>CM028333.1:39025267-39380267 GCA_016647705.1 Eucommia ulmoides | reverse complement strand
AATACAAGACTATCTTATCCATCTTTTTTAAGTTGACTAATTAACTGAGTTTGTCCCTTAGCCAACTCCCTATGTGGATGATCATTACAAACATGAATGTGAGTCTTTAAATTACTAGTCTCATGAGTTTTTGGATCGGTGTCATACATTTTCCCACAATAATTACAAGACATCATTTTATTTTTATTTTCATCTTCAAATTTCGTAAAATGATTCCAGACATCAAAAACATTCTTACTAGTTTGACCATGTTTCCTCACTTTTTGAGGCAGTGGTGGTTTTTCAGTAGGGGGAGCAGGGGCAGGAGTTAGAGAGTTACTTTCGAGGGGTGTAGAAAAACCCTCAACATTTGCTTGTTCCATATTAGCAAACGCAGTCGAGCACTAAACAAGGAACAGAAACATGAACAAAAATACTCCCTGCCAAACAATCAAACAGAAGCAGAAACAGAAACAGAAACAGAACAGGTTTATATAGGAACATAACACTAAACAAATGTTTTAATAATATGGGAACAGAACACTAAACAAGAAAACTATTTTAATATGGGAATAAGAACACTAATCAAACAGAATCTTGATTCATGAACAAGAACATTGTTTTAATATGGGAACAGAACACTAAACAAGAGAAAACTGAACAAGAACACTATTTTAATATAGGAACAAGAACACTAATCAATCAGAATCATGATTCATGAACAAGAACGTTGTTTTAATATGGGAATAGAGCACTAAACAAACAACACAAATAAGCAAGAAGAAGAAGAAAAAAACATAATCCATTATTCCTAATCCAAGAACAGGTCAGCTTAAACGAAAACAGAGACATGGAATTAATGTATTCATATTTTGAAACAGATCATGTATTTATGTTTTAAAGTAGAAACAAAAACAAAAAACAGAAACCGTAACAAGAAAACAAAAATAGAAACATGTCATACAAAATAAAAGGCAACAGAAATCGATCATATAGAAACAGAGACATGGAATTGAAGTATTAATGTTTTGAAACAGATCATGTATTCATGTTTTAAAGAAAAAACAAAAACAAAAATTGAAACAAACAAACAAAAAAAAAACCACCACCACCACCAACAACAACAACATATCATACAAAATAAAAGGCAACTGAAACAGATCATACAGAAACAGAGACATGGAATTGAATTATTCATGTTTTGAAACAGATCATGTATTCATGTTTTAAAGCAGAAACATAAACAAACAAAAAAAAAAACCCATAAACATATCAGACAAAATAAAAGGCAATAGAAACAGATCATACAGATTACAGAAATAGAGATATGGAATTGATTGAAAAACAAACAAATAGAAGAACTCACCGTTTGGGCCTTCTTTCAACAGTAGATTTCGTGAATCAACCAATGGCGATGTACTGATGAACCAACCGAATGGAAGACGAGATGAAGCTTCAAAGGCCTTTATAGCCATTGTCATTTGTCGAAGAAAAAAAGAAGAGAAAATAAATGATGTGCTGATTACTTTGTTCAAATCGAAGCGACGACGAAGACAATCAGTGAATCAACCAATGGCGATGTGCTGATGTACAAATCAAAGCGTCGCTGCAAGATTTTGGAGGCTGGAGTAATGAGAGCGTGGAGAGAATGAGCAGTGCTTAGGTTTTCAATGGAGGAAGGTCTGATTTCGTCGCTTCGATGAAGGAGGTAGAGCATTTAAGGTTACTGGGTTACTGTCTTACTGGAGGTGTATGCCGGTCGGGTCGGGTGAACTGCGGGTGGAAGATGTTGATCTAACGACCGAACCGGCTAATAGGATATTGGATTGGGTTTTACCCGATCCAATCATTCATACACATAATACACGACATTTTCGGGCCGGGCTGGTTGGGTCTTCCGGGTTTTTTGCACAACCTTAAGTCTTATACCTTAGTTCTCTCTGGCTCAGGTGGTCAACCAGTCAACTAAGAGCATAAGTTAAAGGCAATCTTTTTCAGGGAAATGGCATGATGCCTTTGGATAAAGTTTAATCTAGTAGTGGTAGGGTAGGGGACAACCATCCAGTTGAGATGGGACTTCAGTATGTTATCAATATGGATTACTTGATTATTTTGTTAAAGATTGTCCCAGGGCAGGCTCGATATATTATCATTGTCACAAGTTGGGTCACATATTCCAATATGTTCAGAGACCTATTGTTATTGTTGGCCCAAAGATCTACCCAAGAGGAGGTGATTCTGATTCTTTTCACAAGCTTAGAATCAATCTTTACAACCCTTATTCTTTTTACAGGTTTAGAATCAACCTATCACTCTGTCACACTATTACACTTATAATTTTTGTAGGCTTAGGAAGAACTTTTACAATACTCAAATTTTATTGCAAGAATAATTAAATCTAATCTTTTCAAACTCTAAAGATTAACTTAATCTTTTTCGAATGCTAAAGATCAAATCCTAATCCTTTTTCAGGCTAAAAATTAAACTCCAATATTTTTCACAGGCAAAAGTTTAAAACCTAACTACCCTAATTAGACACCGATACAAACATGTCTAATTCACTCAAACTCGCAAATACAAAAAAATTTCAAGTTTCTTCCCAAAAGGAACTTCTACCACCTAAATACAATTATACTCAATTAATGTCCCAAAATACTAAGTGATAGATTCAATGTGAGTCACAAATCTGATTTAAATAATTTAACACACAAATAGTAAGTAATCAGATTTATCAAATAAAAATTATATAAAAGATTTTCACAAAATTAGATTTGAAAAAAGATTTTTCTCAAATAACTTATCCAAACAATTAATCAAATAATCTAAGAAAGTAAAACAAATAGATTATAAAGATCTCACCAGGATTCATTGAAAACGATTATGATAGTATAATAGAGAACACAAACCAATGACAAAAAATACTTAGCACTTCGATCAAGAACTCTTAATAATCTCATGTGTGAATTTTAGTGAAGAAATCTCTCTTAAAATAACAAAAATTCTGATGTTCTTGATTGATTTTTCTTAATCCCGCATGTCTCTGTTAATAAACCTAAAACTATAACTATAACGACTACTTTTCAAATGTCATAACTTTAAATGACGCTCTAATACCCCATATACCATATATATTCAAAATAAGTATGTTTCATTAAAAATACTTTTTCAAAAGTTTATTTTGGTCCTTAAAACTTTTTCAAATCAAAATTCGTAAGAATATAAAGTATTTTATCAATTTAATTAAGAGAATAAATAAATAAGTGGATCAAATAAGTAGAAATCACATAACATATGATATATTTTAGAAATACTTTAAATTCTCCTAAAAAACTCTCTTGAAATCATAAAAAAACCGAGATGATTTGACCCAATAATTAAATCAGTCAAGAATTTGACCGAGTCTATCGGTTGAACAACTCTTACTGTCACACCCCACACCGAACACCCGTCACTATGGGGCCGGCGTGATATCAACACGACATCACCTGAATATCCAACTTAATGTAGACGACAAAATAAAAACGCAATCACAGAATAAATCATAAGTATATATACTCTCTCATTTAGGGACACCAGTCCCTACAAAAAAAATCATTTAACAACACGAATACGAGACCCTAAATCTCTCATTTAGTTTCCCTTCAAGTAGCACCCCCAAGATATTCCTTCTCTATCGCACCTCCGAATTTGACCTAGTGCCAGTAGGAGACCGACTCCTAATTATTTCACCTGCGAGTGTACTGCCTGCTTAGTAAAATATTTTTAAAATAATAATACATTCTAAATAATACCATATTTAAATGGATCAAGCATAAGTATATAAACATCACATTTCTAATAAAAATCACCATAATATAAGCAATGAAAGTAAATCAATATATATAAGTTCCATTCAAACTCTTCCAGTACAAAATAATATCAATCACCAAATATCAGTAAAACACCACATCTCAAAACACCACACCACTCACTGGCTAGCTATAGTGATTGTTTTAACCTCACGATCGGGATTTGCAACGGTACCGTAACATCCGTAGGATATGCCTTCCTACGAAATATCCACATCCCTTTTGGGGAGAAATATAATCCACACCCCTCACGGGGAGAAACATCCATATCTCATGGGAAGAATCCACACCCCTTACGGGAAGAAATTTAATCCACACCCCTTTCGGAGAGAAACCACACCCCTTTCGGGGAGAACAACTATGGCATCGTCAAAATCATCAGTATAGTTAAAAATCCACATCCCTTACGGGAAGAAATATATTTTCACACCACATCATGAAAAATCCACACCCCTTATGAGGAGAATATAAACCACACCCCTTTCAGGGAGAATTTCTAAAATCACGTTTTTCACTCTCATTTTTAAAAGTTCCACCAATTTCAGTAAAAAAAACCATTTTTCCGCCTTTATACCACCGATTTCAGTAAAAACTATTTTTTTTCCACCTTTGTTTTTAAAAAACCAAACATTTTTAGAAAACCATATATTTTCCACTCTCTTTTCAAAACCACCCATATCCAACGAAAATTATTTTTAATCCTTCGTTTTAGAAACCAACACAATTCCCCAGAAATTCATTTTACTAACTCACCCTAAAAACCTGCTTGATCCATATCATTTATGAAATCGTACAATGTAAGTAAACACATATGTCATCATATATATACATAGAAAATAGTTTGGTAAGAAGACAATACACTCACCTTTATATATATATACACACACTTATCGCCGGCAAACCATGACGACGAAACCCACACCGGACTGTCCTTTCTCTCTTCGGTTCTCCTCTGTCTCTCCGTTCCTCTCCCTCTCCATCTCTATATATGTATAACCCTGTGTGTATATATATATATACAATGCTCACCGACTCCCTCTCCGTTTTTCTCAATCCTTCGGCTCATCTCCTGACACACACACACACACACACACACACACACACACACACACATATATATAAAGATATAAAATATCTTTTTTTTTTTTGTAATTACACTAACCCCTATTCTTTTTAGTTAGGATATTCATTAAACCCATATTCTACTTTTAATGCATTTGAAAATTACAATTCGACCTTTAAAATTTTTAATCACACAATTAATATCGCAATCCACCCTAATAATTTTTGAAATATTTTAAAATGCGACTAAAATTGTTCGTATACAAAAATCGGGGTCTTACAACTCTTCCCCTCTAAAAGAAATTTCATCCCGAAATTTTCATCGAAAACGATAGGAAATTAACATTTTAGTCAAAACAATAATACTTCAAGTTCGCACCGCATGGTCACATTTGTCTCTCGTGATTCTAGAACAACTGTTTTCATTAAATTATATCCATCCAATGCAACATTTCCATTTGCAGTGGTCGATATTATATCCAACACCCAACAAAGAGGGTGCACTTGGTCGGTTACACTTAACACGGACCACCAACTATAAAAAAAATCACATGTTTCTAAGTGCTCCCGCTGCGCTACTCTGATAAAAAAAAACACGATCAACAACAAAATATATGCTTAAAATATCGTAGTAATCTCAGTTGATTAGGCCTATCTCATTCCGACAATAATTTTTAATTTTTTTTTTCCATAACCAACACTTATCCATTCAACATTTAAACCAACGATACTCACCACCAATCTCATAAGCACAGATAGCCTAAAATCATTGACCTTAATATCTACAACAAATCTTCAATACAAATGTTCTAGACATATTACCGTCATCCAGACCCCGTAGATACGTGTTAACATACCTCAACGGGTCATTTGTAAAAATTTCCTTCATGCCTCCACATTTAATCAAGTCCCTGACATAGCCACGTACTTCAATTATATTTTCGTCTACCCATTCATGCTTTAAACACATATAAATATGAATCGAAGTACCTAACTATGTCCCAGCTACAAAATTTTCAGGACTTCCCAAAAGTTATTCGAAATAATTCAAATTATCCTTTCCTTATGAGATCTCAGTGACCTCACATGCCGACTTCGCCTAATAATTAATAGTAAATTAATACATCTAATTGAGTTCCTTTTTATCAACTCCGTTTTCTAAAATAATCACACTAGGATGTCTCCAATTCTTGATAATTTTCCGTTCTTCTATCTTAGTTCAGTATATTTGACTGAAGTCATACATCCTTCTCATACAACGCTTTATACAATACCACCTTAATCATTGAAAAGGTATCTAACACATTCCATTAGCACCACATGATCTTCCTAACTACCAGAAATTCTCAAACGCAACTCCTCAACATATCCTCCAATATCTAAATCGCATCTTTCGATTGACCGTTGATCTATAATTAAGAAGAGTTACGAACTCTCAACTCAACACCCAAAGCAATATGGAAACTCGACTAGAACGTCAAAATAATTATCAAATTCTGGTACTACAGTTTCTCATATACAGTTCCTCCATTTGAGGATTATTATCTGGAAATACTTCCTAACTTTCCATATTTACAACGTGCTGATTTAAGTTATCACCATTCAATACTGCATTTCTGAGTTCCTCCGCGGACTGTTCATATAATGGCGACTTACTTCGCTTTGATAACAATTTTCATCCAAGTCACAATACGGCGACAACACTTATGATTCCGAATTCCAATTCAAAATTTCAAATAATCGATCATCCGAGTTTAATATATATATAGAATCCATTAGCGTTTTGCATACAAATAAGTCAATTTATCAACATATGCTAAATGTTTAATCTAGGAGCCACCACTCCTTATCAAACGTATAATTCAACATCCAATTTTTACTTTTAATTTTAAATAGTTATCTTAACCCAACTTTATTCGACATTCGCATTGAACCAGTGCCTCATGCGACCGAATAATCCTGTCAATATATATATTTAGCGTACGAATCAAGAAAACATTCCTCGGGCTATTCTCCTCTTTTCCTTCTGGAATAGGTCAATGCTACAATAACCTACCTAGATATTACTACTCGACCTTAGCTTTACTAACAAACAAATCACCTAACAACAAATGTTGGGCTTTCCCCTTGCCATTTTAATATACTAATACTACTCACGCAATCTCAATAGTTTAGTATTACCTGGGCATTGCATATATTGTTTTATGCACCTCTTTTAAGATCTCTTCCGTCAATTAGCATTATTAAAACTACACACCTTATTTCCATTCCTCAAAACTTCCTCATCATTTCTGACACGCTAGTCAGCTCCACAGTCAATTTCCACTGTATCGTTAAGCCTTCTTAACTGGACATTCAACTTCTGCATTTCTACAATACGATTAATCAATGTCGGTTTCAAAATCAAAATTTCAAACAACGTTATCATCTGACCAACCGCCCATGATACTTACAAGGGTCTCAACTCTACCCATAAATTAATATGAACAATCAACTTACCGATTTCCGACCCAAAATATTTGCTATACCATTGGCCTTTCCTGACTTCTAATAGATGGTACGACTGAAATTTTTTATCAACACCCCTACCTTAGATTTAGCTCCTTTGCGATTAAACAACTATTCTCAACTCTGGTGGTTGGTGTATATCTCATAAATCTTGTCATACAGGTAATGTCGCTAAACATCAAAGCAATTTCAATAACTACCAGCTCCAAAAGTTTTCACGTTCTAGTTACACTTTTTGGCCTTCCCATTACACCACAGCTGCGACTTCCAATGGTTTAAAATAGGTATGATTTCTCAAAGTCACATGTCCCAAATTTACGACTCGATCCAACCAAAACTTATGTTTATTGCATTTGGCATATCGATGTTTTTTTTCCAACATCAGCCACAAATTCTGGAGATGCCCTACCTACGTTTCTTTACTCTTGACCAGATCGCCAATTTTGCTACGTCACAATCTCTGACCTCCAATTGGTAATATTCTACTCAACAATCTAATTTAGAAAACACCCTGGTCCTTTTGCAGTCGATTTCGATTTAACAAACTATCCATTCAAACCAAGGAATGACCGACACTGGATTTTCATGGAGAAAAACACCAGATCCACACCAATCATGAGTTAATGGTCTAATTTATTGTAATGACCCGGTTTCCCAGGGCCGTCACAAGGCTTCTCCTATAGAGACTTCCTAAATCGAAAACTAATTTACTCACATTCCCAATATTCAGCAAATTTTTAATTACAAAATGGAGACCACCTTTAAAGTCCCCAAAGTTATAATTCCAAACCCCAATTTCCCGCATTTTATCAACACAATTATATTTAGCCAACTTAATGAACCGAACGTTCACCTCCTTAAAATTATGGAACTTATTTTACAACCACCACAATCATTAATCATACTTACCAGCACCCTGACATCTCTCAGAACTACTTAGGGAAAATCCCTAGCTACTACAATATCCACCGCCTAAACTTGTTTTGATTGGTGCCCAGCACCCGCGTACTGAATTTTGATATCCTTTCTTTAACACTTTTCTGACCTCCTAGACCCACTGTCAAACAAATTGGGGTACTGATTACATCTTCCCTGAATATACAAACTTTGATTTACCCTAATTTTGAAAAGTAATTTTACGCACACATGCTTACTCATGCAAAAGGACTATCATCTCAGACCCACAATTCTCGACTACTTTCTAGATGTCGTTTTCTATTACGTTGTATATTTACTAATTCCACGAACTATTGCTCTGCCTATCCGTCAGTCTAGAATGTAATACCAAATTAAATTCTTTTCCTAGTAGCATCACAGTTTCCGCACATCCTTAGTTTCAACTAATACAACTTTCAGATTTCCTAGAAGGCGATTTTATACTCATTTTAAATGTCGTTTCATATTCCAACTTAAGTGTGTTCTGTTTTACTATCTAGTATTTTAATAAAGACTTACTAAATGCTACCGATAGTTATCTCATCATCACGTCATACGTATATAGTTGTTTCTCAATTAAAATCTCACATTTCCAACTATTTGTACTCCCAATCGCAATCTATCCATTACCACCATCAACAACACAACATCACTTAAATCCACCAACTGGCATATCACCATTTTATCACATCACTACCTGCCAACAAGACAACCTACCAGGCATAATGCCAATGCACTAACTAATGTAATGAAAGAACTAACACTCACGTACCGAACTAACTTATTGACACCCTGTCTCATGTCCCCTACCGACTAGACGACTGACACGTCCTCTTATCTTATGATCTTCTATTGACACAACCACTGGCAAGTCTACAGAACCTGTAACCTATACCAAAATTGTCATACCGCAGCCCGGACACCAGTCACTATGGGGCCGACGTGACATCGACACGACATCACCTGAATATCCAACTTAATGTAGACAACAAAATAAAAACGCAATCACAGAACAAATCATAAGTATATATACTCTCTCATTTAGGGACACCAGTCCCTACAAAAAAATTCATTTAACAACACGAATACGAGACCCTAAATCACTCATTTAGTTTCCCTTCAAGTAGCACCCCCAAGGTATTCCTTCTCTATCGCACCTCCGGATTTGACCTAGTGCTAGTAGGGGACCGACTCCTAGTTATTTCACCTGTGAGTGTACTGCCCTTTTAATAAAAGATTTTAAAAATAATAATACATTCTAAATAATACCACATTTAAATGGATCAAGCATAAGTATACAAACATCACATTTCTAATAAAAATCACAATAATATAAGCAGTGAAAGTAAATCAATATATATAAGTTTCATTCAAACTCATCTAGTATAAAATAATACCAATCACCAAATATAAGTAAAACACCACATCTCAAAACACCATACCACCACACCACTCACTGGCTAGCCATAGTGATCGTTTTAACCTCACGATCGGGAGTTGCAACAGTACCGTAACATCCATAGGATATGCCTTCCTACGAAATATCTACACCCCTTTTGGGGAGAAATATAATCCACACCCCTTATGGGGATAAACATCCACATCCCATGGGAAGAATCCACACCCCTAACGGGAAGAAATATAATCCGAACCCCTTTCGGAGAGAAACCACACCCCTTTCGGGGAGAACAACTATGGCATCGTCAAAATCATCAGTATAATTAAAAATCCACATCCCTTACGGGAAGAAAAATATTTTCACATCACATCGTCAAAAATCCACACCCCTTTCGGGGAGAATTTTCAAAATTACGTTTTTCATTCTCCTTTTTGAAAGTACCATCAATTTCAATAAAAAAAAAAAACAGTTTTCCATCTTTGTACCACCGATTTCAATAAAAACTGTTTTTTCCACCTTTTTTTTTAAAAAACCAAACATTTTTAGAAAACCATGTATTTTTCACTCTCTTTTCAAAACCACCCATATCCAACGAAAATTATTTTTAATCCTTCTTTTTAGAAACCAACACAATTTTCCGGAAATTCATTTTATCAACTCACCCCAAAAACCTACTTGATCCATATCATTTATAAAATCGTACAGTGTAAGTAAACACATACGTCATCATATATATACATAGAAAATAGTTTGGCAAGAAGACAGTACACTCACCTTTATATATATATATATATATATATATATATATATATATATATATATATATATATATACACTCACCACAAGTGAACCATGACGACAAAACCCATGCCGGACTGCCCTTTCTCTCTTCGGTTCTCCTCTGTCTCTCCGTTTTTTGTTTTTGTTTTTTTTTCTATTTTTGTTTCTCAATTCTTCCTCTCCTTATCCATCTCTATATATGTATACCTGTATATATAGACAATGCTTACCGTCTCCCTTTCTGTTTTTCTCGATCCTTCGGCTCCTCTCCCGACATACGCACGATCACACACACACACACACACACACACACACACATATATATATATATATATATATATAAAATCTATTCTTTTTTTTTTGTAATTACACTAACCCCCCTTCTTTTTAGTTAGGATATTAATTAAACCCATATTCTACTTTTAATGCATTTGAAAATTACAATTCGACCTTTAAAATTTTAAATCACACAATTAATATCTCAATCCACCCTAATAATTTTTGAAATATTTTAAAATGCGACTAAAATTGTTCGTATACAAAAATTGGGGTGTTACACTTACTGTCGGTTGGTCGCCGCTTCAACGGTCATTTTGATGGCCGTTGAACACAGTTAGTCAATTGACCGACCATCTTGGTCGGTTAACCGAATGGACCAGTAGTTCTCACGCTTTTTTATTTTTAGCTACTGTATTCATTAATCAATTGACCAAACTTGTCGGTTGACCAAACTGACAAGTAGGTCACCCATTTTACTTTTGAAACTTACTGTTCTGGTTAGTCAATCGATCCCTTTCCCCAGTTGACCGAATTAACCCAAAAAACCACCATTTTAAGTGTTAGAAGCATATTTTTCAATTATCTTAACCAAAAACATTTTAGTGAACTTAACACATCATACAAACATATTAGAATCCTAAAGTTATAAATATACACATAAGATTAATTCATTTCAAACTGTCATGCGTAATCCTAATTCAGGTTGCATTAAGAGCATAAAGGTAATGAGTTGTTTTCACCTAATTCACTATAAGAAAAATGGCATTTAGCTACAATTTTTTTTGTAGCCAAAGCCTCAATTTTTTAGCAAAAGAGCTTTAGCGACGAAAAAACTCCATGGACAATTTCGTAGCCTATGTACCGTAGTAGAAGGTATTAGGCGACGAATTATACTTTCGTCGCGCAAGACTGCTATTTCGCGATGAATTATTTCGTAGCCAAATTTGTAGCTAAATAATTACATTCCGTAGCCAAAAAGTGATTGAATATGGAAGGAATAATATTTTGGCGACGAACATTTTTCGTTGCCAAAACACAGCTGAAAATGGCGGAAAAATATTTTGGCGACAAAATTATTTTGTTGTCAAAACATTGTTGTAAACTGTGGGAAAATATTTAGGCTACAAATATTTTTTGTCGTAAAAAAATATGTGAAGGCGGAAACAATCGGCAATGAAAAAAATTTTATTGCCAAAACATGATTGTAAATGGCGGGAAACCATTCTGTGACGAAAATGTTTTGTAGCCAAAAGATTTTTTTTTTTCTTCAAAAAATGCATTGGCTACAAAAATAAATTTTGTAGCAAATTCATTTACTTAAAGCTATGAATGTCAATTTATAGTCACAACCAATCAACAAAATGTAAACAAAACTATACAATTGCATTAAAAACAAAATAGTCGAAATATATCAACTCTACCAACATCCTTAAAAACTAATATGACAAAAACAAAATGTCTTACGAAACATTATTAGAAAATAACTAAGAAACAAATGATAGATGTTAAGCGATCAACATCATCGATTCCATAATATGTTGAATCTACACATTGTTAAAAAAAAAAAATAGAATTTAGAATAAATTAACCATAATTGTAATGTTAGAAAAAATTGATTGAACATAATGGGTTACCATGAAGACGAAGATTCTGCAGGTCTTGATTGTGCTCCTGTCATCGATTTAACAAGTTCTTTCAACTCCGCTTCCATGGTGTCTATATTATTTTGTTGATCTTGCAATTTCTTCTCAACCTCCTTCAATGTTCCCTGTATAGATGAAATTTCATTTTATGAAGTTTGTCTTGGTCCATTATCAAGTCCCCTAATGTAACCGAATGTTATCCCAAGAATGTCATTGCATATGTTATCCTCTGTCTCCAGATCCTCACTTTTTTGGGTATGTTGGAGACGAGCCACCATATTCACCTATAATTTGTGAATATAATAAAATTATTTGAATTTGATTTTATTTAATGATGAAAAAATAGAAATGGTAAAAAAAAATAGACCTCACATTATCCTCTACAGTTGTATTAGATATCCATTGCTCATTTTCTCTCTGATGTGTGATCCGATGCAGATTAATCCTACCCCAATCCTACAATTATTGAATTTTCGTGTATATCACATACAATAGTTGACCATCAAGATATAAATTGAGTTAGAATAATAGACAAATATCATTGACGACTATAACTAACTATTTGAGTGTGGAAGTGTTTAGCTGTGTAAATTTGAATTTTCAATTGATGTGATGGTTTTCATGAAAAGCTTCCATTATGAGCTGGATATTTTAGAAACCATTGGATAAAGATGGAGAGATAGACACCAATGAATTGTTTAAACACATGTATATGTGTTTGCTTGTGTGTGCACGTGCTGAATTATCATGCTTGTATTTCATAAAAACCTCAAATTCAACCAATCAGACAAGAACAAAAGCGTAACAAATTCGGAGCATAAAACTTCAACAAATTACTTCAAGTAGACAAGTCTCGACACATGGTCATTAAACACACTGTAGTTTTTTACAGAACAGGAACATTTGCTTTTGATAATGGTAACTTTCTAATTATAACATTTTCTCTTCAACTATTATGGCACGAGATTTTCAAATTACATCGAATTCACATTACAAATTTTAAATATGCCCATACACTTCTTATTAGCCCCTAGATTCACAATAATTATAAGCTGGGGTAATTAACTTTTCAACTTAAACAAAATATGACTCAACTCTATAAGAAGGTTCAAAGAAAATGATTACTCGAATATAAAAGGAAATCAACTGAAAAGTATCTCAGCCTAGAAAAATCAAATGATAACCCAAGTCCCAGTGTGACTTCTAAATTATGTTTCCAGGATCATGGAATTACAAGACAAGCATTAGGATAGCTTAAGAAAAATTAGGCCGACAACTTATCATGAAAAAAAAAAAAGGGCACTTAGGCTTCCAAAGACCATCATGGCACTTCTTGAGATGCAATTAGATTTTAAAATCCAATTTAGTGAATACATTGAGGAGAGGTGCCACAACTAAATTAAGACTAAGAGAGTCATAAGGCACATTATGAGGCAAATCCAAATAATGTTAAGATAAACTCCAATAGAAAAAGATGGGTGAGGTTAAGTTTAACACCAATACTGGTTTTATTAAAGTGACACAAAGTCAGGAACTCACATATCACTAGATAAATATATCTGAGGGTAGTGATATTCTACACTCACATTTTGTGGGACAATCCCTAAAACACCTTAAAGTTTGGAGTATACATCACCCATCCTTGCATTTTAACTAGAGTGCAAAGTAACATTCATTAAATAAACCATAAAATGAAAAAATTATCCTTTTTCATATGGATTTTGGATAAAAAAGATAATTCAAAAATAGGTTGAGATTCATATGTAGAGGACTCTGGGTATCATACATAAACATGGTTTACATCTACTGCCAATGCCATGTGTCAATTTTCATCAAAAAAAGTTAAATTGAGTAATCATACCCTGACCGATTATATCTAAAGTTTAAAGAACATTTAGGGCAAATAGAGTACCTTGGTCATGAGATCCTTCAAGGTAAGCCTCTTCAAATGTTGTGCCACCTTACCATCAATATCTTACATTACAAAAGTCATCAAGAGCCTTACATTATAAGTCACCAAAAAAAATATACCCACTGTATGATTCCACAGTATGATTCAATCTACCCATTGGATCTATTGACCCAAAGAGATCTTACTTCATATCACGGGCACAAAAGAGATGAACAACCAGGTATTACTAAATGCAAAATGGTTACAAATATACAAGAATCAGAGAAACTGGTAAAATCAAGTACAATACTGGATATTGGACACTTGTCAGGGTGTAGTATAAAAATTCAACAATTTTTAGCTCTCTTCTAGTAGGATCCTAGCATACATTTCAATAGTTGACCAAGCATTTCAAAACATTCAACAATGTTGAAGTTGAACCGTCTTTAAATAGTAAAATACAATAGATATGTTTTCCTATGTTTCAATGATTTTGCATTTGTAGATATTAAAGCTACAACATTTACAAAAATATTCATAGCAAAAATTCGCATCAGAATCAATATTACATAACTCCAACACGTTGAACTAGTGAAATGCTAATTTCCACTTTACATTTTGTGACAACAAGACAGAACAAAAGCATATGCACAAAGAAATAGAACATCACGAATAGATAGAGTAAAAATGGAGTAGCATCTTCCCAAGTGATATAGGAATCGAGACGTGAACTATTGACATAACCACCGAAGTCGACGGTTGTAGCCCTTGATGGGAGGAGCGAGGCAGTAAGGCTACACAATCAAACATATATAGATCGAGTATTCAATAGGCAGGCAACATGAAAACAGGCTAGTTTCATTGCAAAATTACGTAACAAACAAGCTGGGAACACATTGTGACACACCATTACTCTATCAAGAGGCACATGATATATAAACTATATATAAACAGAAACCAATTGAAATAGAAAACATAGAAACATATATAGATCGAGCCAACCATTTTTAAGATAAACCCCTAAAACTATTCAAATGGAAATTTTACAAATTGTAAATCAATTTTCTGCCTAAAACCCCCTAATTATTAAACAAATATAAAACAAATTGCAAATTAATTTTCTGCAAATCAATTTTCTACTTAAAATCGGTTCTTTTGACTCGTTCTCTCTCTTCTTGTACACATTTGTTGCTATATGAATGTATAAATTATAGGAATAATTCGATATGAATATATGAATTAGAGAAATTAAGTGTTGAATCTTGTTCATTTCCATTTGACAGATTGGACGAGTGCGATGCCCATAGCTCCAAGTGATTCATGTCATTTTTACGGTTTACAGGTGATTAGATAGGACACTCACACTAACTGTTGAATCAGGATTGTAAACTACACAAACATATTTTCATTAATACATAGAAATTTGATTATTCTAAGTAAAAATCGATACACATCCATGTAAAAATCACATAAATATGTAAAAATCGGCACAAATATGACGGAAAACCAAATAGTAGTAGGAACAGAAAACTTATGATTCTTGCTTCCGATTGACTCCTGCTTCAATTGTGGACGACTGATTCTTGTTCGTCGTCTTCGTCTTCCACTTCATTTTGATTGATTTCTTGGTTGTCACTTTGATTTCTTCGTATTTGTCATCCGCTTGATGGGTGAAGAGATAAGAATTTGAAGAGATAAGGGTTTTGTAAAGGGAGAATAAAAAGAAAAATGATCGCTTGTTCGTCGTCCTTCATCTTTGTGAAGAGAGAATAAAGAAATAAATAATCGGTTTAAAGGATGAAGAAAGGTGGCTGCTAGCTGTATAGAGTAATAAAAAATTAGGTTAAATTTTGGCTACAATCTTTGTTCAAAACTACATCATTTTAAGAGTGTGGGTGCGGGGGAAAAACAACTCGCGACGAAACCGGTTCATTGCCCAATGTTAAATATAGGCGGCCATATTGGCGATGAACCTATTTCGTTGCCCATACACTAGTGGGATAATTATATTAATTTTTTCAGTTTGGCGCCAAGATTTGGAATGATATTTGTGACAAAAGGGGTTCGTCACCAAATAACAAAATATCTTGTGCCAAATTGGTGACAAATTTTTTCCATCCCTAATACGTTAGCGAGAACAATTTTCCCATTTTTTGTTTGGTGCCAAGAATTGATTGAACCAATAGCGATGGATTCTAAAATTTCGTCACTTATTAACCATCTATGGCTACAAATTTGCATTTTGTCGCAAAAAGGTGATCACATTTGGCTGCTACTGTTAATTTTGTAGCCAATAGACACATTTGGCAATGATTATTGTGTCGTCACCAAAATATTCGTAGCAGAATCCCATTTTTCTTGTACTGATTGTCTTCAACATTTTCAATGCTCTAAAAATCTTCATTGTCTTCATTTTTCACCCGTCTTAAATTCTATTGATTCTTCAATAATTACCTCATGAATTCTTCAATTATTAATCTTTTTCGACCCATTCTTTTTCTCATTTTATCCTATGAAACTTTTAATATGAAACTACTCAATAAAACCATTAGTTTCATAAAACATCAAGGATTAACTGTTCATCAAAATATTAGGTTCAATAATCTCTTCCTTTTTTATGATGATAATTAATTTTGATATTTTCTCAAAAATAATGTAACCACACTCCCCCTTAATCTGAGGATAGATTTTTTCAACTCATTCAAGAACCGTTATGAGAAACAAAAAAAATTATCAAAAAGATTTTCAATATAAGAATACAACTTATCGCCCTATTCAAGCTCTCCTCCTATATAATTATAATCATTAATTCATGCTTAGGAGATCAAATACACTCTTTTAAAAGATCATACAACTTCTTCTCCTTTTTTATCTCAATGAGTGGGGACAAAAGATCAAAATATTTATTCTAAGCATGTATCATTATGCCTAACCATTCCTAAACCTCAAATAATTCATATCTCATACTAGATAAAGATGAAAGCATAATACTCAAAACATCTCAATAATTCCTTAAATCATATACTTTCAACTAAGTTAATATGCTTCATTTCATGATACCAATTGATAACTTCCCTTTTGATAGAATCAAAATCATTTCAACATTAAAGCACAAGAATATAGAGCATGTCTCAATCATGATAATTTTATGAAGCTAATTGATATAAGTGTAATACACGCTTAAACATGAATATTCATATATTTTCATGTTGCTATCTCAAAAGAAAATAAAAAAATAAAAAAATAAAAAAATTAGCTTCCTATTAGAACAATAATTATTAAAACTAGAAGATGGTAAAAGTATGCTGAAAATAATTCAAACTAAAAATCATGCATACATCTAAGCAACTAATATCAAAAGAAATTAATTACGTGCAAATGTATTAATAGTTTAACAATCAATACGCACCGATTGATATATCATATATATTCAAATAATCATGCAAATGGTATCAAAATGGATTGACACGATTTTAAGGGAAAATACCAACTATGCAAACTTAAATTCATATGATAATTGCCGACAAAGTAGATTATGCTAAATACAGATTTTATAAAACATTTAACATGTGCTATGAGAAGTACAATAAACTTAATAATCATCATATGACTCAATTTTAACCAATAAAACAGTATTAGCTAACAATAAAAATCTATGTAGACATGTAATCAAAGCATGATATTAGTAAAGATGCGAGTCAATTTTTAACATGATTTTTACTGATAATTTCACATCACATAAATTTCACATATAATTATGCAAAAATGAGATTGTTTTACCACTAAGTTGAATTAAGATTCAACTCTAATCAATATCTCTTTGAATCAACATCGTTCTTATTCTTGACTTAAACTTTAAGTTTCAATAAAAATATTTGTTTCTTCATGGATTATCTTATAACATGAAACTTTCTAAAACATTCTTGAAATAAAATCAGTAGTAGAGATCAAGTAAGTATATATCACTTATCCTTAAAGCCATATATGATCACTAACCAATTTCAAACAACTTTTGATCCTATATATCAATATGTGATGTGGATTCTATGCAGAATTTGACAATAGAATATCATGATTATATATTGAATTAGCTCATTTGATATACTATTTATAGATACATCAATTAGATATAATAGATCAAATTTAAACAACACTAGTATTACCACATATGAGATATATGATGCTAGCAAATATATAGATTAAATCAAGTTCTTATAAAAGTATCGTGGTATTATTTTATCACTTGAAAAATCTCAAAATGCTCTTTTTTTTTTAGAAGACCATTTTAATATAAACTATTTGTATAAATGAAATATAATATAGATAAGAGCGCATCATACAAACAAATTCCGCTAAAATGAACATGCAGTCAAAACAGAATATTATACTAGTGAGAACACAATGATTGATTCATCTTAAGTCATCTTAAATAACATAACACTTTTCTTAAATCATATTATCGATTTCACAAATAATAATGAATGCATGATATGAATAATATAAACAAATTTTATACAAACATGTTACTACACTTTAAATAACTATGATTCTCAGAATCACAATGCAATGTCTCTAAGATAGCAAATGAACACATGATTTAGCACATGTCTTAAAAATCATTACCGACTTACCTAATCGGCAGACCCGACACCTACCTCTTTAACAAATTTAATGAATTTAAATTGTGAAGAGTTAAGAGTACCTCTGATATTCTTAGGGATGACTTTGCGTGTTACCTTATTTGTACCAAGGATTGATTTGGGTGCATATTTTTTCTTAGTTTGTCTGATTCCCTAGGCCTTTGATCGTTGCCATTTGATTCAATGGTATTGTTATTTGCACGTGTCACTTGTGGCTTCTTGGTGACTTTCCAACCAGGCTTTGGTACATCTTTCTTGTTTATACTTTATTGGTTGTGGCTTCTTGGTAACTTTCCATCTTGGCTTTGGTATATTTTTTCTTTTTGTTCCTTTCATTCCAGTTCTATTAGTTTGTAACTCTACACAAGATAATTTGTGTACCGCTCGTCGGTATCCATTTTATTTTGGATCCATTCCTGTTAGAAATAAACTTAGAGTTCTTGAACGGACATGATACTTTAAAATGTCCAACCCTATTGCGATAATTATATCTCAACTTTAATTAATTATGATATATAGCATGAGAAGTAAACCATGAATCATTTATGACAATATCAAAATTATAATCATTGGCTTGTGATGAAGAATAAGATGATGAAACATGTAATACCCCGAGAAATTTATATTTTAAAAATATTATTCTATACAAATTTAATATTTTTGGGATTATTTTATAAATTTATGGTATAAATAAATACTTGATAATTTTTGGAAAGATAAGTGTAATTATTGGGTCTAATATGACTTATCTCATAATTATGGGGTATTAAATATAATTTTTAAATCTTAATACAAAAGTCACATGTTTGTGGCTATGAATTAAAGAAAAAAATAGAAAAAAAAAATGATGACCACACATATATGTATAATATATATGTGGGTTCAACACGTGTAATGATCTAATATTAATATTAATATTATTATTATTATTATTATTATTATTATTATTATTATTATAATAATAATAATAATAATAATAATAAAAATCAACACTAATTCGAGAGGGAGGGAGATAAGGTTACTAAAGGTGATCAGCATGCATATATATTAATAAGGTGAATTGATTTGAAAAGTTTTTTGAGCAAAACATAATATTTCAGTTCAGATTTCAGGTAGAATTTTTACTCTTTTAATATATGTATTTAATCTCTCCTTATATTGTGTGATTTATGTTATTACTATTATAATTGTTATTTTTCATGAAATATTTATGAGTACGTATTATGTGAAAATTATGTTAGATACACATTTATATATTTATTTGGAGTTTGATTGGATACACGTATTAGAGGGGTTTAACATCTACTGAGCGTTGGCTCTAAACTAGCATAATATCAAGCATAATGGTAAACACAATCGGATTTAGACAAACAACCATTAAAGTAACGTATATTAAATCAAACTAGCATTTACATGATTTACAACAATACCTAGATAATATTTATCTAAACTACATGATCCTAGCCATATAAACATACAAAACAAGAGTGATTCAACATTATTAGATATGGAAAAGTAATTGCAAAGATAAAAACAAGGGAAAAACGATCAAAACTGATAATGGAATGGTCCACTATCGCTGAGGATCGTTCCGCAAATGCTTCGTCTTCTTCCAAATGATGAACCTCCTCCTTGATCTCTCAAAAATGGTTAAAGAACACTATACTAGAGTTAGGAATGTTCAACAACATTTTTCACAAATGGGGGAGAAGTAAGCTCAAGGTTTAAAAAATATCTAAACATATCTTCTTCTCTGTGCAAAGCTGACCGCCTAGGCGGTAGAATTCACCGCTTAGGCGATGAGTAAGTCAGTTAAACCTTCGTGTTGGCGGTGGAGGAGGTGGTGAATTCAGGAACTCTCTGATATTTTACCACCACAGTGGTGGCCTTCCACTGCGGCGGTGGAATGTTGGGCTCAAATAGTCATTTTCTGCATTCTTACCGCCGCGGCGATGACTTACTGTCCTGAAATCTTATATTTTTCCATTGTTTCTTCATTGTTTTCCTACAATTTCGCTCGTTTATAGCTCGTTAACGTCCCTACACCTAAATTATATAAAAACTAACAAAAACACAATAAAACATTAATAAAACACTCAAAAACTGGCAAATTTGGCTTAGAAGTAAATAGGTATTTTCAACCTATTAACAATCTACTTCCCTTAAATAAATTTCATCTTCAAAATTAAAAAGCCTCCGGCGTGAGAATAAGTTAATCTGAACATAGTGAGAATAAATTGCACACTTAAAATTAGAGTCCCCATACCCAGTTACCTTCTTCTCTTTTATAAGGTGATCTAATTGTTATCTCTTGAATGGAAATATCATTCAGTTATTCGTATCTCTCTACCGTTATGTATAATAGCCATTATCCTCGTATTTAAGGGAGAATATCTGTAATGGTCCCCATTAATCATGGGCTGTTATAGTTAATTCAGACTTATCTTAACGTATACAGGTTTAGACCCAAACACTGAAATGATTGTTTCCTCTTTGACTTTTGACACCTTGGGCTTATACATACCCAATTATAGGCCTTATCATGTGGCCGCCCATATATTCATATAGATAACTTAATTAGTGTTTAAATCATGGGCTTATACTTCCCTAGCCCATTTAACAAACGGGTTTATCCTACTTCAATTCGGGGCCCATATAACGGATTTGACCCGTTTAGGATTTTACACCTAGGTCAGTTTGGGACGAGAGTTTTACAAATATCAAAAATGAATGAAAAAAAGTACGAAAATGTTTATGTTCTACAGAATAAAAGACTTATGTCTATTTATATTCTATACAAGAAATGATTTACAATGCTTCAATCAATTGGTAATCGAAAATGCTTCACAAAAGTGGCTACTACAAAAATAATTAAGTAATAATACTACGCTTTCTTTCGGTTTCTTTGATTCAAATGTCACCGTCTTCAAATAACATGGCAAAAATAATATCCAAACAACCTAACTACCAAAAAAGCTTAGAAGTGCAAATGATAACTTGGAAATAATTTTGAAGGGTTAATAGCACTTTACCCCCTGTAATTTAGCTAATTTTCACTTACCCCACTGTGTTGGCACTTACCCCCCTATGGTCTTGGATTTACGTGCACTTACCCCCCTATGATTTACACTTAATTCCAAAACCACAGTGGGGTGAGTGCTAAGCAAAAAACCATAGGGGGTTGAGTGCAAATCCGCTAAACTACAGGGGGGTAAAGTGCTATTAACCCTAATTTTGAATTACCTATAAATTTCAAATAACTTCTTCTACCAAGTGCAAAAAATGTCACTTCTGAAATGAAATACTTTTTTTTTTTTTTTTTTTTGCCTGAAAGCGAAAATTACATAGGGAACACGTTACCAAATGGTGGCTAAACATTTCAAATTATCACAGATAATCAGACTTGGAAAACTATAACATTTTAGTAGCCTGACTTCCTTTGAAATAGGATCTTCTCAACCTTCAATAAAAATGGTTCTCCTGTAATTGGATCGAAATAATCAATATATGTGCGTGTGTTATTCTCCAAATATCAATAGGATCTTCATTACACAATTTAAATACAAGGCCCCAAATATCAATAGTGCACTTACACAAGTAGACAATAACCAAAAAGCCATTGCGGCTAGTTGGTAAAGTTCATTAGTATGCGGACAACAAATACTAAAAGAATTAGGAATAAATTAGCAATGACCTAAGGGAATGAACAAATATTAGTAGATTTATGGGTACCTTGCATGCATCCAGGTGTATATAAGAAAACTCACTTAAATAGAATTGAAAAAGTAGGTGTCTAGAAGGAGGACAACAAGAGAACAAAGTGGTAGTCTATAAAAGCTTATCAAATATGGTTGCAAGAAAAATAAATCAAAGCAAGTGAAAATACGGGTACTGATGAATAACAAATAGAGAAAACCTACCTCAAATAAGCAGTATTTGCATAATGAAGTCGAAGAAGAAAATGAGAACAAGAAACCAAACACTACCATACGCAGTGTTTGGTTGCATGGAATTGGGGGGTTTGGAATTGGAACCAAAAATGAACACATGTAAATTTCTAAAATTATGAATGCCTTCATTTCTAATTCCACAGCTTCAATTCTATGCAACCAAACACGACCTTATGTAGGTTTGGGAGCACAGAAATGGAATTAAAAATAAACGCATGCAAATTTTTAAATACATTCATTTATAATTCCGATTCTAGAAAGTCAATTCCATGCAACCAAACACTACCTTAACAAACTCTAAATCACATAAACTTATACAACTAAATTCAACAATGAAAGAAGACCACTTCATGATATCAATTTAAGCATTATGAAGTCTATACTGTATTTTAACAAACACATACAGTGCATTCATTAGATAACATATAGTCAGCCAAAATCAATTCTATTTAACTTCCAAATTCTTCCATTTTCCAAACAAGGACGAAATAATTTCACAAGTATAAGAATTTCAAAAACAAAGATCCATCTAATTCATTAGCCTTCTCCTATGATTCATCTTCGGAAATCCAAATCTCAATAGTACTACAATAAACTCGAAATCGAAGCGGATCTTTTCAACCCAAAAAATAAATCAATGATGCGTTACCACTGATTCAATATTATAATTTTGAAACAATTATATAGACATACATATGTATATCCATATATATATATATATATATATATATATATATATATATATATATATATATAGAGAGAGAGAGAGAGAGAGAGGAAAAAAATGAGTGAAATTACATAGATAGAGAGGTTCAATGGAGCTTACATATGAGGGAAATTTTAGCGAAATGTGAAGACCCTAATCTTAGAGCACGAAAAAAGGGGAAGAAGAGATGAAGACCTAATATTAGACCACGGAAGAAGATGTAGGAAGAAATGACAAGGAGAAGATAAATGTCTAGAATCAGATACGACCATAAAGAGAAAGCAATGGCCATTTGCTGAATTACCTAGCCGCCAAAGCCTCTGCCATCGCCGTTACGCCACCCTCTCTATCGTCTCCTAGTCAGTTGCCCTAAAAATATTAGCGGCGGTGAGAAAAGTCGGTACACGCTGAAAAGTAGCAGGTCGCCATCGACGATCTCTCTCTCTCTCTCCCTCTCTCACTCACGGCCTACGGTAGCATTTGGGTGGTCAGCGGCGGTGGGGTAAATGATTTGATGACCTGTAGAATTGTAGGTTCCATTGGAAGAAATAAGGAATAATTGTAGGTTCACCCTAATTTCCCCATACGCATAATTCTAGCTGCATTATAGAACATTTAGAAAGTAACGGGATGGAATGTGTTATTTCTAATTTGAATTAAAAAATTTAGGGGTCAATTAGCAATTTTAGAAATATCCATTTTAAAATTTGGGATTTAAATAATAACCTAAAGGAAAATTGAGGGGAGGTTAATGTAATTTAGGAAAAAATTAATTTATATATATATATATATATATATATATATGTTGTTGGGATAAAAAAAAAAAAAAAAAAACAGAGAGAGAAGGGAATCGACGTGGCAGTGTTTGGGGTCAAGAAGAACCACTATTTTCATGCATATATAAGTGTATTCATCCATGCAAATAAGGATCAGGAGCCTCAAAAGAAGAAATCAAAAAAAAAAAAAAAAAAAAAAAACAAAAAAACAAAGAGAAGGAGAAGTGGGTTGCTGACGGTAGGGGTTCTGTTCGTCATGGTTTCTCCGGCATGGGTATATGTGTGTTCGTCGTCGATCATCCAGTGATCGTGTGTGTGGGTGTGTCATCGTCGTTGATCATTTGGTGATCATGCGTGTATGTGTCACTGCTGTGTATGGGTGTGTATGCGATTGCCTTGTTTGTGTGTGTGTGCTTTGTTCCGTTTCGTTGTCGGCGTAAGTATGTGTGGGTAAGTTCTGTTCACCGGCAGAGGGTGGAGGTGATCGGCGTGTGCATGTGGATGGTCAGTCATGTGTGTGTTCTATTTTATTTCGTCGTTTGTGTGTGTGTATTGCTCGTCGTCGCCGTGGGTGTGCATGCGATGATTGCGTGTGTGTGTTTCTCTGATGTTTGTTGTGTACATGTGCATGGGTTGATGTGTGTGGGAGCATCGGCGTGTATGTATCTATGAGTGTGTGCTCTGATCATGAGGAATGGGCGGCGAGTGAGTTGTCGGAGCTAGTTGAAAGAGAGAGAGGGACGGCCAGCTACTAAACCAGGAAACAAATCAAAGACGAAAGGTGTTCTCCGTGGCGGAGAGGTTCCAACAAAGCAGAAAACGGAAAAAAAAAAATGGAAGAGGAGGAAAAAATAAAATAAAATCCAAAATCCAATTTTTCGGCCTACGAGCGATTCGGAATAGGTAAAAATTCAATCGGGTAATATTGTCGATTAAATTAAATTGTTAAGTATTGAAATCTTCGCAATCGTAATAATAATTTTCGTAATCATAATAATATCTTTATAATCGTTAATCTTAAATAAATTGGTACAGTAAATATTAACGTAGCGAGACAGACAAAATAATAATTCTTCATAATAAAAATTTGGGGAATGGGAAATATAAAATTTAGGGCTTGCATTGCACGTTAGATTATTTTAACTAAAATATTAATTTAGGCCTATTGTTGTTAGGTTCACAGGCGCCATTGTACCAGTAGGTTTTGGATGGTGACAATTTTGTAGTGCGGAGAACGAGGTGAGTATATTGTCTTCTAGATAAATTTACAAAACTTATTTTCGTATAAATTGTGGAAAATGTGTTTATTTAAAATGAACGATTTTGTAACTTATATGGATCAAGTTGGTTTTGATTTTAAAGGTGGAAAATAATTTTGGGATCAAGTGGGTTTTAAAGATGATTTTTATCGAACTATGTCATAGCTTTCTTCTTGTCAGGCGAGTATGACCTACGAGATGTAGATTTTCTTCTCGTTAGGCGGATATGACCTACGAGATGTAGATTTTCTTCTCGTTAGGCGGATATGACCTACGAGATGTGGATTTTCTTCTCGTTAGGTGGGTATGACCTAAGAGATGTGGATTTTCTTCTCGTTAGGTGGGTATCACCTAAGAGATGTGGATTTTCTTCTCGTTAGGCGGCTATGACCTATGAGATGTGGATTTTCTTCTCGTCAGAAGAATATGACTAGTGAGATATGGATTACCTGCTAGATAAGTCTTGCAGGGTGGTTTGACTCGTTAGGAGTACAAATCCTGCGGGTGGTACGGTACCGTTACAACTCCTGATCGTGCGGTAAAAACGATCCAATGGCTAGTAGGAAAGTGGTGAGGGGTATTTTATTATACGATGAACTATCTAGATTGATTGGTTTAGATTTATTATTTTAAAATGGATTGGCGTAAATATATTATTTTATTGCACTAGTTGACTTAAAATATTTGGATTGAGTGTTTTAAATATATGAGTTTATTTCAGTGGTGACAGATAAACTGGATTTCCGTACGGTATGCAATTATATAGTATTATATTTTGAAACGTGGTGTTTAATACTTATACTTGATCCATAAAAATATTTTTATTATGAAGAAAGTACATTGATAAAAAAAAAAAAAAAATTGGTTTCAGGTGCCGCAGATAAAAGTGGGTCCACTACTGGTACTAGGTAGAGTCCGGAGGTAATGTCATTTGGGAGTGGGCCGGTTAGAGGCGAACCACGGAAGGTTTAGCGTTTTTGGTGATTTTTGTTGTATATATATTTAGGATGGGTATGTCTCATATATTTTTGGAAATGAGTAATGGATATTATTTTTGAAAAAAAATATTGATAGCGGTACGTGTGCGTCTGAGTATGTATGTATATATATGTATGTGTTTTGGTTGGTTGGTCAAGAAGTGTCATGCCTACATCACGCCCTGCCTCGGGTGACAGGTGCCCGGGGTGGGGTGTGACATGATTTTTTTGAAAATCACACTGAAACAACTTATCACAATATTGAACCACCCCTCCCTCCCCCCCCCCCCCCCCCCCAAAAAAAAAAAAAAAAAAATCCAAATACAGTGAGATCAACGAGTAGGAAGCTACAAAGAGTGAAAAATTTCACCCTTAACAAGGATATTCCTATTATTTCCAATTTTCTAAACACAAGCAAAGATCTTATCATCGATAGTGGTCAACAACACAATTCATTTTGGAAAAGAATATACAAATACTTTAACTTGAATGGAGGAGCTAAGTTGGGGCGCAGTCAAGCATCTATTATGAACCGGTGGTAAGAAATGAATACAAAATATGCTAAATTTATTAAATTTCATAACTTAGTTCAGAGAACTCATCAAAGTGATCATACTGATCAAAGCAGGGTAATAAATCTTGGATAGAAATTATAAATTTAAAAGTCTTATGATTTTAGATATTGTTGGTCCAGTGAGCTACCCAAGAAGGGGTGAATTGGGTAAATAAAAATTATTCAAATAAAATACTTCAAAAAAATCAAATAATTAATTTTTACCCTAAATTAATTATTATCTATATAGCAAAAGAAATTAAGTATCAATTAGGTGCACACCAAACAACACAAAAATAAATAAATAAAAGAATGCAACACACCAGAAATTTATACTGGTCCACCAAGCTATTCTTGGCTAATCCAGTCCCCCGAGCTTCGCAGAGAGTCGCACCCACTAATCACTATGATCCCTTTAACTAGGTAGGAACCAAACCCTTACAAAACAATTCTGTTGCAGGCTCAGAATCAACATTTACAATTTATTTTCACAGGCTCAAGAATAACCCTATCTTTTTTACAGGCTAAAGATTAACCTAATTCTTTTATACTTAGGCTAAGAATCAAACCTCCCAAAAATGTTCCAAATATCCTTTTACCCAGTAAGTATTGAATCGTTACAAAATCACTCAAATTAATTCTATCAAGGAAGAATTAACACCTAATCTCTTCATACTCTAGGCAAAGATCAAAACCTTAATCTCTTTATTGAAAAAAATTGAAACCAGCTACCCTTGATTAGACACTCCCAATAGTATCTAATCCGACACTCAATTCACCAATTACAAAATTGATAAGTGATTTTTCCACTCAAAGCTTCTACCACCCCAGATAAATTTAAACTCGATTAATGTCTCGATACATGTAATAGAAATACAGTGAGAATTTCAAAATCTGATTTTAAATAAAAAAATGGGTAGCAAGCAATTTAACACGTAATCAGATTTTCTTAAGAAATTGTTTCAAAAATAATTTTCAATTTAAAAATAGGAAAAAAATTTCAAATATCAAATTCCAAGTGGAATATGATAATAGTAAACAATCAATTAATAATAATCAATTTGAAACTATCTCACTAGGGATCCACCGATAAATATGATAAGCAATGAAACCTCAAGTCGGCAATCAGCAATAATCCACTTCAAAATATCTCAAGAATGATTCTTAAGAAAATTCTCACAATACTCTCAGTATGATAACTCTTAGAAAGCATAAGAACTGAATAGCTCTTTAGAATTGAAAAATGAATGGGATTATTGAAACCTCAAAAACGCAGGTTTCTTTATAGAGGATTAGAACAAGTCCTCTAACAACTGGTACTCACATTTCATGACAAATAATTACTCCAATAGTCCCCTTATATCATTAAGACTCATTCCCGGTATAACTCACTTAATTATATCTTTTAAAACATTCAATTTAGTCTCTTAAACTTATACTCAATCTCAATTAGATAAGATAGAAAGAATTTCATGAACCAAATTGAGAGATATCCAAAATACTTGAACTATATCTATAGGGATATTAAAATATTAACTAAATAGCTCAAAAACTATCAGATCCCTAAGATATCTTGCATATCATAGCCATAAAATGGTTAGTAACAGCTACTTTTTGGATTAAAACCATAAAAATCTCAAATCCTGAAACTGGCCATCGGTTGACCAACCAACACCCATCGGTCGACTGCCTAATTCAGGACGCAACCCAAGCCAAAATTCCTTCGTCATAAGTCGATTGCTCATTTTGTATCTGTCGACCGAGCAATTTAGAGAGTTTAATAAGTCGACTTACCTGTCAACCTAACGATTCAGAGAGTTTACATTTTAACCATAAGTCGACTTACCTGTCGATTAGAAGATTCAGAGAGTTTGTCTTATTTCCATAAATTGATCTAGTTGTCGATTGACCAATTCAGGGACTGAATCTTCTTTGATGTTCCATTCCATCGGTTGACCGATAAATCTGTAGGTTGACCGATTGAGCTGGAACACCTCTCCTTAATTAATTTTTTACTAAATTTCTTCGACGTTTTTGTCCCTTTAACCGATTTCTTTTCTTGGTTAACTCCACTAAATTCTTAAATTCAATTTTAATTAATTATATTTCTTAAATCAATTGTTTCTTCTTCAATTATACACATGAACAAATATGTTAGCTAATTAGGATCCTATAAAAAAAACACATAATTGTAAAAATATTTCGTGTCATGTGTGATCCTAATTGGGATACATCAAGAGTAAAAATTTAACATGAGTTGTTTTCCCTAGGTTCTTCAAATTCTTTGATCTCTTAACATGCATCATCTTTGTCAATGTCTTTAGCATCCATTTAACATTTTTCTCAATATCTTAATGATAATCTATTCACTGGAACTAATAAATTGAAACACTCAATAAAATTGTTAGTTCTACCAAAAAATCAACATTTAATTGTCCATCAAAATCTTAGGATCAATAGATATTAATGTTAATGAAGTGGCTTTTCAGCTTCTTAAAGCAAAAGAGTTGTAAGTTACTGATATGGGAAACTCCCGCTCATAATTGACATAGGCATGAGAGCCTCAATGGGTCAGATCGGGTCAATGATCCGACACGAAAGACATAAATCTAATACATGAATTGGGTTGAGCATATCAGGCCCATCAGGGAAAATCCTTAGCAGTCTACAATGCAAATCGATTAGTCTTATTAGGAGGCCCATCAATAGGCAATCAGGGGCCCACGATGATCAGGCCAAGGATGAATAGGTCAACCCATGGTGACCACATCCCTTATACATGCGGAGCCCTATAACCCATTGACTATAATGACCCATATTTTATGGTAGCACGTTATAGATATCTCTCTCTATTTTAATGGAGAAGATCACGGTTATCTCTTAAGCCATTAGGAGGAAATCATGTAACGAGCGATCTCACCAAGAAAATGATAGAGAATTGTTGAGCCTATAAAAAGAAAAGGTATCATTGGGTATTCTTTAGGACTAATCTGAGTATTTTAGTCTTTTCCATAATCAGATTAACTTATTCTCACGCTGGAGGTTTTTTGGCCGACACCATACCAGTGTCCCCCTTAAGAACTTATCGGTTTTGCAGGTTGAAAGAGAAAGTTTAAGAGGTTTTTGGTATGTGGGAAGCTGATTGCACGTGCTAAGAATTCTGGTAACATCATTTTGCATCGTCTGTGGGAATCACTTACAACAAAGCTTTCCGTAGCAACAATCAGGCAACCACGAGCAAAAGGAATAACACTAAGTCAGAGTGGTAATTTACCACCACCAGCTAACAATAAAGTTCTTGTAGGAGCATTTGAGGAGGCCCATGCTAATCCTCCACCAAAGGTACAGAATACTGATACAAAGATCAACGCTCTAACTAGAAAGATATCAGAAATGGTGGACATAATCAAGTACATGGAAATATGATCACCAGAAGTAGACCACAAACTCCTACCGTTGATAACTATTTGGGCGAAGAAATAAAGTCTCTAGGGTCTGCAGACCCACAATCCCAAGGAGAGAGAGCTGTTCAGGGAGATACGAACAATCGACAATAAGAGAGAAGAGTGTTAAACAGAACAGAGACTGTTGATTCACGTTAGCAGCCTAGAAACAAGAAGAAGAGTGATTTACCCTTAGATGAACTTGATACGCTGCTGAAAAGAACTGAGATGTCGCTCACCTTAGATATCCTGGCAATACCACTCTCTGAGAAGTTCGACCCCACAAAGTTTGAGAAGTATGATGGGAAATCAAATCCTGTGGACCACATCCGCCATTTTAGGCATGTCAAGGCCTTATATGAGGCAGGCGACTTAGCATTGTGCAAAGCTTTTGCCACTACCTTTAGAGTGGTTACATACGCTTCTGCCTAACTCCATCTCATCATTCAAAGACTTCGGAAAGATGTTCATCAACCGCTTTATCACCTGTCAAAGGTTGATGAAAAAACCTAATTATCTGCTGGCCTTGTGGCAAGAGAATGGAGAGTCTACGTGCCAATACATGAGCCGATTTAATGAAGAACAGACTTGCATTGGGGGGTGTGACTCCAACCTCATCATTAATGCGTTTACTTCAGGGTTATGCCACGACAGATTTTGAGACTCCCTCACCAAGTACAATCTTAAGAGCATGTCTGAGCTAATGGAGAAAGTTAAGCCCTACATAAAGTTGGAGGACGTCAAACTTGTGAGAGAATGAAGGAGATCGACCAAAGATCACCTAAGGCAAAGCGAGAAAGGCCACAACAGGACAAAGGGTCGCAGCTGAGACAGGTGTAAGGATCAACACAGAAGTTCAGGTTCCAAACCGGAGCCACATTAAGAACCAAATCTCCCAGGCCTAATGGTAGCGGAATATTACGCCGCTACTTTCACCGCAAGTGTACTGGTCAAGTTTTAGTAAAGTGGAAAGAGTAAGAGTTTTCGTATCCATAGGGATTGGATTAAATTATCATTAAGTACTGTGATTTTCATAATCGGATTTTATCTAGGCGACTCAAATTAAGTTTTTTTTTTTTTTTTTTTAAATATACTAAACTAAGTTAATTAAACTAATTATACTAATATGAAATTTAAGGGAGTATATTGTCTAGGGATTAACTTTGTTCACTTAATCATGTTCGATTCAATCTAGTTTACATTAACGGCATTCACACTATCCGACAATCTAGGTATCGAAATCTCACTTGCTACCTCTCCCGAGTGTAAAGTGAATGAATATGCGACTTCGCGTCAACGCCGAAGTCCCTCTCTAGCGTCTATACGATACTTGGTCACATGAGTCTTGCCCCAACCTCAAGGATTGAACACTTTCTAATACCCTCTCGGGTCATTAGATCGTCATGTTGTGTTTAAACCCTAGTTCGAATCCGAGGTTACCTCCCCCGAGTGTCAAACCCCTTATTCTTAAATCAACCATAATATCATAACAAGCATACTATAGAGGTAAAAGAACGGTAAACACAATCGAACATGGATGAAAAAAAATTGTTAACGAAACATCAATTCAACCAAACAACATTTTTATAAACAAATCACTCCCTAGACAATATATGTTTAGCTATACATGGCCATAACCAAATATACAACAACAAATAAGCTAAACATAATCAAATACAAAAAAGGGTTTAATAAATAAAGAGAGAAACAAAGCGGAAAAGCCGTTATCTGAATAATGGATAGATCCACGTTCACTAAAGTCGCTTTGATCTTGTTCCCTCTTCTTGGAATTGTGTTCTCTCATCTTGGTATAGTCTTAGAGCTCTCAAGAACACCACAAAAATGTTCTCCTCAAAGTGGGAGTGGAGTTGGAACAAAAAGAGAACAAGAAAATATCTAGAAAATATCCTAAAACACTTTACAGCTAGGGGCTTCATCGTTGCAGCGGTTAAAAGTACCACTACAACATTGGGGATATCGGTATGCACACCGTTGCAGTGGTGGGAAGTTAGTGGGCTTCTGCTCTTTCACCGCTATAGCAGTGGATAGGTAGTGAGCGTTCTTCCCTTTGATCGCTGTAGCAGTGGTTCCGCTGCAATTGTAGAGGCAGTGGCCTTTTATGCTTTGTTTGGCCTTCTTGCTTGTTTTCCCATCGTTTCTCCACCGTCTTCCTACCGATTAGCTCTCTTTTAGACCATTTTCACTCCTAACCCCTGCTTTGAACAAAAACAAATAAAAATGAATTAAAACATATTAAAACACTATAATAATACTCGAAAACTATCAAAACCAGTTTGGAAATATATAGATAAATTACACCTATCAAATACCTCCAAACTTAGAATTTTACTAGTCCTTGAGCAAAACACTCACACTAAAATAAACAAAAAAAATTATTTAACTAATGCAAATACCAAAAACGAATATAAACATAAACAACGGCATGCTAGTTTTGAATTCAATTATTCTGACCAAAATGTTTTCCCTCAATGGCTTCCAATCATATCGAGTTCAGGAGTAAAACGCACCATGTGGTGTTCTAGAATTTCAACATTCGATAATGGTAAAGGCTATTCTAGACCCTGCTCATCAAGTGTGTGTGCAAAAAGTAAATTATATAACTATTCAAAGAATGGATTGGATTATACACCAACGAAGCTCATGACTTATACCATAAAGGATTAGGATATCCATATGCCTGACTGGGTTCCACTCTCCACTAATGTAGACTTGGAAATTCAAAAAGATCAATAGGACTTGGTTCGATTTTTGGAAAATGTCCAAGGGTATATCGGGAATATAAAATAGGTTAACGTCATTAACTCAATGATACCCAAGGCACATGCTTGGCACTCAATCATACTCGTAACCCCATACAGATTAATTCGAAACAACCCTAAACTTATATTTGAAAATGTATTACTTACTTGCCATGACAAAACAAAAATAGAACTATATTTATTCTTTCTTTTTTTTTTTTCAACAAACACACTCCCAAACTTATTTGATTTGTATAATTTGATGGGAATGAAAATACGATAGAAAAATGAAAAGTGAGTACTCGAATACCGAACCAATCAATAATTCACCCAAAACCCAACCTCTTAGTTCAAGTAGCATAACAAATGCTAACTTGATTTCACTCAAATTGTGCCTTAGGTTTAGCGACAATGGTTTGGAAAAACTTTAATTGGCCAGGGCATTTGTTACGTGTTTAAAATTGAAACGGCTTATAGGTTTTGATAGGGTAACGAAGGACAAACATATAACAAAGTAAGTTTCAAAGGCTCAAGCGATAAAAATGAATGCCTAAATCATGTCTCCTGAACTACCTCGCCTAGGATTTTGCCTCAAGTTTTCCCCAATCAGGTTCTAGAATCCCTATTGTCATGAACTTGGCTATCGGATAATCAGCGTCAAATCAATTGGATAGCTATACATTGAGTTTAAGTCCTCGTGCAAGTTAGGATCCACAATAATTTTTACCACAACAAAATGTCAAGAACACATAACACACATGAATGGGCATTACCCCTAACCTCGAAAAATAGTTAGGGGATAATATCATCATTGGGTAATAGCCCAGATGAACTACAAAACTCAGCACACACAATAACTACTACAAACAATAACATACAAACTAAACTAAACAAGCATGCATACAATTAAACAATAAATTAACTTAAACTATATAATTAACAACAATAAAACAAACTTTGCATACTACACATCACCCCAAAACTTAAAATGGGCAGGGTCCACAGTGACCTAATCATCGTTCTCAACAATTGAAATATAGCATGCCGACAAAGGGGGTTTAGAACACGTACCTGGGAGGCGTGACAATCTTGCCACCGAGTGAAGTCAGCGGTGATGGATCTAATTTATTTGAGACTTGGGTTGTCTCCCAAGAAGCGCTTGGTTTATTACCCTCGGCCTGACACAGAGAAGGGCTCGTCAAAGAGCGGTTTTCGCCCGTAGTATGTGTCATACAACACCATATACGGGTCTTGATTCAGAACGCTCTCAAGACTGGCGAGATGTGGAAATGTATGGCTCGAGCTCTCAACTTGATTCAGCTCTGTTTCATGTGCTTGGTTGCCCTGAATGAACAAAGTTGTTAGTGGGGAATGACAGGTGAACCACATCGGATCCTCATAGATGAGATTATCCTGGATCGAGGGTGGCATCACAACATGGATCTCAAGAGGTGAGTACTCAAAATCTTCTACTGATTTATCATCTACGAACTATTCTCTACCCTCGTCCTCATTTGAATCATTTTCAATATATGAACCCAAGTTCCTCCCACTTGTATTCGGTTCCTCATGGTGGCTTTCGATAAATGTGGTCTGTGTTTCTCTCAGTGCCACCACTTCTGACTCGGCCTCAATAAAGCAAATAAGCTAACCAATTTGTGTCTGAATAGACGTTACAGTCGCATCAATTTCAACGCAGGTCGTCTCAATATTATCAAGACCATCCTCATGCTCATTGAGATGGTCATGCGTTTCTCTCAAGAAAATTTGTGTTTTCCCCATAATTTCAATGAACATTTCCTCCAGGGTGGAGGAACACTCCTCCTATTGGTTCGGGGTGTCAATCCATGGCGTCGAAACGGTGGAATTATTCTCCAAGCTTTGGTAGCTTGCTGAATAACTTCAACTTTGATAATCAAACTCTGCCATGTCTTCCAGCAACCAATAGGCTTCGACCGCGGTTAGTTTATCGAAAGAGGCGGTACCATTTCCTCCTTCAACTCAATTTCTTGTTGCGGTTAGTAACCCATCGAGGAAGTTCAGTAGTTTACACTCTCTTGGGAAATGATGGTTTGGGAACTGGAATGGAAACTCATTGTATCGATCCCAAGCACAATAAAATGGCTCAGAATCTCATTGAAAGAAATGCAACAGTACTTGTTGATCTAATATCTTTAAGTATCCTTCATGAAAAATAAAACTACAAATATATATATATATATATATATATATATATATATATATATATATATATATAAACAAAATAAATGCCTAAATTAAAATCAAATTACTTACTCACAATATCAACAACAATCTAAAAGCCAATTCCCCGGTAACGGCACCAAAAACTTGGTAACAGAATATTACGTTGCTACTTTCACCGCAAGTGTACTGGTCAAGCTTTAGTAAAGTGGAAAGAGTAAGAGTTGTCGTATCCATAGGGATTAGATTAAATTATCATTAAGTACTGTGATTTTCATAATCGAATTTTATCTAGGCGACTCAAATTAAGTTTTTGTTTTTTAAAAAAATATACTAAACTAAGTTAATTAAACTAATTATACTAATATGAAATTTAAGGGAGTATATTGTCTAGGGATTAACTTTGTTCACTTAATCATGTTCGATTCAATCTAGTTTACATTAACGGCATTCATACTATCCGACAATCTAGGTATCGAAATCTCACTCGCTACCTCTCCCGAGTGTAAAGTGAATGAATATGAGACTTCACGTCAAAGCCGAAGTCCCTCTCTAGAGTCTATACGATACTTGGTCACATGAGTCTTGCCCCAACCTCAAGGATTGCACACTTTCTAATACCCTCCCGGGTCATTAGATCGTCGCGTTGTGTTTAAATCCTAGTCCGAATCCGGGGTTACCTCTCTTGAGTGTCAAACCCCGTATTTTTAAATCAACCACAATATTATAACAATCATACTATGAAGGTAAAAGAACAGCAGACACAATCGAACGTGGATTGAAAAAATCGTTAACGAAACATCAATTCAAACAAACAACGTTTTTATAAACAAATCGCTCCCTAAACTATATATGTTTAGCTATACATGTCCATAACCAAATATACAACAAAAAATAAGTTAAACATGATCAAATACCAAAAAGGGTTCAAGAAATAAAGAGAGAAACAAATGATAAAATTCGTTATCTGAAGATTGGACGGATCCACGTTCACTAAAACCGCTTCGATCTTGTTCCCTCTTCTTGGAATTGTGTTATCTCCCCTTGGTATAGTCTTGGAGCTCTCAAGAACACCACAAAAATTTTCTCCTCAAAGTAGGAGTGGAGTTGGAACAAAAAGAGAATAAGAAAATATCCTAAAACACTTTACAGCTAGGGGCTTTATCACTGCAGTGGTGGGGATGCCGGCATCCCCACTGCTGCAGCAGTGCTTTTGACCGCTGCAATAGTGGGAAGTCAGTGGAATTCTGCTATTTCACCATTGCAGCAGTGAGATCCACCACTGCAGCAGTAGATAGACAGTGGGCGTTCTGCCATTTGATCAATGCAACGGTGGTTTTCACCACTGCAACTGTGGAGGTAATGGCCTTTTATGCTTTGTTTGAACTTCTTACTTGTTTTCCCACTATTTTCCCACCCTTGCTTTGAACAAAAACAAATAAAATTGAATTAAAACATATTAAAACACTATAATAGTACTCAAAAACTATCCAAATCGATTTTGAAATATATAGATAAATTACACCTATCACCTAAGGATACCAATCTTTAGGATTCTACATGAAATCTGGTCGTCTGATGTGGTTCAATAGCCCCCCCCCCCCCCAAGCAGAACACCAAGTCCAACAGGAAGAGTAAGTCAAAGTACTGTGATTTTTATAGGGACCATGGCCATGACATAGACAATTGTTGGGAGCTAAATAAGAAAATCAAGCGATTACTCAACATGGGTCTGTTGCGTGATGATAGGTGTGATCCACCTATATATTTTCAAACCGAATTTGTTAGTTTTCGAGTACGTTTATAGTTATTTTTATATGTTTTAATATATTTTTATTCTTTTTGTATTAAAACAGGTGCGTGGGGTGAAAAAGTATGAAATCGGAGCATAAACGATCAATTCATATCGAGAACAGTGGAAAAATGAGCAAAAAGGCAAGATTCTGAAAGCCCTCCGCCTAGGCGGAAAAGATACAGAGAAAACACATTTTGTTACTAACGGACCACCGCCTAGGCGGAAAAAAGTCAGAATGTTGGAAGTAGTCCCTCCGCCTAGGCAGAAATCCAGCAGAATGTGTTCCTCATCCACCATTGACTCTACCGCCTAGGTGAAACCCTTAACCGACATACCTCTGCTTAGGCGGAAATTCCATCGCCTAGCCAGAAACCTCTGCATAGTGGGAGATATTTTTTAGATATTTTTTTGCCTATTTATACCATTCTCTCCTCCTCTTTTCTGACTTCTTCTGCCCCTAAGGCCTTAGGCCATATTTTAGGGTTAGGTTTAGGGATTTTTTAGGGAGAGCTCTCAACCCGAGGTGGAGGATGAAGAGGAAAGCGATTGTTCGACGGCTCTAGCGGCTAATTTTTGAATATTGGCTAAGTCGCTCGTTTCTTCTATTTGTTTTCTTCATTTTTGTAGTTGTTGAGCATGATTATGTCATTTTACATTGTATACATAGTTATGGCCATTGGCTAAACATAAGTTGTATAGGGATTATTAATATAATTTATGAAAACGTTGTTTAGTTGAGTTTGTGTTTTGTTTGTGATTGTTCTTTGTTATGTTGATTGTGTGTATCATATTGTTTGTTTATCATGCCTAGATTTACATATCAAGAATACGGGTTTTGACAAATCCCAGATTCGAACTAGAATAAACGAACGCCCCAATCCAATAACCTGGAATGGAGTTGGATTGTGTACAATCTATGATGTTGGGGCAAGACTCATGTGACCTAGAGTTGTTAAGATATTGAGGAGTACGTTGGTGTTGACGTGAAGTCACGTATTCCCTCGTCTTACACTCAGGAGAGGTGACGAGGGAGTTTTAGAACTGAGATTGTCGATAGGGTAAACACAACGCACAAAATCAATGACGTTGGGGCGAGACTCATGTGACCTAGAGTCATTAAGACATTGAGGGAGACTTCTTTATTTATTCGAAGTCACGTTATATCCCTCGTCTTATACTCGGGAGAGGTGGCAAGGGAGTTTACGAACTAAGGTTTTGTGTGCGATCAATGGGGTTGGGGCAAGACTCACATGACCTAGGGTCGTTAAGACGTTGAGGGGGACTTCTTTGTTGACACGAAGTTGCATTATATCCCCCGTCTTACACTCGAGAGAGGTGGCGGAGGCCATAAACTTGTACGCCAAAGGATTCTACTATACTTCGTGCATATGACTACTCGCAAGTGTACGAGGTCAAAGTTTTAGTATAGTGTGATCTTTAAGATCAGTTTATCGTATCCACAGGGATTGGTGTCGTTACTATCAAATACCGCGTTTGTCGTGACCTAATTTTATCTAGGCAAAAGGCAAAGATATTTAATTAATTAAACTAATACTAATATAACCTAAATTAACTACACTAATATGCTACTATGTTTTAGGGTAAAGAATTGTCTAGGGATTAACGTGTTTACAAATACGTGTTCGATCTTGATTTACTCACGTTTACGGTATTCGACTTATTTGACAATCTCAGTAGGTAAATTCTACCGCCACCTCTCCCAAGTGTAAGATGGGGGAATACATGACTTCGAGTCAACGAAGAAGTCCCCCTCAACATCTTAACGACCCTAGGTCACGTGAGTCTCGCCCAGCGTCATTGATTGCATATAATTTAACTCCCACCCAAGTTATTAGATCGTTGCGTTGTATTTATCCTATCGACAATCTCCGTTCTAAAACTCCCTCGCCACCTCTCCTGAGTATAAGATGAGAGATATAACGTGAGTTTGTGTCAATGAAGAAGTCTCATTCAATGTCTTAACGACCCTAGGTCACGTGAGTCTTGCCCCAACGTCATCGATTGTCCACGATTCAAACCCCGACCGGGTTATAGAATCATGGTATTTGTTTGGCCTAATCTGAATATGGGGTTTGTTAAAACCCTGTATTCTCCATTTATCTAACTAAGCATGATAAATAAACAATACGATAAATACAATCAAACTACAAATAACAAACACAAACACAACATCGAAATTATCCAAACAACGTATTTATAAATATAGTGTTAATCCCTACTACAATCCATGTTTAGCTATGGACTTAGTCGTAATTACAATGAAATAACAAGCTAAACATGCTCACAAGATCCTAAGTTAAAGAAATAAGGAAAAGCAATCGAAAAACTTAGCCTCGTACGAAGATAAACCGCTAAGAACGCTCAACGATTGAATTGTCGTCTTCTCCACTTCGGGACGTGAGCTCCACCTCTAAAACTCCTAAACCATAGCCTAAATATGGCCTAAGGTGCCCAAATGGACGGGGGGCTCAAGAAAGGGAGAGAGTGGATGATATTTATAGCCAAAATATCTCAAAATATCTAAATAAATATCAAGGTTGTGCAGAGGGTTTCCGCCTAAGCGGAGTTAGGTCGGTTCGGATGATCGCCTAGGTGAAGAAATAGGTAGTGGACTGGGAATTGTTTCTGTTGGATTTTCGCCTAGGCGGAGGAATTTCCACTTAGGCGGTGGGCTGTCAGTAGCTTATTTTTGTTTCCTCTACTGGATTTTCGCTTAGGCGAAAGAATATTTTGCCTAGGCGGTGGTCCATCAGTAACCTTTGTTCTTTTGTCAGCATCTTCACCGCATAGGCAGAGGTCTGGATGCTTAGATGGTGGGCCTGTTTCATATTTTAGCCTCCGAGCTTGTTTATCCACTGTAACTTCATCCGCTTTAGTTCGATCTCATCGTTTTCGCTCCAATTTCCTATCTTTTTTCCCCACACACCTGATTTATACAAAAATTAATAAAAGTAATTAAAACGTAATAAAATACTATATAAACGCTCGAAAACTAACTTAATTCAGTTTGGAAATACGTAGGTGGATCACACTTATCACGTGGTTATCCATAGGAGCGCTCGAGGGGCAGGAAGAGATCCAAAAGTAAAAATCATCACGAAAACCCTAACAAGGAGGGCAAAGAAGATTGTCCCAACAATAATCATGCGGTTATCTATATGATCAACACTATTGGGCCTATTACTGGAGAAACCAATCGTGAACGGAAGAGGAAAGTCCGGGAGGTATCATTGGAGCGCTGCTATGGAGAGATAATGTCAATAATTGCGAAGCCAAGACTAATCATCTTATTTTTTAATGAATATTACAAGGGGATCGTGCACCCCCACGGAGATTCTTTGGTCATCACCCTTTGGATCTCCAGTTTTGAGATAAGACGAATTTTGGTTGATGCAGGTAGTTCTGCTAATATCATCTTTGTGGACACATTGAAGCAAATGGGAGTACCCATCTTAGATGTTTGCTCAACCTAGACTGTTATGGTGGGTTTCAATGGAGACCTCAGCTCTCCAAGAGGAAAGATCACTTTGTCGATCACAACAAATAAAGAAGAGAGTGGGTACACAAAAGCCACAGCGTTCATGGTGATGGACTCATCATCCCCCTACAATGTAATATTGGGACAATCGTGGCTGCATGCCATAAAGGCAATGGCATTAACATACCACCAGTGCATCAAATATGTGAATGATGGCTTGGTGGCAGTAATACATAGAGACCATGTGGCATCAAGGTAGTACTTTGCAATAGCTATGAAGGGGAAAAAAAAAGACCTTATAGAAATTAAATCCATAGCAGTAAGAAGCTCCATAAAATAACTCAACTCAAGAGATTGATAACTTCAGAGAACACCCTAGCATTCTCCAGGTTGCTGAACAGGTACAGGAAGTCACTTTCAACAAGGGAGTTCAGAAGCTGATGATGGGGGAATCCCTGAGTTCGATTCAAGCAGAACAGATCAGAAAGTTGCTCAAAGAGAATCTAGGCATTTTCGCCTAGTGATAGGTGTAAATTACCTATATATTTCCAAACCAAAATTGTTAGTTTTTTAGTACGTTTACTACATTTTAATATATTTTAATGTGTTTTTATTCGTTTTTGTGCTAAATCAGGTGTGTGGGGTGAAACGATATGAAAACGGATGCTAAACGATGATATCGGATCGAGAACAGTGGAAAATAGGCTTCTAGACCACCGCCGCAGCAGTGAAAATACAGAGAGTTGATTTTCTTGCTGAACATCCGCCACTACAGTGGTGAGATCCACCGCTGCGGCGGTGAAAATGCAGGATAATCCCTGAATCCACCGTCGACTCCACCGCCTAGGCGATCAATGAACCGACTTACTCACCACCGTGACGGTGAATCCCACCACCACGGCGGTCACTTCTGCACAGATTTAGATATTTATTTTAGATATTTTTCCTATTTATACCCCATCATCTCCTCTCCTCCGGCTAAGAGAGATCCATAGGACTTAGTATATTTTAGAGAGAGGTTTTGGGAGTGCTCATTCAAATCCTAAGGAGAAGATTACGTTTCCAAGAAGGGGGAGCGATCTCGAAACGTTTTTAGCGATAAATCTTCGAACTAGGCTAAGTTTCTCTTGTTCTTTCTTTTATTTCTTAACTTAGGAGTATTGTTTGAGCATGTTTAGCTCCATTTACATTGTATAACCGGCTATGACCATAACTTAAATGGATTTTTGTCTAGGGATTAATATATTTATGAAAATGTTATTTTGTTGAGTTTGTATTTGGTTAGCAGTTGTTCTTTATTAGTTTGATTATGTTTTCCGTATTGTTTGTTTATCATGCTTAGATATATATATCGAGAATACGGGGTTTGACACTCGAAAGAGGTAACCCCAGATTCGGACTAGGGTAAACAACGCGACGATCCAATAACCCGGGAGGGAATTAGATTGTAGGCAATCGATGATGTTAGGGCAAGACTCACGTGACCTAGGGTCATTAAGACGTTGAGGGGGACTTCTTCGTTGACATGAAGTCATGTATTCCCCCGTCTTACACTCGAGAAAGGTGGCAGGGGAGTTTAAAAACTGAGATTGACGATCGTATGAACACAATGCAACGATCCAATAACCTGGTCGGGATTTGGATTGTGTGCAATCAATGACGTTGGGGGCGAGACTCACGTGACCTAGGGTCATTAAGATGTTGAGGGAGACTTCTTCGTTGACACAAAGTTGCGTTATATCTCTCATCTTACACTCGGGAGAGGTGGCGGGAGAGTTTATAAACAGAGATTGTCGGATAAGTCGAACACCGTTAACGTAAACTAAAATGAGACCAAACACGTTTTTGTAAACAAAAGTTAATCCCTAGGCAATACTTTCTCTAAACATCTCAATATTAATATTAGTATAGATAATTTAATTAGATTAATTAGATTAGTATTAGTATTTAATTTTATTCAATTTATTTTTGCCTAGATAAAGTTAGGTCATGACAAATGCGGTACTCAATAATAGTCAAAACCAATCCCTATGGACACGATAACCCTAACTCTCCTGATCTATACTAAAACTTGACCTCGTATACTTACGAGTGAAAGTAGCGAAGTATTTACCCGCTACCACCTAGTCTCTAGAAGATATGTAGATCATCAACCCTGATATAGAAATTCACCGCCTTGACATTTCTAGATATTACCCTCCGGTTAAGCAGGAGAAGAGGACATTTAGCCCTGAAAAGGAATGGGTGATCGAATCTGAGGTGAAGAGGCTGATTTCCATTGGCCACATAAGGGAAGTGATATACCCTAAATGGCTGGCCAACCTAGTCCTTGTGAAAAAGAAGAATGGCAAGTGGAGAATGTGCGTAGACTTCACTGACTTCAACTAGGCATACCTAAAGGACTGTTATCCAATGTGAAGAATAGATCAAATGGTGGATACAACAGTAGGGCATCAACGGCTGACCATGATGGATGCATAAGCTGGCTACAATTAAATCTGCATGGATGAGAAAGATGAGGAGGGGACAACGTTCATCACTCCAAGAGGTACTTACTACTACAAAGTAATGTCATTTGGTTTGAGAAATACAGGACCGATCTATCAGTGATTGGTGAACCGTATGTTCCAAGATTAGATTGGGACGACTATGGAGGTCTACATAAATAACATGTTAGTCAAAAGTTCTAAGAAGGAAGATCACCAGGCGCATTTGATAGAAGCGTTTGCTATACTGAGGAAGTTCAACATGAAGTTGAACCCAGAAAAATGTGTTTTTGATGTTACATCTGGAAAATTTCTAGGCTTCATTGTAAACCAGTCTGGCATCATGGTGGATTCAAGGCAGGTAAAATTTGTCCAAAATATAAAGTCCCCTACGACCATAAGAGAAGTTCAAGTGCTGACAGGAAGATTGGCGACCTTAAACAGATTTATTTATAAATTTACTGCTAGGTGTGCTCCTTTCTTTAAAATTTTAAAGGGGAACAAAACATTTCAACGGGATGAAAACCATGAACAAGCGCTGCAGTCCATCATGAACTACCTAGGCTCTGTTAAGACGCTAGCTAAGGTAAACCCAAGGGATGAACTCTATCTCTACTTGGAAGTAACACCTATTGTCGTGAGTACAACACGGGTGAAAAATCATGCAGGAGGGCAGAGACCAGTTTACTATATCAACAAATCGTTAGTCCTAGAAGAAACTCGCTATACTGAATTGGAAAGGGCCATTGTAGCTCTGGTAACTGCAGTACGAAACCTTAAGCCGTATTTTCAAGCACATGAGATCAATGTACTAACCTCTTACCCGCTCAGAGCCATAATGCACAGACCAGAGGCTTCTGGACGTCTCATAAAGTAAGCAGTTGAGCTTGGTCAGTTCTTTATCAACTACAAGCCTAGAATTGTAATCAAAGGGCAAGCCTTGGTAGTCTTTATTGATGAGTTGACTCTTCCAGGGAAAACTGTAACTGAAGATGGAGAGCCCTAATCAGCCAGCTCTAATATGGAAGTTGTGGGTAGATGGAGCCTCAAACATGAAAGGGTGTGGAGTAGGCATAGTCCTAGAAACACCTAAAGGATATCAGTTTGAGAGAACAGTACAACTTGGTTTTTGAGCCTCAAATATTAAAGCAGAATATGAAGCAATAATCATTGGGCTGACTCTTGCCAAGGAGTTAGAAGCCTAACGTCTAAAGGTGAGATCAAACTCCCAACTAGTGGTCAACTAGATAAACGGAGTATACATTGTGAACGAAGAAAGATTGTGCCTTTATGTGGAGAAAGTGAAAGACCTAATCTCCTCATTTCAGAGCTGCAGAATTGAAGTTGTTCAAAGAACTGAAAATAAGAAGGCAGATGCACTTTCCGTGCTAGCTTCTTCATTTAGACATGATTAGTGATCTAAACTGGCAAAATTCCTTGAGCATCCATCCATAGCAACACTGGCCAACCATTGCGCTTGCATAGGACAACTGGATCAAGAAGATGATTGGAGAACACTTTTAGTCCGGTACCTAAAGGAAGGGATTCTGCCAAATGACAAGGACTTAGCCAGGAAAATCCTATGCAAAGTATCAAGGTATGTGCTGACCAATTATAAGTTGTATACAAGATCTTTTTCCCAACGTCTGTTACTTTGTCTAGGACTAAAGGAAGACACCTACGTCTTGCAAGAAATCTATGAAGGGGTTTGTGGAAATCACCAAGAAGGAAGAACTTTGGTGCATAAGGCACTAAGAATTAGCTATTACTGAGCAACTATGCGTACTTATGTGCAAAACTATGTTAAGAAATATGACAAGTGCTAGTGGTTCTATAATGATATCAAGGTTCTAGCTCAATAGTAGACACCAATAACCAGCCCATGACCATTTGCTTAATGGGGAATGGATATGCTAGGGTCGTTCACCCTAACACCAGGGAACAAGAAGCACTTACTTGTGGTAAATGACTACTTCACCAAGTGGGTTGAAACTGAAGCTTTTGTGAAATTAGGAGAAAATAAAATAAAGAACTTCCTTTGGAAGAACGTGATCTGCTGCTTGGGCATCCCAGCAGTTCTTATATCTGACAACGGAATACCATTCACCAGTGGAAAAGTTGCATGGATGTACGACGAATTGAAGATTCAGTACCGTACGTCTATCTCAGCATATCCGCAAGCCAATGGATAAGCAGAGGTGACAAACCATTCTACCGGAGAAGCACTCAAAAAATGACTAGATGATGCCAAAGGCAAGTGGGTAGAGGAACTACCAGAAGTATTATGGGCTTATTGGACTACACCAACAAATACCATAGATGAAACACCCTTCTCCATTACATATGGAACTGAAGCCTTCATTCCAGTAGAGATTGGGTTGCCGTCAAGATGTGATGGCACGATCAACCTTGCAGAGAATGAAGAAGCTAAACGATATGAGATGGACCAGCTGGAAAAGAGACATGACAAGGCAGGATTGAGTATGATAGCCTACAAGTCAATGATGACACAAATGTTCAACCATGCAGTACGTCCACTACACTTTGTAGTAGGAGACCTAGTACGCCGGAGGGTAATGCCTCATCGCTTAGAGGCTCGCTTGGGAAAACGAGCTCCTAACTGGGAAGGCCCCTACTGAGTCACCAAGGTAAACAGGCCAGGGAACTACTGGCTGGAAGATCTAGAACATCTCTCACTTACGAAAATACTTAGTATGAAATTTCTTATCATTCTATGTTCATATTTTTCATTGATGTTTTTAAGTTGTTTTTTCTCTTATGTGAGACATTCTTTGAATAAAAATAAAAGTTTTCTTCATTAACTTTTGCGAATACTTATTGTTGGCCCAGTAGAATACCCAAGAGGGAGGGTGAATTGGGTAATTAAAAAATAATTTGAATAAAATTGAATAAATAAAATAATTAATTTTAAGCCTAAATTAATTATTATCTTTATATCACAGCGGAATAATATAATCAACTAAGTGCACACCCAAACAGTAAAAATAAACAAATTAATAATGCAGCACATCAAGATATATCTTGCTTCACCAAGCTACTCTTGGCTAGTCCAGTCCTCCGAGCCCCACGGAGATTCACACCCACTAATTCTCAGGATCCCTTTAAAGGTAGGAACCAAACCCGCACATCGATTCTTTTACAGGCTCAAAATCAACCTTTACAATTTCATTTTTTAAAGCTAAGGAATAACCTCTACTTTTTCCAGGCTCAAGAATAACCTATCTTTTTACAGGTTAAAGATTAACCTAATTCTTTTTATCACTATGGCTCAAGAATCAAAACCTCATACAACACTCCAAGTATCCTTTTGACAGGTAAGGATTGAACCTTAACAATTCACTCACAAAACACAATTCTTATCTAGGAAGAATCACTACATCAATCTCTTTACAGTAAGAGACTGAAACCCGACTACCCTTGATTAAATATCCCTAACAATATTTAACTCGTCACACTACTCACCAATACAAAATAATAAGTAGGAAATCCCACTCGGAGCTTCTACCACCCCAGATAAATAATAACTCAATTAATATCCCAACTAGTGATAGAAAAACGTAAGATACAAAAACTAATTTTAACAAGATATGGGTAGCAAATTAGAGCACGTAATCAGATTCAAAAAATTGTTTATAAAAATATTTTCTTTAAAAAATCAGAAACAATTTCTAAGATCAATTTCCAAACAATAAACAAATAATGCAATGAAATAATATAATTGGAAAGATCTCACCCAAAATCCACAGAAAGAATAGATAAAACAATGTAACTTCAAATCCGGTAGCAGCACAAATTAATAGCAGTTGATCATCAAGATCGTTTCTCAGAAAAGCTCACAATATTTTAGATGGATAACTATTATAAAAGCTCACAATATGATATGATATAATTTCTCTCTTGTTTACTACTATTTTTAAAACATAAATTCGCAGGTCTATATATAAGGATATGTAATCAGCCTTCCAACGGCTAATTTACAAGTGTCATGACAATTTAGCGCTCCTATAGACCCCTTATATTATAAGGACTTCATTTCAGTTCAATTTCACTTGAAAACAATTTTCAAATCTTTCAATTAAATCCCCAAAGTATTTCTCAATCTCAATAAATAAGAATAGAAACTATTTTAAGTACCAAATTGAGAAACATTAATATTTAATGTACCAAATCATTAGGATTTAATTAATATATGAACCACATCTTAAATATCACCAAATCCCTTAAATCTCTCTCAAATCTTAACAAAAAATTACTACCTTTAGATATGATTTCGAATCAAACATTATCCTAAAACAGAGCCACCAGTCGACTGCCCAGTCGACTAGGAGATTCAGTATGCAGCCCATGCACTTGATCAGTCAACTGCTCGGTCGACTCGCAGATTCAGAGAGTTTGTCAAGCTTCCACCGGTCGACCGCTCGATCGACTCACAAATTCAGAGAGTTTGTCAAGCTTCCACCGATTGACTGCTCGGTCGACTCCTCCCTTCTGGATCTTTTCTCTGATCTCGTTTTACACTCTTTCTCTTTTACATTTTCGCCTCTTTAACTAATTTCTTTTCTCAATTAACTCCACTAACTTTCTCAAATTCCATTTTAACCATTTATAAATATTTCTTTTCAAATACACATAGGAGCAAATAAATTCATCTCAACAAAACACACATAAATAATAAAAATATTTTGTGCCGTGTGTGTTTCCTAAATAGGATATTAAAAGTTGAAATTTACCTGGGTTGTTTTTCCTAATTTTTTCAAACTCTTAAATCTTCAATATCTTCAACTTCATCATTTAGCATCCATTTAACTTGTCTTCAATATCTTCAACTTCATCATTTAGCATCTATTTAACTTGTCATCTTCATCACTAGAACTTAGATCACTGAAACACTTTATTAAAATATTAGTTCCACTAAAACATCAATACTTAATTGTTCATCAAAATCTTAGGATCGACACTTATGATTATAATGCTATGATCTCTAACACATATAAAACATTTAGTGAATGGAAACTAAGTGTATGAAAGCATTTGGCATTGGAACCAAATGTGAAGACGTTGAGCAACCCAGCTCAGCATAAGCAGAGCAAATTAGCTCACTCAAACACTACTTAGCACAAAAACTAAGTGTTAATCAAATGAACTGAGCAGCCTAGTTTAGCATGAGCAGAGAAAGTTAGCTCATTCATTTACAAATGAGCAGAGCAGATTAGCTTACTCATAAGCCACTTAGTACAAAACTAAGAATAAACCAAATGAACTGAGTAGCCCAGCGCAGCATGAGCACAACAAATCAGCTCACTCATCCTAGATGAGCAGAGAAGATCAGCTTACTCATAAGCCACTTAGCACAAACATTAAGTATTGTTGGTGCATAAAACTGATACACACCTCGAGTATGGTTTAGTCGGATGACAGGTAGGTCCTCTTGTTAAGGTAGAGTCATCGGTTAAAAAGTCCTCGCCTGAGTTGTGCTGGGTCCTGAGAGGACTGACCTGCTATGTCCAGAGTCCTGCTCCTCAGGGCATGTACCTGTAGAAGGCTCAGACTGAGGTTTGTCCCAGTGAAGCCTTTCCGGCATGGTAATCAGTGCTCAGAGAGAAAAGGTACAGATTATAGCAAGTAAACAAATAAACTCATGCGTAATGTAAGTGTATTCAAGCGTACCTCGGGCTTACATAGCCCCCGATATAAATAGGCGTTGGAGATGATTAATCGGACCTAAACACGATTAATTAATTGAAACCCTGTGTTTAGCCGATAATTTGGGGCGTTTAGGAGATAATCGTTGGGCTTGGGCTTTTGGGCACATTTGGAAAAGCCTGCGAGCCTTTGTTAGGCCTACGGCGGTGAGCTGGTGGAGGAGTGCAGAGATCCGTGGAGTCTTAGAGAAGAAACAAGGTGAAAAGGGGAGCCGGTCGATGTGGACGGTTGAGTCCCTGAAATTGATCGCCGAGGGCACGACACAGAGCATAGAGCGACACGTCTTTGCGGGGCTCTTCTCTTCTCCCTGGGTGCAAATAAGATTCCAGGGAGGAGCCGTAGTCAACATATGCCCCAAAGTGACGTTGTGGATTCTGGAATGTGTCCTTGTCATTGCGATGGTTGACACATGGCTGGGTCCCAAGTGCTGACTCAGAGGTGCCCAAAAATACCATAATCAGTTGCCCCATAGCCTTGTGCGGCGAGAGAAGCGAGGCGGCCAAAGATATCAATTCTTGGCTGAAACGGGCATCCTGGAGACTTCAAAGCATGAGAAACACCTCTAATTGACATTTTTTTAAGAGTTAGTTTTTTCTTGAGGAGCTTATTCCAAATAGGTCTCCATACGGTCGGGGTCCGGGGTCAGGTAGCATAGTAGGGTGGTCCTGAATTTCTTCGATTTTCAGGACGACAATTTTTCAAGAGTTGAAGTTTTTTAGATGAGCTTATTTGAAATACACTCCCCTACGGCCGGGGTCCGAGGTCAGGTAGCACGGCAGGGCGACCCCAAATTTTTTTTATTTCACGACGACAATTTTTCAAGAGTCGAACTTTTTAGAGGAGCTAATTTAAAATAAACTCCCATATGGCCGGGGTTCGGGGTCAGGTAGCATGGGAGGGCGGCCCTGAATTTTTTCGATTTTCAGGGTGACACACATTCACCGTGAACAGGCCCTGAGCATGGACTAACCTTCACCGCGGAAAAAATCGAAATGAGCCCCAGGAGAGTACGCGCTGCGGACCGGCAAGAAGGTGAGGGGTTGCACCCCCTATTTAAAATTTTAGGAAGGCAAAGTTGCCCTCTGAAAAAAAAAAAAAAAAAAAAAAAAAAAAAGAGGAAAAAAGGGAGGGGGGCTGCCCCCCTTCCCCTTACGCTGGCCTTACAACCAGCATGGGGGGGAGGGCGCCTACTTAATTAAAAAAAAAAAAATTGGCAAGCGGCGAGGGCTGAGCCCTCCCCACCCTTAGTTTTTTTTTTTTTTTTTTTTTTAATTGTTATTTTTTCATACTGAATTTTTTTTTAGGGGAGAATTTGGGATAGACCCCCACCTGCGCCCTGCCAGCCTAAGGCAGCACGGTAGGACAGCGGAGTCGGATTAGACGACGTCGACCCGAGGAGATGTGGTACAATTTTTGGATGACACTCCTGGAGGATGTTCTTGGAGAAGGTTGTCACTGGACCCTGCCGGCTAAGAGTAGCATGACAAGGCGGCGTCCGTCGCTACCCGGACCCTGCCGGCTAGTAGTAGCGCGACAGGGTGGTGCCCGTCAAAATTGATAGTTCTGGCTACGTGGCACTGAGGTTAAACCTCTAGATGGTGCCATGCACAAGGGCATCATGGTGAACAATGCTGACGAGATGCCCCCGAGACGGGTGTGATTGACTCCACTTTTCCTCTCACGAATGCCCCTTGCAACGAGGGCAAAGAGGATTGAGCTCAAACCCTCACTTTTTTAGGACTTAGGATTTTGTAGAACCCTTTTTCACATATTCCTTTTTTTCTGCGCAAAAGCATGTAAGATTTTGAGCGGCATAGACAGGGTACTTTAGAGTCTACTCTTTTTTTCGACGTTTTTGCCAAGTCATTTTTCTGCTTGATCCTGTTTTCAGAGTTGTAAAATTTTGAAAATTTCTCGTCTCTATCTAGGACCATAGACCACAAGCCCCCCAATCCGGAACACGAGTTAATTATAAGAAAATCGTGGCATGGACTTAGGATGAGGGTTTCCCAAGATACTTGGACCTCTTGGGTTCGTAGGGGCACAACGCGGCGGTTGGACCCCCGTGGCCGGTCATTGGGGAGTTCTCCGTAATCAAGCTCATTCAAGAACCCTTTCAAGTTATCTCTATTTAATCCATGCAGGAGCACCTTCCATTTAAGAACACCAGACTCATAGTCCATTGGTAGGAAGAGGTACTTGTCTGCAGGTCCTCAGACCCAATCAATTCCCTGCCCTTGGTGGATGACCTGAGTCTGTCCCCAGGTACGGACTATTGACTTTTGGGGAGGGTCTGGTTGTCACCCTCGACGCTGAGTACCCAGATGAGACTTGTGGAGAGTTACTCATAATGCTGAGAGTCAGGACGTTGGGTGGAGAATTATCCGAGACTCAGGGGGTCAGAATGTAATTGTGGAAAATTATTCGCGACGCCAAGATACAACTCAGGGGGTCGGAATACAACCATGGAGAATCACTCGTGACATCAACAGTCGGGATGCGACTCAGGGGGTCAAAATGTAATCGTGAAGAATCACTCACGACGCTCGGAGCCGGGACGTGACTCAAGGGGTCGGAATGCCGTTGACCGGAGAAAACACAAGGCATATTGCACAAAACACATTCTTTATTTTGATAAGAAAAACTACAACACTTTGTATAAACTTAAAGTTGTTCACAAAAGTAGATCATCCCTACAAAAGTTGTACTTCATCTAGTCAGCATTCTGTAGGTGCCTAAGTGACACATTCTCTTTTGTTTCAAGATCGTATGTGCCCGAACATGCGACCCTGGTGACTCGGTACATCCCCAGAGTTGAATCCACCATGGATGTGGTTGATTTCACCATCCACATGTTGGCGATCCTATCCAACCTCAGCCCTCTAAGGCGGTGGATAGTTGTGGTTTCCCCTTCTTCTCTAGGCCCGAGGCTCTCCCTGTGCTTCATCCATGTCAGGCTACTCCTGATTTTCTCTCCGAATGTAGTTTCGAAGATAGCCTCTTTGGACAAGAGTTTCAATCTCCTACCGGAGCTAGAAACAGTTCTCTGTGGAGTGACCTCAGTCTTGGTGGAACTCACAGTATTGGGTCATCGATCTCCCGACCGGCCTTCTCCTCAGGGGCGGCAGCGGATGGAAGAAGTCTTGCCCTGAGTTTTCTGTGAAGACGGTGGCCACTGAGGCTGTGAGCGGGGCGAACTCTGGTTGGTGACGCCCTAGAGGAGAAAGTGGCCCCCTGTCTCCGGGCAGGGGTCTAAACCTCCCTTCAGCTCGTAATCTTCTCGAGTCCAAGGCTTGATTCGAACCTCCATTTCCTGGTTTCCTCAGCTTGTTTTCTCCTGCCTGCCCTCTCCTGGTTGCAGCATGGAGGTCAGCACCATGGAATCTAGTCCCACGGTTTAGAGCTTGATCGAGTGTGAGAGTAGGGTTAAAGCAGAGATCATAGGATAATGTCTGATGCCGGAGCCTGTCAACAAAGACATTTAGCACAACTGCGTCAGGAAGGTCATCGCATAAATTTGCTTCTCAGTTAAAACAATCAACGTAATCACCCAAAGATTCAGTGGGCTCTTGTCGAAGAGTGAGGATATGAGCCACAATCCTTGGCCTCCGCCGAGAAAGACTAAAATAAGCCAGGAATAACTGCTCGAGTTCCCTGAAGGTAAAGATGGATGCTGGCCTCAAATTCTGGAACCACGATCTTGCAGCACCTATAAGGGTGATGGGAAAGGCTCTACACCGCAAAGCTACAGAGACCACCTGCATGTCCATATGAGACATGAACATTGACAGGTGGTCAACGGGATCTAAGGTCCCACCATACGGACTTATCTGGGGTTGGGTAAAATGCCTCGATGCTACTTATTCCAGAACCTCATCCACAAAAGGAGAATTCACCTCCGAAATAACACCCGGTCCTACCCAGCCTCCATGCACCTCTTGGAGAAGGGCTTCCATGTTGTCCAGGCAGCACTCCACAACCTCTCATGTTTGAGGCTCTCTCTAGATTCGACTGTCCATAGCTTGGGCTGCAGGGTGATAGAAGGAAGGTAAGTAGGAGTCAACCTCATGTTCACATCAAGCTTTGTGATCATACCTGGCCGGCCAATGAAGAGCTCGACCATTAGGGGACATCGACATATCCCTTGACACAAATTTGCGTGGTGGTAGAGGTGGAGATCTTGACATTACAGGGGAGACCTCTCTTGGCCTACAACCTCAGGATTACAAGGCGGAGGGCGACCCTCGGGCTCCTTTCCATTTCGAAGTGTCCACGAAAATATCGCGGTCTAGAGGTGACCCCTCAGGCGTTGCGGGCTGGAGGGCTGGTCCACCCTAAGCAAGGGGTAGTGGCAAGCACGCAAGGATGAGTTGTACATTCGACTTGAACTCTTGTATTTGGTGTTCAAGGAGATTAACCTGAGATGCCTCCACAGCTCCTAAGGTCTGTCCTGCAGCCCTAGGTGGCAGAATAGATGGTCCTACCTAACCATGGGGGGCAGTTATCTTCGTTGGTAAGAGCTGGGGGGTATGAGCTTGGATTTTTCGACATGTCTTTGCGTTATTCTGTTTTGTGTCTATCTAACTGGACCTTATGATCACTAAGTTCAGCTAAGTAGAGAGTAGTGATCAGGGGAAGGCTTTTTGCTTGGTTTTGACAGATGGCACCAAACTGTTGGTACATAAAGCTGGTACACACCTCGAGTATGGTCCAATCGAACGACAGGTGGGTCATCTTGTTGAGGTGGAGTCATCGGTTGAAAAGTCCTCGCGTGAGCTGTACTGGGTCTGGGGAGGACTGATCTGCTGTGTCCAGAGTCCTGCTCCTTAAGGAGTGTACTTTTAGAAGTCTCAGACCGGGGTTTATCCTGGTAAAGCCCCTCCAGCGTGGTAATCAGTACTCAGAGAGAAAAGGTATAGAATATAGCAAGTAAACAAATGAACTCACGCGTAATGTAAGTGTATTCAAGTGTACCTCGGGCTTACATAGCCCCCGATATATATAGGCATTGGATATGATTAGTCAGACCTAAACACGATTAATTAGTTGAAACCCTATGTTTAGTCGATAATTCGGGGCGTTTAGGAGATAATCGTTGGGCTTGAGATTTTGGACCCATTTGGTGAAGCCTGCGGGCCTTTGTTAGGCCTACGGCGGTGAGCTGGTGGAGGAGCGCGGAGATCCGTGGAGTCTTGAAAAAGAAACAAGGTGAAAAGGGGAGCCGGTCAATGTGGACGGTTGAGTCCCTGAAATTGATCGCCGAGGGCACAACACAGAGCTTAGAGCAACACGTCCTTGCGGGGCTCCTCTCTTCTCCCTAGGTGCAAATGAGATTTCAGGGAGGATCCATAGTCAGTGTATGTCCTAGAGTGATGTTGTGGATTCCAGAATGTGTCCCTCTTATTGTGAGGATTAACACGTGGCTGGGTCCCAAGTACTGACTCAGAGGTACACAAAAATACCCTCATCAAGTATAAATCAAATAAACTAAGTAGCCTAGCAACATGACCAGAGCTAATCAGCTTACTCATTCGCAAATGAGCAGAGCATATCAGCTTACTCAAATCACTTAGAATATAAACTAAGTGTAAACCAAATCACCAGAGTAGATCAACTAACTCATTTATGAATGTGCAGATCATGTCAGCTCACTCATGCATCACTTAATTAGAAAGTGAGAAAGGTAGGTCAGCCCATTCACGGAGAATTGAGAAAATCATCTCAGAAGCGAGCAGAGCAGATCAACTTACTCGCATAACACTTAGTTACAAAGGGTACATCAGTCTAGCTATCTATAGAACAACTCATTGTATTGTATACAAATCAATTTACCACTTGTAACTTCTAGTTTCAAAGATTAAGAGAGGCCATTGTGGACTTATTAGTCACCAAATAAACTCCAACTAAACACCATCAAATATGAGCTTCTAGTCTTCAGCACAACTTATTCAGTCAAGAACAAAATTCCAGAAAACTTATTCAAGTCTATACTAACTCCATAGTAAAAAGTGATAAGTTCAAGACTGAACAATATCTTGAGAATGATGTTATAGAACAGGACAAAAGAGACATTCTCATCAAAAGAATTCCTATGATGGTAAAATCTGATTTACTTCTATTTTGTGACTTAGCTTATTGTGATTAGGTTTGTGTTCAAACTTACTGCCAAAATCCTAAATTGGTTCATAACTAGCTTAGTGGTCTAACCAAGTTATGAATGAGGGTAGATAGGGGGGCAACAAACAATCAATACAGTGGAAACACAAATACACCAGAAGAAGAACCCTATTTTATATATTAACAAAAAGAAAAGAGGGGTACATCGTTACAAAATAAATAAAAAAGACAAAACAGAAGACTGCTCGTCGTACAAAAAAGAAGAAAAAAGAACAAGAAGAGAAAATTGTTCATTCCAATATATATATATATATATATATATATATATATAGTTTCAAACTTCTTTTGATTAACCGGGGCTGATTGGGTAGCATCATTCTGACCCAGGAGAAGGAGGCGAACTCAAACCTTCAAAATTCGAGTTAGAGAAGTAGAAATTGTGCTCTTCAAATTGATTGATGTTATTGACCAACTCTCGGATCTGGTCTTCTTTGCCTCTTTATTCACCAAAAGCTTGTCTCACTTCGCTTTGGTGGAATCGGCAAATACCTTATGCAAGTGAAAATCCGCAGCCAAATCACTCCTATCCCTCTCGAATTTCTTTAGTTGCCCCTTAAGTTCATGGAGATGTGAGATGGCATAAAAATGAGCCACTTCCATGGCATAGAAGACAACGCTGGCATCTTCCAAAGCTTGAAGATGAGGGTGCTCGTCGGTAGCAGTTTTTGCGGTTGTCATCAAGGCACAAAAATTCTTACCCAGCTCAATCTTTTTTTGTCTCTCAAACTGAATCGCTTCAAAGGAAGAAGGGTTTGGCCACGACATGGTTGTAGAGAAATAAAAAAGAGAAGGGAGTGAAAAAACTCTGTAATGCAAAAAGCGTTTGGATTAATGAAGGATATCAACGCTTGGTTTGGCTTTAAATAGCCAAACTAATTAAGAAAGAGGAAAACGAAACGTCGAAAAAGTGCTCATTAAATGTGCAAGTGATGTGTGTTAACAAATTACGTATTGAAATTATCATAGTATATTTTCAAGACTTAATTAAAGCCTACTGTTTTAAACAATTCTTGATGATAAAATAAGTTATCATTACAAAAAATTAATTACAGACATCAAAAATAAATTAAAAATACGGAAGGTTAGATCAAGGAATAGTGCCCTGATCAACAATATTTGCCTAATTAGAGGTCTGTAGGTTAGCAACGATGACAGACAGAGCTTAAGTTGGGGCTTGGTCTGAGCTTGAGGTAGGCTGATCAAGAAGGCTTGGAGCTGAGCAATCTGCAGGAATCTCAGCAGCTGGTGTAGATGGAAGTTCTTCATCTTCAACATTTTCTTCATCTTCATCAACAGCGTTATCTCCTTTTGGTACATCTTTCAACTCAGCCTCCAAGAAGGAAAGGTCTAAGTTTGGGTATTCTTCTAACACTCATTGCTGTCAATAGCAGAATCCTATCATCTGGATGTTCTTCGTTCTCTTCTTGAACTCAGCCTAGAGATCTTTGATCTTCTGGCTATACTCTTTCTCTTTTGTTGCCAGCTCTGCAGTCAGCCTTTTCCACCATTTGTACCTGATTAGTAGACCTCAGTTTTTCCTGATCTAGCTCAACAGAAAGTTGATCATTTTCACCCTGAAGTTGCTGGAGGGCATCCTCCTTAGCTTGGAAGGCAACATCTTTAACTTGAAGATCAACTCTTTGTTGGTCCACCTCAGTGTGCACTGAGCTGATTTCTTTCTTCAAGGAGCGAATCTCTCCCCTCAAAGCTGAGCTCTTTTCTCTCGAAGCAGAGCTCTCCATTTGAAGCTTGTTGTTCTCTGAGCAGTAAAGGACAGCGCTTCCCGTTGCTCATTGGCAAAATGCAGTTCCAGCGCTAACCTTTCTTGAGAAGACTTAGCCACTGCCAAGTCTGTCTCAAGAGAGACCTTGTGCTCTCTTAAGGCACGAAAATCCTCTTCCAGTCTACTAGATTCTGTTAACTGATACATGCGTTGAGTATCTAATTTACTCCCGTCATCAGTACTTCCAGCCAGTGCAGAGGACACATAGATGCTCTGCAATACATGAGTAAATAATCAAAAATCAATAAACAGCTCAAGAAGTCAGAACACGTGTTAAAAACAATGGTGATTACTTGAAGGAGTATACATATAAGTATCCTGAACAATTCAGCTTTGTTACGGCCTCTAGTTTTTTCTTTGCTTTTGCGCGAGGACTCCTTATACAAAAAAATGATAGCATTATCAAAGATTGCCTTGCCTAATAACCTGGTACTGAAGGCCCAACCTCTTGGATCAGCTAGCAGATCTACTGGAAAGACATACCATGGCCACTTGATGCTCTTTGGCTAGAGGGAGATGAACCGTATACCGTACGTGTGAATAGTATCGTACGTATAAATAGTGATTTCGTGAATAGTGTCACTTTTGTAATATTTTTAAATGTTGTAATGATAATGATCAATATTAAAAGGGGTTGGATTTATTAGTATTTTACCTTTACTTCTCCGTAATAAAGGGAGAAACCGAGTGACGGCCTTGGGAGACCGAGTAGTTACACTACCATTCCTCCTCTTACTTCTCCTTCGTTTTCTTCTCACCGCCCTTTCTCTCTCTCTGTAAATACATACATACATACATTCATACATACATACACACATAAACACACACACACACATATATATATAAAGAGAGAGAGAAGGGCTCGGATTTGTAGATCCAAGTCATAGATCTACATATCCAAGCTCGAAGGAAGAGGAAGATGTGGGAATGGCACAAGGATGGGAGAATGACGGGAAAGGGGGGGAGTTAGGGGTACGGCGAACAGAGGAAATGGAAGGGATGTCAAGGTTGGGGAAGAGAAAGAGAGAAATGGTGAGGCCAACGGTGCCGGAGACATCATCAGAGAAAATGTGGAGGAGGAATGAGGGAGAGAGGGAAGTGTAAAAAAACAAAAGGAAAAAAAAAATCCCTTAAAGAATAAATGTGTTAGAATTTTATTATTTATTTTCTAAAATGATGTATATGTGACAAAAAAAATGGAGTACACATAGAAGTTCCCATTAAAAAAATAATGAGAATAATTGGTGGAGGAATATTACGTCGTCACTTTCACCGCAAGTGTACGGGTCAAGTTTTAGTATAGATGGGGAGAGTAAGGGTTATTGTGTCCACAGGAATTGGTTGAAATTATTATCAAGTACCGTAATTATCATAACCTAATTTTATCTAGGCAATAAAAAATGAAGTTTATAATTAATTAATACTAATACTAAGTTAATTAATCTAGTTAAACTATAATACTAATATGAGCTGTTTACAGGAAAAGATTATCTAGGGATTAACTTCGTTTACAAAAACATGTTTGGTTTCGATTAGTTTACAATAACTGTGTTCAACATATCTGATAATCTCTGTATCGTAAACTCACTCACCACCTCTCCCGAGTGTAAGATGAGTGAATATGAAACTTCGCATCAACGAAGAAGTCCCCCTCAACATCTTAACGACACTAAGTCCCATGAGTCTCGCCTCAACATCATGGATCACACACTTTCTAACTTTCTTCCGGGTTATTAGATCATCGTGTTGTGTTTACCCTAGTCCGAATTCGGGGTTATCTCTCCCGAGTGTCAACCCCGATTTCTCAATATATCTAAATAAGCATATAATGGAAATACAAGAATGGTAAACACAATCGAATAGCAAAGAACAATCGTTAAAGAAACACAACTCAAACAAACAACATTTTCCTAAATATTATTAATCCCTAAACAAAATTTGTTTAACTCATGGTCATAACCATTTATACAATGAAAAACGAGCTAAACATACTCAAACAAACTACCGAATTTAAGAAATGAAAGAAAGAAACAAAAGAAACTTAGTCGTAGTCCAAAGATTTGGTGCTAAAACTGTTCAACGATCGCTTCTCCTTCTTCGCAACGTGTTCTTCTCCTTCAAATTCGGTTGAGTACTCCCTAAAATACTCTCAACCTATTCTAACGACCTAGGAGCTCTAATGGACGAATAGAGAGGATAGGAGAAGAAATAGGGAATAAAACAATATCTAAAATCTATACAGAGTGACCGCCGCGGCAGTGGGTTCAACGTCGCCACTTTCATCACAAGTGTACGGGTCAAGTTTTAGTATAGATGGGAAGAGTAAGGGTTATCGTGTCCACATGGATTGGTTGAGATTATTGTCGAGTACCATATTATCATAACCTAATTTTATCTAGGCGATAAAAAATGAAGTTTATAATTAATTGATACTAACACTAAGTTAATTAATCTAATTAAACTATACTACTAATATGAGATGTTTAGGGGAAAAGATTATCTAGGGATTAACTTCGTTTACAAAAACGTATTTGGTCTCGTTTAGTTTACAATAACGGTGTTCAATCTATCCGACAATCTCTGTATCGTAAACTCACTCACACCTCTCCCGAGTATAAGATGAGTGAATATGTGACTTCACGTCAACGAAGAAATCCCCCTCAATGTCTTAACGACACTAAGTCACATGAGTCTCTCCCCAACATCATGGAACAAAAAAATATCTAAAGAGTGACCGCCGCGGCGGTGGGTATATCGGCTATGGTCATGGCCACGGCGGTGGGTGCAGAGACATTTTGTTGTTTCACCACCACGGTGGTGGATCTCACTGCTGCAGCGATGGATTTTCAGAGACTTTAGGTCTTTCTCTACATCTTGATCGCCGCAGCGGTGCCTTCATGGCCGCGACGGTAGGCTGCGGGTTCTGAATTTTGCCTATTTGCTTTTTTTTTCCATTGTTCTTCCATCGCTCTTGATCCGATTTGATAATTTATGATCTATTTCCATCCCTTTTTCACCCCACGCACCTGATTTATAACAAAAAGAATAAAAATGTAATAAACATACTCAAAAACTAACAAGTTTGGTTTGGAAATAGATAGGTAAATTACACCTATCAATAATTTACCATATAACTATTGATTTAAGGGATAAAGATTTTTTTAGTCCATGACAAATGGCTTGGGTGCTCAATTGGCCCCTCGTATTTGGAAGTTGACTCATTATGGTCCTTCGCATTTAATTTTCATTCAAAATTGGCTCCTCAATTAAGTTTTCAGTTAATTACTGTTAAATTGCATTTCTACCCTTTAAAATTTTTAATCGGGGTCATTTTATTTTCTATCTAAACTTAAGGGTCAAGTGTATATTTTAGACACTATTCATCATCATCTTCCTCAACCCAAACGATGGCTACCAACTATGGCTACCACCTCTCTCACCACACCACCATCATCTCCGATCCCTATCTCTCTCTCTTCTCCTATCTCCTCTCTCTCTTTTCCCAAACCCACTACTCTCTCTATCACAACACCAAATTTTTTTTTTAGGTAACTCTTCGCAAACCACTCAGTCCCTCAACAGATTTAGGCTGGTTGAATTTGAAATGTGCAGCGGAGCCAAGCCTAGAACACTTGTATAGCGTCGCAACCCAAGAAACAGCAGTTGAACGACCGCCGCCACCTAGTGATGAAACCCTTCAGAGCAACGCAGAAGCTAGAAAACCCAAAACGACTCTTCGCTCAATGATGGCTTCTTCAGATCTTAAAATAGTGGTCGGATGGCGAGGCAAATCCAAACCACCTCATCACGACGACCATCTCCATCGTATCCACTGCCACCATCGTAACCATCACCACCTTCACGGCAACCACTGCGAAAATCGCTACCTTCGTTCATCCCCTGAGCTTCAGATCTGTAGATCAGTGGTGTTGGTTCACCATTGGTGCGGCTGTGGTGGAGGTCGGATCGACGGTGATAGAAGATAGAGGGATGGTGGTGGGCAAAATCCTTCAAGTGTGAAAGGTGCAGGGAAGATGTTGTGAAAAAAAAAAAGTACACTTTGGCTCACTAAATTTAGAATAATTTACAAATAGATAATATTAAATTAGTTTGAATAAAAAGACGAAATTACCCTTATTTTTTAAATTGAAATGACCAAAATACCCTTACTGACATGTTGACCTAACAAAAAGGCCAATTTGAAATGAAAATGAAATGTCAAGGACAAAAAATGTCATTATTTCTAGATTTAAAAGCCCAAAAAAAGTAAAACGAAGAGTAAAAAAAGGATAATGATATTTTTGGTCCCTGACAAATGGCATCAGTGTTTAATTGGCCCCTCGTATTTAGAAATAGACACATTTGGTCCTTCACATTTCATTTTCGTTGAAAATTAGCCCATGAGCAAAATTCTATTAAGTCAAAGTAACAATCAACGTTTCATTAAGGGTATTTCGTCATTTTTTATCCCAACTCATTTTCCTCCCACTTCTGTTGATGTTTTCCACTAATTCATTCATTGGAAGCCTATAAATACTTTTCCCTACCCCATCTTTATTATTATTATTATTATTATTTAATTAAAACCTTATTTTGTATTGTGTTTCCTAACGAAGTTACCTTAGTCAATGGTGTAAGTTGTATTTTCGATCTCAAACACAATTCATTTTTTAATCAATTATTCATCTCATACTTCAAAAAATTGAACACCAAAATTCAATTTTTAACTTAAAAAAAATAGAACTTAAACGAACTGAACATTAAACCACCAAATAATGTATTCATTCATTAGCAAACAAACCAAAAATTCAATTGATTAAATATTGTATTTGGACAAACATACCAAATAGCCAAAATATCATTAAAAAAAAAAAAAAAAAAACTAGACAAACGAATAAACACACACAATTTATTATCAAGAAGAATGTCCACTAGTGATGCTCACTCTCAAGAACACAAAAGATACAAACAGGAACTCAGGCAGCATAAATCTGGTTCCCTTGTCATTGTTCTTCATTCTCTGCATTCAGAAACTATACAAAGATGGAAAAAATTGAGCGAGTTATATGCCTTAATCGAAATCCCTAATCACTCGAATAACAAGAAACAAAGAATTTCACGGCACCAAAGCTATCCTACCAGCTGAAGAAACTACATGGAACTACTATGTCCAATAGGTGTAATAACGTCATCTCCCTATTAAATTATATGATACAACCACCATTTTCTTACTACAACAATCAAGCGGCAAACATAAACTGAGAAAAGATACAGGGTGTTGGCCTGAGTTATTTACACTATCAAATTATCATACCAACTCCCAATCAACTTTATCCAACCACTCCCACTTTCTCATTTAAAGTCAAGACCATAGTCTTCATCTTCTTTCTCTCATTAAATAAGAGATCACGCTCTATCATTATCCACCGAAAGCTCTCTATCAATACAGTTGGTAGTCAAGCATCTCATTTAATATTTAAGGTTTGCTCATGGATTTTTTTTGAAATGTACTTGTATATATTTGTGTTAGTATGAAATTAAAATTGTATTGTGAATGTATTGTAAGGAATGAGAAATGAAATGAAATCCTTTTATATTATTTGTTTTAACATGGTGTCAAAGCATAGATCCAATCATATTCAGATCTGTGTGTCGTTCTTCTTTCCTCACTTTCGTTGTTCATTTCTTTTTCTTCAATTTTTGATGCTCCATTTTATTTTCTAATCATATATTTAGAAACAGTTTTACAAAAAAATTCTAAGGCCACAAAAAAATCATCTCCATTGGATATAGATCGAAGCCACACGCGCCGCCGCAAGTTTTTTGCCCAGAAATTTATCGATTCGCCAACAAAATCCCATTTTTCAACATTTTATGGCTCCGATTTCAAATCCAAGACCATATCTGAATTCCTCTTTCCAAGACAATTCCAAAGTCATATCACACGTTGATTTTCGATGTCCGACGCGCCGTCACGTGCCTCTTGAAGTTTTCAACACATATTCACGTACCACCAGACTTCCAGACGCGTAGATCGATTTTTTAGCCATATTCATTTGACCGGTTCACCATTTTTTAGGTCGGTTCTTGACCGGTTCAAATCGGTTCCTGGGTTTTTTTAGTGCCCTAATTCCAAACGTGGTGTTGGTTTTGTAAAATTCTATTTATACAGTATAGTTTCTTTTATAACTATATAGACCAGTTCACTGTTAACTTCTTCTGTCTAGTTCAGTACCAATTTTCCCATTTCTCCAATGGTTTATAACGATTCTTGGGTATTTTGGGTGTTCCGAATCCAACCATGGTGTTGGTTTTTCAGAGTTCTGTCTCTAAAGTGTAGTTTCATTTAAGACTACATGTATTATTTGGTATCTTTACCGTTATCTTTTCAGACTACCTCTTGAGATTCGAATACAAGTTTCTAGCTAATTTTAGCATTCTAAATCCATCCTAGCCGAGTTGACCACGAAAATGGCTAAAGTTTTAAGCAAATCTTCAGCCCCAACCCAGACCTCTGATATTGCTACTGCACCGATCAACATCAAGTTGGATGGCACCAACTATGTTCTTTGGTCCCATGTGGTCGAGATGTATATCTCGGGCATAGACAAATTGGCATACATAAACGACGATCTACCCTAACCTCCTCAGACCGACCTTACCTTTCGATGATGGTGCACCGACAACGCTATTGTTAATAATGATACCATCGGCAAGGCTGCCGTAGCAACAGCAACACCAAATCTTTCCCATCGGAAGGTTGACTGCAATGCTTGGATACTTGATTCTGGAGCATTGAACCATATGACGTTTGATGCAAATGATTTTTCTCAGCACTCCTGTAATGTCCCAGTTTCTTAGGGCCGTCACGCGATTTCTCCCCTTGGAGAAATTAACATTAAAATCGACTAACCAAATTTTCATTTTATAAATCCGATAAATTTTAAAATACAACGGCGACAGCTTTATTTATCGACGACGATAATTTTATTTAAATAATCAATATTTTAATTAATAAAAATCTGATAAATTTTTACAATGCGACGGTGTTAATTATAATTGTTGAATTTACCGATTCCAACAATAAATAATAAATACAACTATTATAATTTTAAATATAAATTCAACTAAAATTTCCGTCGCCGTCTCACTCTCACCAGCCCTAGGAAACAAGGACGTTACAGGTGGTATCAAAGTGGCTTTGCGACCGCCCTAAGAGTGAGTTATGGTACCCATTATTCATAATTTTAATATAAATCACAAAATAAAAGTGAAAAAATAAATAAATAAAATTGTCGTCGTAGTTTGTAAAATTTGTTCGGATTTACACGAAATAAATTATCAGTTATTCAATTAAATGTTAATTCTCCTTAGGGAGAAACTGAGTAGCGGCCCTGGAAAACCGAACTAGCATTGTTAATGCTAATGGAGGCATCTTTTCAGTAATGGGGGCTGGGACTGTGATGTTGTCACCAACCCTACCACTATATAATACTTTACTCATGCCATTTCTGTCTCACAAGTTACTATCCATTAGTCAAGTTACTAAAGACTTGAATTGTGTTGTGCTCTTTTATCCTGAGTTTGTCTTATTCAGGATATTCTCACCAAGGAGATCATTGGGTGTGGTACTAAGAGGAGGGGCTCTATTATATGGAATATTTTTGTGTCAGCCGAGCACACCACATGCACCGCCTAAGTGTCACATCCCGTCCCAGACACCCGTCATCCCAAGACTGGCGTGACTACAACGGGACATCTCCAAAAAAAAAATCACAAATAAACTAATGAAATAAAACTATACACACATTTAATAATACAAACATCTATTATAGGGGACACGCCCGTCCCGAAATTTCCAAACTGAAAATATTTATCCATGAACCTTTTATAGGTTCGCCTTCGACAGCTTCTATCAATCGCCTATATGACTCCATCACATAGTTCTACCTAGTACCAGTAGGGGACCGACTCCTAGCTGTTGTACCTGCGAGTGTACTGTCTTCTTAGTAAAGCATTTTTAAAATATTAATACGTTCTAAATATTTTCACAATTTAGTATGGATCAAGCACAAGTATATAAGCAATGAAAATAAAGCGACATAGATAAGTTCCATCCAGTATAAAATCCTACCAATCATCATAATAAATAATATCAAATAAACCAATATACGTAAAACACCACATCTCAAGCACCAATCTCAAACACACACCTCCAACACACACGCTGGCCAGCCCTAGTGATCATTTTAACCTCACAATCGGGAGTTGCAACGGTACCGTAACATTCATAGGAATGCCTTCCTACGAAATATCCACACCCTTTTTTGGGGAGAAATATAATCCACACCCCTTATGGGGAGAAATATAATCCACACCCCTTACGGGGAGAACAACCATGGCCTCGTCAAAATCAAATACAGCCTCATCGAAACACAACTCAATAAATGACGTCTACTCAATATCATCAAGTTACCACGTTTATCTCTTTTCCTCAACACCAACATTTACATCCAAAAAATCATATTTCATATCTTCTTTTAAAGAAAATGTCTAATTTTTATCAAAATCATTTTTCCACCCTTTTATTTATAGAAAACCCAGCATTTTTAGAAAAACAGATATTTCTCATTTTCCTTTAGAAAAACACCGTCTGATTTCGCCGAAACCCATCAAAAATTTATTTTTAACTTCTTTCCAAAAACCGTCGAAATCTTCCGAAAAATCCAATTTACTAACCCCCCCCTCCAAACACTGCTTGATCCATATCATTTATAAATTCATACCATTTAAATAATCATATGTTTCATCATGTATATTCATAGAAAAATAGTTTGACAAGAAGACAGTACACTCACCTGATTATTCGTTTTCGAACACTTTGACCGCATATTCCCTATTGGTACTCCGGTGCCTACGAACTTAATAGTGACAGGGCCTAAATTAATATTTTACGTAGAAATAACCTAATTACGCCAAGCAGACCCAAATTTTCGTAATTTCCTATTTCCCACCTTTTATTTGTAAATTTTTTTTATTTGGTCAATTTCACTCCATTACTAATCATTGTGACGGTCTCAAATTTATTATCCTGGTTACACAATTTTGATGCTAGATTTTAATTTAATAAACTACACTAATACTTAACAAAAAACGTTATTAAAATTAACCTGTTGCGAAATTGTTACAATTTTAGGAATTGTATCGCTAAATAAAACTTAATTTAACAAGAATTAATAATCGATTTAAAATTTCACCTGTTTCCAAATCGTTTGGCGGCCACAAGATGGGTTTTGGATTTTTGGTGGGGTGGTTTGTGTCATTTCCCCTCTTTTCTTTTCTTTTTATTTCTTTTTTTTTTTCCTTTTTCTTCTTCCTTTTTCTTCTTTCTTTTCTCTTCTCTGTTCCGGTTTCTACTTCAGTTTCTGGTTCCCGTTTCTGCTTCAGTTTCTGCTTGAACCAGCCCCGACCAACCTACTCCAATTCCGAGCACACCGTCACAGATTACACCCACCCCCAAACGCCGAACACACGCACCCAAAACCGATACCCACCCTATCTCTCTCTCTAACATTCCGGCCGGCAGCATCCACCCTCACACCGAATGAGCACCCCCTCGCCGTCGATGATCACATATCCGGACTAAACGGCGCCACCACGCACCCCCACACAGTCGCCGAACAACCAGAACACACCCATCGCCGGCAACCCACATGCTCGACGGTGAGCCGAACGCATACGCCGGCGAACGGCGGCGATCATGCACACACTGCCGGCGGACCGAACACACACCCACACACTCACAATAAACCGACGACAATGTCCTTTTACTCGCTCCCCTGAAATCGACGACAATACACACTCACACACACGTCGACCCCCTACACACATCCGCCGAACCGATCAACGCGACCCACCATCCACGACGAACATAACACGGCAACTCACCAAGAAACGACACCCTCACGCCACCGAACAGACCGAGACACACTCCGGCGACGATCGGCACACACACCCCTCGCCCATGCAGTCGCCGGCCAACTCTCTCTCTCTCTAGATTTTTTTTCCTCTTTCCAATTCTCAACGTTTCTTCGGGAAAATTCGATCATCAATCTATGCCTTATATATATATATATACGGCCGTGAGAGTGCATGGTGCCGGAGACAGAGCCTGTGAAATGAGGGACGTGGCAATCAAAGGATCGAACTTAACCCACTAATTTCATGCATATATATATATATATAAATTTTAGTTAAATTGCACTTTGCTCCCCCCTAACTTCTTCTAATCCTCATTTTAACCCATTCAATTTTTAAAAGTTTCTGAAATTACAATTTCACCATTCATATTTTCAGATTTTTGATTTTTACTTATTAATTTGATTTTCAAGTTAAAATTTATTTATTTATTATTATTATAATTTTTTTATTTTTTTTTTTAAACTTGTCAATTTGACCCCTAAAGGTTTAATTTGTATTTTAATTAATCCAATTCCATTTCGAATTTTCCCCGGTTCTAGAATGAAATTATTAATGACGTACTTGCCAAGTCGGGGTCCTACACTAAGTGACCTCAAAGTGGAACATATTTAAATGTAAGACTTGCATTTTAGCTAAAAGTCATCGAGCCAATTATCTATTGAGTATGAATAAGAGCGATGTTCCTTTTACTCTGATTCACTCTGACGTATGGGGTCCTTCCCCAAAATCTACTATATCTGGTGTCCACTCGTTTGTGATATTAGTTGATGATTGTAATCGATTGACTTGGCTTTATCTGTTGAAACATAAAAATGAGTTTTTTTTTTTTTTGTTTTTTTTTTTTTTAATGTATTTCAATCGTTTCATACAATGATTCAAACTCAGTTCTCTGTTAAGATTCAAACTCTTCGATCCGATAATGGTGCAGAGTATATGAACCAAGAGTTCTATGATTATTTCCAATACCATGGACTAATTCATGAGACCTCATGCCCCTAGACGCTGTAGCCCAATGGTATTGCAGAGCACAAGAATCGTCACTTCCTCGAAATTGCTCGAGCTCTATTACTTGGAGCTCATGTACTTAGCCACCAGTAGGCTAATGCTATTACCACGGCCGTCCAACTCATTAACCGCATGCCCTCAAAAGTTCTTGGATTCAAGACTTCACTATCGGCCATGTCAACCTATGTGTCACTACCCACAGTACTGATGTTTCCGTCTCGTGTCTTTGGTTGTGTTGCGTTTGTTCACCTCCACAAGAACCAACGCACGAAGCTTAATCCATGTGCCATTTGTTGTCTCTTTTTGGGATATGCTGTACACCAGCAAGGGCACTGATGCTATAACCCAACTACTTGGCACACCTATGTAACTATGGATGTCATGTTCCTTGAATTCAACACTTTCTACTCTCTTGCTGCGTCCAATTCTTCTCTTCAGGGGGAGACACGAGAAGAAGAGACGAATTAGTTAACATTTGACTGGTTAAAGGACACCAATATGACACCGAATGCTCCTCAGTCGATCATTGAGAGATCTAATCCAGAGCCGACATCTCTGGAAGCTGAAGTAGCAGTACCCCCCCTCTCACACTCTCCAGTATCCAATGTCCCATCTCCTGAAAATATCATTGAGGCGAGCTCCCCTACCATACCTCACATTTCTAATGATGTGGATACTCATGTTGGCTATGAATTACCTTTCAAGCACAATCGGGCAAACCACTAAAAATATATTCTCCGGAACTGGAGAACTAGAGATTGAGATATCCAATTACCGATTATGTTTCTACAAAGAAGTTGTATGACTCCCTCAAGAGCTTTGTGAATGAACTCTTCTTACATCGTATTCCCACAAGTGTTGAAGAGGCTCTGGAAGACCCTAGGTGGATCCAAACTATGAAGAAAGAAATGGAGATAGTGCTGAAAAATGAGACGTAGACTTTTGTTCCCCTACCAGAAGGTCAAAAACCAATGGGGTGTAAGTGGGTATTCTCCATCAAGTACAAAGCCGATGGATCAATTGAAAGGTACAAAGCAAGACTGGTGGTAAAGAGCTATACGCAAAGCTATGGCATAGACTATCAAGAAACGTTCTCACCTGTGGCCAAGTTGAGTACTATCAGGGTTCTACTATCTCTTGCAGTGAATCTTGATTGGCCATTACACCAGTTTGACATTAAAAACGCATTTCTCCATGGAGATCTTGAAGAAGAAATCTACATGGATGTCCCTCCAGGATATATTGCAAACTCTAAAGCTAAGATTGTGTGCAAGCTACAACGAACTTTGTATGGCTTAAAACAATCTCCTAGAGTGTGGTTTAGTCGCTTGAACTCGACAATGAAGAAATATAGCGTTCAACAAAGCAACTTAGACTATACGCTATTCTTAAAGTATCATCGGGATAAGATAACAACTTTGATAGTCTATATAGACGATATGATCATTACAGGAAACGACCCAGAGAAAATAGCAAGACTTCAAGAGCAATTGGCCACAGAATTTGAGGTGAAAAATTTAGGAGGACTCAAATATTTTCTGGGAATTGAAGTTGCTAGGTCGAAACGAGGAATATTCCTTTCCCAACGAAAATATATCATAGATTTATTATTAGAAGCTGGATTACTGGATTGTAAGCCTGCAAATACACTAATAATCTAAAATCACAAGCTTGAAAAATACCCAAATCAAGTGCCAACAGACAAAGGGAGGTACCAGAGATTAGTTAGAAAACTTATTTCTCTCTCTCATATACGGCCTGACATCGCCTATGCAGTAAGTATAGTAAGCCAATTCATGCACTGTCCAAGTGAAGATCATATGAATGCGGTGATTCAAATTCTCCGATACCTAAAGTCCTCCCCCAGAAAATGACTTATGTTTACAAGAAATAATTACCTACGGGTGGAATGTTACACAGATATTAATTGGGCAGGAAATATCTCCAATAGAAAATCCACCACAACCTATTTCATGTTTGTTGGAGGGAACCTGGTTACATGAAGAAGTAAGAAGTAAAAGGTGGTAACATTATCAAGTGTTGAAGCCAAGTTTCGTGGGATGGTTAAGGGCCTTTGTGAACTTCTCTAGCTTCGAAGACTATTAACTGAAATTGCTTTTGGTCCTGACTACGAGATGGACCTATTCTGTGATAACAAGGCTACAATTGACATTTCTCATAATCCACTTTAGCATAATCGGACCAAACACGTGGAAGTAAACTGACACGTCATCAAATAAAATCTTGAGGCCAAGATAATTCAATTCCTGTTTGTTAAATCCGAAGACCAGTTGGTAGACATACTTACAAAAGTTGTATGTAGTAGAAACTTCTACAACTCACTTGACAAGTTGAACATCCGAGATCTATATGCACCAATTTGAGGATGAGTGTTGGCGTGAGGTGTCTACACTATCAAATTATCATACCAACTCCGAATCAACTTTATCCAACCACTCCCATTTCCTCATTTAAAGTCAAGACCATAGTCTTCATCTTCTCTTTCTCATTAAATGAGAGATCACGCTCCACTATTATCCACCGAAAGCTCTCTATCAACACAACTGGTAGTCAAGCATCTCATTTAATGTTCAAGGTTTGCTCATGGATTTTTTTTTTTTTGAAGTGTACTTGTATATATATATGTGGTAGTGTGGAATTAAGTTTCTATTGTGAATGTATTGTAAGGAATGAGATATGAAATGAAATCCTTCTATATTATTTGTTTTAATATAGGGGCACACGGGAAAATCAATCGTAGCTTCCAATTAATTTAATATTCATATTATAGCAAAACAACCACCAAACATATCCATTCCATTCAGACTAATTGTTCACACAAAAATTAGTAATGTTCAGTGTGATAGCCCCTAATAATCTCAGCAAAAAAGATAACGCTATAATGGTTCGACCATCTTCAACTATATTAATAAATTCCAGATTTGCTATGCTTTTAACATGGACTGAAGTGACTCAATCTTCTATGCACAACAAGATGCGCAAAGCACGTAATTCAACTTAAATCTTAACCAACTGAACTGTCTAGATCCTTAAATTATAAGGTTTTACAAACTAGAACCATATTAACCTCAACAAACTTATTCAGGATTTACCTAAACTAAATTATTCATAAAGTTCCATGCACAATAAAGCCTCCAAATAACATAACACTAAAGGTTCCAATGGAAATAGACTCATTCATCTAGGGTTCAGCTTATTACACAATCTGAGCACATAAGCCATGGAATAGAACCAATATTTCAAAAGGTTGTGAATAGACACACGTTAATGAATGAATCACAAGTTGATGAACGAATCAGCAGGTGAAATAAACACACATACAGATGAATAAAATATCAAACCTTAAAAGTGGAAAAATTGTTCAGAAAATAAATCGTTCATTTGGAATTTATATTACTGTACAATGGAGTTTCAAATTGCTCCAAATCTTTCGTTCTTAGGGCCATCGAAAACCCTAACTTCAATCCACACCCAAATGCATCCGAACTCCAAAACCCTCTTCGTTCTTCGTCTTCACTTCACTTCGTCTTCATTTTTTGTTTCAGAAAAATGATGAACGTTGCACACAATCGAAAACCCAATTGATCGAAAACCTAAATTTGTCCAAACTACTCTAAAACCCTTTTCGTTCTTCGTTTTCACTTCGTTCTTCGTTTTCACTTCACTTCATTTTCGTTCTTCGTTTCGAAAAAAGAATGAACACTCCACACAATCGAAAACCCTCTTTGCTCTACTTTTTTATCACTCTGCTCCTCCGCATGTAATGGCCGAACGTCGACAAGTGAGGTAGTAGTGAACAAATTGAAGCATGTGCCCTTGCCAAACAGTCACGTGCATTGCACATGGCCATTTTTGTCCAATTTCATTAACGACGTCTTGCTCAGGGGCTAATTTGAAACAAAAATGAAATGTAAATGACCAAATGTGTCTATTTCCAAATACGAGAGGCCAATTGAGTACTGGCGTCATTTGTCAAGGGCAAAAAAAATCATTACCCCACTAAAAACTATTAGAAAAAATGAAGTAAAGAATAAACAAAGGAAAAAAGAGAGAGAAGTAGTAGCCGCATGGAACCAGCCTGACATTAAATTAACAAGTTGTGCCCTAGGGCACAGGCACAGTTGTTACCTCGCCGGTTTGACACTACTAATTATTGCGTCACCACTTGCTTTACAACCTCATTTTTAAGGGAAGTTATACCTCACACACCTCTGACATATTCAATGAAATCATGGAAATCCCCTATGTTATCAAAATGACTTGCCAGACCCCTTATAATATTATGCCAAAGACCAATAACATATTCTTTAACAAAAAAAATAGGAATAAATTGCCCATCATACCCTCTGACTTTCAACTCATACTTTGTATTTCTAAATTTAACCTTTATATGCTAATGTTAAAGACTATATTGCCTTTAATAATATCCTTAAGGATTACTATGAAATAATTAAAACAAAAAGGTTGAAAATAAGATACAACCAAAAAATTTAGGGGGTTCAAATTGTAATTAAATATTCTTCTTCCTCAAATTGTTTATTAGCACCGCCACGCACCGCCACAGCTAATCTCCTATGCAAAGAATGAGACTGATGGTTGGAAGTGCTCATCTCCACCGTAGATCGTCTCTACCTTCGCAACTCTCTCAATGAGTTCACCAATGGCTACCGCCTCCACATTCAAAATGTTTCTCTCACTATCGTTGAACCTAATGTTTTGATGGATAATTAAACGTTAATTTTTATGGAACTAATATTTTTATTTCGTTGTTTCAGATTAAAAGTTTCATAGATTGAAATGTGAAAAAAAAAATGTCAAAAAGAATAATCATTGAAGAATTCATGAGACGATTATTCAAGAAGCAATGAAATTCAAGACGGTTGCAAGATGAAGACAATGAATAATTTCAAAGCATTGAAGATGTTGAAGACAATTAGGTGAAAACAACTCATTACCTTTATACTCTTAATACATCCAAAATTAGAATCACACATGTTACCTTAAAATGAATAATCTTATTTACGTTATAGTAAGGAGTAATAAATTTAAGGTCCTAAAATGGTTTTTATGAAGTGTTAAATCATAAAAATATTTTTGTTAAAGTGTCTAATTGAAAAAATGGTTTTAACACTTAAAATGATGTGTTGGTTAATCGAGCAACCCTAACCATCCGTTGACCGAATTGGCCAGTAGGGTCATTCATTTTACTCCCTTAAGCTATTAGCATTCTAGTAGCTTAAATAAAGAAAAAAAAAAAGGAAAATATCTAGACAGATCAATCAACCGATGAGACAGTCAGTCAACCAACCGTAGGCATTACAACAGTCAGAATTCTAACCGTTGGAGGATCAGTCAACCAACGGGTCAACAGTCAAACTTTGACTATTAATCTCCTTGTTTTTGACAATTTTCAAAGAGTGTTTTAAGAGATTTGAATGTTTACTTTTATATATCATGTATTATTTATGTTCTATTTATTTGATCCACATATATAATTATTCTTTTAATTGAATTAGTAAAACTACTTCCTATTTTTAAGAGTTTTGAATGGAAAACGTTTTGGGGACCAAATCAAGTTTTTCTAGAAATATTTTTAAATGGAACATACTTATTTTGAAAGTATATTATATATGGGGTATTAAATGGTCATTTAAAGTCTTGGAATTTCAAAACAAGTCGTTGGAGATCTAGTTAAATGTCTATATATATAGACTTGCGTTTTTCAAATTCATCAATCAAGAACAGTCAGCTTTTGGCTATTATAAGAGAGAATTTTATGCTGAAATTTATAAGAGAGTTTGTATCGAAAGAGTTTTTGATCAAAACACTAAAAAGTTTTGGTCATCGGTTTGTGTTCGTCACTGAGTTATCGTAATTGTTTTTAAGAAATTCCTGTGAGATCTTTGTAAGTTGATTGTTTTGGTCATTGGTTTGTGTTCATCACTGAGTTATCGTAATCGTTTTCAAGAAATTCCTGTGAGATCTTTGCAAGTTGATTAATTTGCTTTCTTAGATTATTTACTTAATTAATTGGATTAATTGTTTTGAGAAAAATCGTTTTTAAATCTAATATCTTGAAAATCTTTTAAAATGATTTTTATTTGTAAAATCTAATTATTTACTATTTGTGCGTTAATTTGATTAAATCAAATTTGTGCCTCACATAGATTCTATCATATAGTATTTCAGGACATTAATTGAGTATAATTTTATTGAGGTGGCAAAAGCTCCTTGTGGGAATAAACTTGCGAATTTTTTGTATTTGCGAGTTTGAGTATATTAGACATATATGGGACGGTGATCTTTAGCCAGTGAAAAAGAGTAGGGTTTAATATTTAGTTTGAGAAAAGGATTAGGGTTTGATCTTTAACCTTCGAAAAAGATTAGATTAATCTTTAGCTTTTTAAAATATTAGATTTTGATTTTTCCTGTAATAGAATTAAAATGAGATAAGGTTCCCCCTAAGCCTATGAAAAGGATATGAAAAGGATAAGCATAATAGTGAGAGAGTGTAAGATTGTAAAGGTTGATTCTAAGTCTGCGAACAGAATCAGAATTGTAAGGGTTTGATTCCTACCTGGGAAATGATAGATTATAAGCCTGCGAAAAGAATCAGGATTGTAAAAGTTTGATTCCTACCTGAGAAAAGAATCAAAGGGTTAGTGGATTACAAAATGCCTGTGGAGCTCGGGAGACTGGACGTAGGTAAGAGTAGTTTGTCGAACCGGGATAAAACTTTGTGTGCTGCATTATTATATTTCTGATTGTTTGGTGTGTACTTAGTTAAACACATTTCCGTTACTTAACAAAATAATAATCAATTAGGGATATTGATAACTTGTGTTTAAATTTATTGATTGAATTTTTGTCATTATCCAATTTATCCCCTCTTGGGTAGATCTTTGGACCAACATCTATCACTAACAATCTCTCTGCGTTCTCACATCTACTTCTCATCTTTCCTCCAAAGCAGATCCTTTTTACCGTCAAGGGCTCTATTGATGACCACCTGTCAAGCTAGTCCAAACCCGCCTCTCTCTACCATTGCAACTAGACCGAAATGACTTGCACTGACGCACTGCCCCTCATCGTCACCTCACTTAACCTCCATACCCTTAATCTCTACAGTGAAATGTTGTCGTCGATTTGTCAGTTCTTGAACCTAACCCATGTCAACCTTGCCAATAATTTCTTCAACCAACACATCTCCGTTGCTTAACAAGATGATAATCAATTAAGGAAATTGATAACTTGTATTTAAATTTATTGATTTGAATTTTTATCACCACTCGATTCACCTCCCCTCTTAGGTAGATCTTTGGGCAAACATCTATCACTAACAATCTCTCTGCATTCTCACATCAACTTCTTCTCATTCCGAAGCAGATCCCTTTCACCTTCAAGAACTCTATTGATGACCACCTGAACCACCTGTCAAGTTGATCCAAAGCCACCTATCTCCACCACTGCAATTAGACCGAAATGACTTGCATCGACGCACTTCCCCTCGTCGTCAGCTCATTTAACCTCCATACCCTTAATCTTTACGGCAAAATCTCGCCGTCGATTTGTTAGTTCTCGAACCTAACCCATGTCAACCTCGCCAATAATTTCTTCAACCAACCCATCCTTTTCTCCACCTGCAACTCCCTCAAGACGCTCAATCTTAGCTATAATCTAATATGGGGAACAATCCCGGATCAAATTTCTCAATTCAAATCACTGAAATTGCTCGATTTCAACAAGAATCACATCAAAGGCAAAATCCCGAAAGCCATCAACAGTCCCCCAGCATCTAGTTTTTCAGAACCCAAATCTATACCAAAATCATCATCGATCCCCACCATCGTCACAGATCTACAATTTTTTTCCCTCCAATTTTACATTTTCAATTGTGGTGGAGATGGTGGTTTCCATGGTGGTGTTTGGATTTGGAGAGAGAGAGTTGGCAGTGGAAGGTAGCCGACTCGTGGTTGGTGATGGAAGGTGGCCGGCTTCCTGCTTAAAAGTGTTAGGTGGTCGACATCGAGGTGGACAATGGAAGGTGATGGCCATCGGCGTCAGGATGGGCTAGGCGATGGAAGATGAAGTAGAACAACCAAGAAAAAAAAAAGAAAAAAAGACATGACATAGCATTTTCCCCTGAAGGCATACACATAATTGCATATTTTTAAAAAAATTGAAGACAAAAAAAGCATTTTACTTTATTTTTTTTAAAAAAAAAAATAAAGTGTCTAATTTCCTTTTAAAGGGTAGACACCAAAAGCTTGGCCCCTTGGGCGCCCTTTCTTTATTGTTTGCGCATCCTAATTTCTGCTCGTTGAAAACATATTTAGTAAATATTTTGCTCTTCCCAGCTATTCTCAAAATTTCAAAAGTAATTCCAGATTTCCTGGAGAACTTGGGAAACAAAAAAAAAAAAAAATTGATTCCTATTAACTCATAAAACTATTATAAATCTATTTCATAAAGATAAATGTTAAGAACCACAGTCATGCCAACCACCACCCATATCAAGCACTATTATGTCAATCCACAACCACCACCACACACCTTCAACATTTTTCATCTTCTCTCTCCCTCATCACATGCATTAAAAAAAAAAAAAAAAAAAAAAAAAAAAAAAAAAAAAAAAAAAAGGAATTAACTTTGTTGCAACCAAATACACATTTTTTGTTTTTGTTCTGAAAAATTATAAAAACATTTTAAGAATAATTATCATTATCAAATGCAATTCCATTCTCAGAATACTCTAAAACAAAAACATAATTCTCATCGGATTTTATTGTGAGTAGGAACATAAAAGTAAAAAACGTTAACCAAATACCACCTTAGTTCTTAGTTTTAATCTTCCCATGAAATCACACAGCGGTCAAAATTCATAATATAAATGAAATCCTATAAAACCATGCATAACGAAACAAATGAAACAGGTCAACACATTTAGCTTGAAATCAAGAAAACTCAAATATCTCTCGATCTCTACCCTGTCCAAATGAAAACAACTCACTTAAAACTATAAAACCATGCTCAACAGAAACTTTTTCATATCATAAAACAAACCAAATACTGGTGATACGAATGAGAGCAGGAGGAGCCAAATCACAGCCTTCTTCCCCTTCTGCCACCCTTTCTACGAGTACTATCAGTTGGAATGGGAGTCACGTCCTCTGATCAAAGCACAACATTTATCAGTTATTTCAGCCACAACAGTTACATATAAAGGGTACACCACAAATTCTAGGTTAAATGCATGTATCAGCAAAAGGATGGAAGAGAACAAAAACATTAAATTAATGTTCCACTTCCCCGTCTAAAGTAATTAACAGACTTGGATTCAAATTCTATGTTAAAATGTGTAAATTTCGCGGATAAAAACTAATGCAAGGACTTCCATGTTTGACTTCCCTGAAGTAATTGAATACAAATTATATGTTAAAATGTATAACTTTAGTGTACAAGCTGAATTTCACAGCGAGCAAAAAGAGAGGAGGAGGAGGGGGGGTGAGAATGTACCTATACGTCCAATCTTCATGCCTGAACGAGCAAGGGCTCTGAGGGCAGACTGAGCACCTGGACCAGGGGTCTTGGTCTTATTTCCTCCCGTAGCCCTAAGCTTGATATGCAGAGCATTGATGCCAAGCTCCTGAAAATTACTAGTCAGATACAAATCATAATACCACACCCAAATATAAGAAATCATATGTAGTGCAAAATGTATATTGCTTCTTGCTTCCCTAAAAAAATGACATAAAAAAATAATATTGAAAATAAAAAAAATGAAATTTTGAATGGATTTGCTAGAACCCAGAAACAGAGAATATGGTGCCAATCAGGGGGAAAACATCCAAACCTTGCATCGTTGAGAAACATCTTGTGCCGCAAGCATGGCTGCATATGGTGAAGACTCATCCCTGTCAGCCTTCACCTTCATACCGCCTGAGTTGGATGAGAACAAGTCCAGCAAAACAGATGGTAAATTGGGAAAAAGTTAAATTGAAGTCACCAAACAACATGAAGCTGCAAATAGTTACTGGATGATTTCACATCAAATCTAACCAAGCAAAATTGTACTACGACGAAAGAAAATAAAAGACAATATAAGCAGAAAAAACATGCAAAAATAAAGGCTCATAGCCCTAGATCCTAATTTGGCCTTCTGAGTTTTGACAGAAATATATTCATTCAACATCAGTAGAGCAATAAAATTCAGAATTTGTGGCTCGAATTGTAGGAATTTCTATCGCAGCAGATAAGAATCAGACAGAATAAGTAAAGGTATTGAGTTTAACTATTAAAGGGGGAAATATCTATTTCATAAATTATAACATATTTTATATTTGAAACATTTTTTATCATTGGATGGTTGAAGACATTTCCGCCATTAATTTAAATTTTGCTGAGATACTAAATAAAAAACTCTCAATGAAATAACTTTTCATGATTAATATATTTGAACTAACAATAGAATATTCTAGATAAAATGTATTGAATCAAAATTAGTGTCATTAGACACAAGATATATGCTAGTATTGGTGAATATCCCATGCCTAGCATGTGTTTCAATTTAACTAATTAAATTAAAAGGAAACAAAAAACAAAAAAAATGAAAAAAGTATGATAAGCATCAATCTAGTAATTCAAATAAATAAATAAAAAGAGAGAGAGAGAAACTAGAATAAGTATATAACTAAGAGAGGCATGCATGAGTAGAGAAAGAGACAGGAGAAAAATTGAGTGTGTATTAGAGAGAGAGAGAGAGAGAGAGAGAGAGAGAGAGAGAGAGAGAGAGAGAGAGAGAGAGGGAGGGAGGGAGGGAAAGAGAGAAATTTGCAAAGAGAGAATGTGGCATCCAACCCTAATGTTAAAATGTTATTTGATTTTGACCGTTGGATTTAAAATTTGATCCAACGGTGTAAAATGTCTCATTGGATAAAACTTGAGTTGTTTTAGTGCATGTGTGAGTGTATAAGTATTAAATATAAAATTTTCATGATTAGGTGTCTGGCCGAACACTTACAAAGATACTAGTAACAGGTTGAAGATTGCTTTTCTATTTCTATTTTGGTTGAATATCGTAAGAAATTTGTTACTGTAAACATCAGAATGAATTAATAACTAAAAAAGAGACATTCCTTAAATTTCCGAACACATTAGAGAACAACTTGATCATATACATTCAATGCGTAATTTTTGTAGCTCAAAAAGTGAATAAAATTTAATACATCCTAATGAGTGAAAATATTCTTGCATAATATGCGGACTGCATATATGCATTCTAGTGAAAATGGTAAATACCAAAGCTACATATCCTTCAATAACAAACGAGAATCTTATAGTATAGCATGCCTAGAATTGGACCGCAAACCCATATCAAGCAACAAAAACTCTTTAACTTCCCAACAATGCATTCTTTGAAGATAAATATCATGCAAAATTTCACACTGAGCCTGCCATCGTATTACCGTCAAGACATTGAGAACCAATCCAAGAGATATTTTTGCTCACGAAAAAAATAATGTAAGAGGAATATGGGATTAAAGCAAGGGACAATACCAGTAATGCGAACCAGTGTTTCTCTTCCAGACAGATCAGTCACATGCTGCAGTTCATAAACATAAAAATAAGTGACTATACAGAACAATCTATATTTCTACGATATTTCTAAACAAATACTAATAATTAACAAATCAAACAGAAGCTAATACTTACAATAAATGTGTCGTTAAATGAAGCAAAAACATGCGCAACACCAAATACTAGCTCACCCTCCCTTGTGGCAGGTCCAAGGGTCACAGTCTCTTCCTTGGGCTCTCTAGTCCTCCTCTTTGACTATTAAACAACAGAAGATAACACACATGAGAAATTTATCCACAAATAGTGGGTTATAACCAAAACAGTTTTATGACATTCTATTCATATTTCGACTACCAATAAACCTAGCAATAAAGTCCACTTGCCTCAGTGTGGAAATCCCGCTCCCTTTTCACAAAATACAATTCTTCGAAACATAGTTGTACAAAAGATAAAACTCCCCACAAATAGAAAAGGAATACGTTTTGAATTTATGCCGATACCTACCACTCGGAAAACTTCCGGGGAAAAAAAAGACAGAAATCATGTAAAACAAGGCACGTTAAAGAAATACATTTCACTACCCCAAATAGAGAAAATGTCGCATACAAGAAGGCAACAATAAGAACAGCTGTTATTGATTCCCAGAGAGAAATAAAAACAGGTTTGAATAGCTCATGCAAAACCAAATCGAATTATTCCATTTTCTCTATTTCTCTAGCAGAAAACAATAGGTTTAGGGTTTAGAAAAAAAAAAGCAGCAAAATAATAGCGATTAGAAACGGCTTATCGCGAGTGAATAATTCCAAACAAGATCCGGTTATTTCAATGTATTCCAAGGCTTTATACGAAAGTTTAGAAACAATTAGAGTGGAAAAGGGAGAGAGAGAGAGAGCAAGAGCAAGAGCAAGAGCAAGAGAAAGAGAAAGAGAAAGAGAGCGAGAGAAAGACTTGCCATGGCTTCCGACGAACGGCGTGAGAACAGGAATTTGCTGCTTCCGAGACCTTCACACCCTAGTAGTCGCAGTTGCCGCTACAGCCCAAGCAAGCAACGATTCCGTTTTAAAGATAGGGTTTGGAACGCAGACTACATGGAATGACGCAAATAGCCCTGTCTTTATTTTGTGTATCACACACCATTGATCATCAAGGTTTGGAAATAAATGTCAAATTAACGTTTCTATTTTATTTTATTTTTGCTATTCTCAAGAAAATATATTTTTTAATTCTTATTCTTTTCTTAAATTTTATTTAAATTAGGCAAAAATTATATAGTCCTAAAAGTAGCATTTTTCACAAAAATAAAAATAAAATCACAGCCTAGTAAATATTTCTTTTTAGTCCCAATATAAAGTTCATTAAAAAATTCTAAAAATACCATAAACCAAAACCCCTAAAATAACATTTTATTTACGAAGCGTGTCATTGACTACAAAAGTTATAATTAATGTCAATCTAGCAAAAACATGGCAAAAAAAAATCTTTTGTTAAATTTACAAATAATCTTATTCAAATAAATCACACCATACTTGTCTCCTCAACCTTTTTAATTTGTTATCCGTATCCATTATTTTTAGAGAAAAAATCATACGATTAGTGAATGTTAACTAGAAAGTTAATAGTAAAATGATTTAGTTAACATTGACTTTGCAATTCATGACATGAAAATATGTATATTCATTGTCCACTTATAAATTGCTCTTATGTAAATTTAGTGTTGGAAATTATGGTGAAAATGCAAATTTAAATTAATATTATTTTTTAATAAAGATTTCTAAATTTGTCACACACACACATATAAATATGTTGATCTTTAGGTTTTGATGGACAATTAAATAATGATATTTTGATTGAACTAATATATTTATTGAGTGTTTCAGAGAAAGAGTTTCATTTATTGATTGTGCTAAAGATATAATGAAGAAAATGTTAAGGGTACAAAGATGAACAAAATTAAGAAATTAAGAATGTTAAAGACATTGAAGAAATTAGGTGAAAAAAAAATTCAATACTCTTATACTCTTAATGCAACCCGAATTAGGATCACATACGACACTATTAAATGAGTTATGTTTTTGTGTGTTGAAATATAAGAGTTCAGGATCCTAATTATTGATTAATTATGTGCTCCTTATGTGAAATAATTGAAAATCATGATTACAATATAAAAAGTTAAAGTTTAGGGTTAAATTAGTCAACCGAGAAAGGCAATTGGTTATCCAACCAGCATCAATCGGTCAACTGATTAGAAATGATCGGTCAACTGTTTGAAACAATGAGGTTTTCGGAGCAAAATGTGAAGATCCTGAAGCAATCGGTCAACCAATGGGCTTAAGGGTGAAAAAGTGGAAGTCTCTAAACCAATCGGTCAACCAATTGGGAGACAATCGGTCAATCGACTATGCTGGAGATTGGCTGTGAAAACTCGATGAACCAATCGGTCAACCAACCGAAGGGAGATCAGTCAACCGACTGGGGTCTTAAGTTTGGCCAGGTTTACACGCTGTATCAATAGGTCAACAGACAGCCCAGGGTTCGGTCAACCGACTATTTCAATTGAGATTTCGAGGAATTTGGGATTTTGGTAAAAACTAGTCGTTTTTTATGATTTCAAGAGATAATTTCGGGGGATTTGAACTCACTGAAGACATGGTACATGTCTTTTGATATCTCTATTGATTTGATCCACTTAATTAATGATTTTCTCAATTTTAGCAACTAAATACTTCTTATCTTTATAACTGATAATTGAGAAATATTATATGGACTTATTTGAGAATTTTGAAAGTTATTTTTAAGTGAATTACATCAGAATTGAATCATTATGCTATATGGGGGCTAAATGTGCTTTTTAGAGGCATGTCTTTTGAAAAGTAGCTATTGAAGGACTTGATTTCAATCTATATATATAGACCTACAAAAATTAGATAAAATATATCAAGAACTATTAGTTCCTACGTTTTTCTAAGAGTTATCACTCTACTAAGAATATTCGAGAGAGATTTTGTGTTAAAGTTCTTAAGCTAATGTGCTGTTGAATTGACTTCACCGATCTGTGTTGTCTTGCAATCTTGTTTTCATTATTTGGTATTTTCCTGATGAGATCTTTCCAATTTATTGTTCTTAATTAAGATTTCATATTATTATTGATTGCTTGGATTTAAGATCGTTAGAAAATTTATTCAAATTTAAGAGCATAAAAATCTTTTTAAAATGATTTTGTGTGATTCTCTAATTACGTGCTTCAATTTGTGCTACCCACACTTGTTATGTAATACCCCAAAATTCTATATTTTGAAAATATTATTTTATATAAATTTAATATTTTTGAGTTGTTGTGGATATTATGGTGTAAATAAGTATTTGATAATTTATATGGGGTTGCAAGTGTAATTGTTAGGTCTAATATTAATATTGTATAAATTATGGGGTGTTAATGTAATTATAGTAATGATTAAAGTTTAATAATATATATATATAATATTATTATATTTATATAGATAGATAGATATGTATATCTAAGTGTGTCCACACTCCACATAGATGATAGATGGATGGAGAGAGTTGGGCTATGGGAAGGGAAATCGGACAAGAAGAGAAAATTAAGGAAAAAAGTAAAAAGACTGAATTAATAATTAATATATATGTATATATTATATGTTATAAATATTTTATATTATATTATATTATATATAGATAGATAGATAGATAGATAGATAGTTGGAGAGTTGGTGTGTTTTGATGGAGGAATTTCACACGAAATAGAGGAGGGGAGGGAAAGAAATAGAGAAGAGAAAGAAGAAAAATAGGAAGATCCAACCAATTTTCAATCTATTATTTAATGTAGGATTCCTACATTGTGTGATTTATGTTATTATTGTTGTTTAACTATTACAGTTAATTTTCATGGAATATTATAAATATGTATTATGTGCCATTATGTGGGATGTATGTCTACGTGTTATTTGTTGTATTGATTGGATGCCTATATGGAAAGAAGGTAGAATTCTACTGAGCGATAGTTTACCCCAACAGTATTTGTTGCACGATCTATGCAAAAGAAGTTGGGCCACAAATTATATTTGATTTTGTAATTAATCATATAATATTTGTATTTATTTTTAATTGTTGTAAAATTGATCCGAGTAATCGATAATTATCATTATCGGTATAGTTTTTAAGATTTATCAGATTCAGAGGTGTGAAAATATAAATAATACAGTATATAGTATTTTGCGAGTAGTACCGCGTACTGTACGTGTGAATAGCATCGCGTGAATAGTGCTACTTTTGTAATATTTTTAATTATTGTGGTCTTTATAATAATAATGATCATTAATAAAATTGGGTTGGATTAATTAGTATTCTACCTTTACTTTTCCGTAAAAAAAAAGAGAAATTTAGTGCTGGCCTTGGGAGACCTAGTCATTATAAGTAGTATCAGAGTATAGGTTTATGATAACTCTAGATTTGGGTTATGGTACCCATTACTCATAATAAATTGACTAATATTTTAAAATAATAATTTTAGCATAATTTGTTATATGTGCTAAATGCATGCGTATTGCAAGATTAATTACATGGACAAAATATTATTTTGATTTTTATGCAATCATTAATTGTATTCTATATATGTGTGTGTGTGTGTGTGTGTTATCTGTGATATTGATTTGGTTTTGGTATAAGCATGTAGTAAAAAAGAAATTATTATTAAATTATTTGTGCATGTATTGTCTTTACCGCTAAATATTTTAGTATTGCTAGATTCTCCTACTTGATAGTTGCTTCCTGAAAATGGTCTATCCATTATGTAGTGCTTGTGCTTATGTTTTATGATGATTTTAGAACTGTGTGTATGTTCTGTCATATGAGCCAAGTTTGCCCCTAGGATCCCTATATACTAGCCCTTTTTATTGCTCATAAAGGCTTCTTCTAATTATTCTAAATGCTCATATCCACAAAATTCTTCATTGCTAAAACTATCTTCTTATAATATAGGGGAGGTTAAAAGGTAATTATTTATTTGTTAATTTTGAGACAATTATATTATTGAAAGACTATGTTGTAATTTTATGGAAAGATTTTCGAAATTATAAAATTAAATTGAGATTAAAAAAAAAAAAGATGATATTGTGGATATTTAAAATTAGTGATTTTTGTCTTACGGGATAGTTCACAAGGAAACGAATTATCTGGTGATTATGATATTGGTTAAGAATTGTGATTATGAGATATGACAGTGGGCCTGAAATTTCATGCTTATCTAGTTATTATGAGATTGATTGTTAGTATGTTGATTAAAAAAAAAATTAGATCATGGACCTGTTGGCACCGAGATAAACCCAATTCAAGTGAGACTACTGTGATATTTCAAAAATATATTTGTTGGTTGTATAGAGGCATATATATTTGTTGTTATTTTTATCAGAGTGCGCAGCGGAAGTATTTAGAAACATAAGATTCTCTGATAATTGGTTATCTGTGTTATGAGTTACCGATCTAAAGTGCACCATGTTGTGTAGTATGGGTCATCACAAATGCGGGAGTGACGATGTGAAATATATAGATATTGAGAGTTGTTGATTATTGGTGACTTTTGGTTATGTGACCTTACATAGACAGTAATTGTCGTAGAATCGAGTGTAACTAATATGACCGTGCGATTCAGAACTTTCTTTCTTTTTAATTTCGAGGACGAAATTTATTTAAGGGGGATATATTGTAATACTCCCAAATTTTATATTTTGAAAAATATTATTTTATATAAATTTAATATTTTTTGGTTGTTGTAGATATTATAGTGCAAATAAATATTTGATAATTTTTATGGGGTTGCAAGTGTAATTATTGGGTCTAATATTAATATTGTATAAATTATGGAGTGTTGATGTAATTATAGTAATAATTAAAGTTTAAATAAGTATTATAATTAGACTAAATTAATAATATATATATATATATATATAGAGAGAGAGAGAGAGAGAGGGAGAGAGGAAGGGAGGAGAAGAAATGGAGACGAGAAAGAAGAAAGAATAGGAAGATCCAACCAATTTTCAATCTATTATTTAATGTAGGATTCCTAACATTTTTAATATATGCATTTCATCTCTCTATATATTGTGTGATTTATGTTATTATTATTGTTTAACTATTACAGTTGATTTCCATGGATATTTATAAGCATGTATTATGTGCCAATTATGTGGGATATATGTCTACGTGTTATTTGTTATATTGATTGGATGCCTATATGGAAGGGGTTAGAATTCTACTATGCGCTAGCTCACCCCCCAACAGTATTTGTTGCAGGATCTATGCAAAAGAAATTGGGCCACAAATTATATTTGGTTTTGTAATTAATCATGTAATATTTATATTTTTTTTAATTGTTGTAAAATTGATCCGATTAACTGATAATTATCATTATTGGTATAGTTTGTAAGATTTATCAAATTTAGAGGCGTGGAAATATAAATAATACAATAAATAGTATTTTGCAAGTAGTATTGCGTACCGTATGTGCAAATAGTAACCGTACATATGAATAGCATCGCATGAATAGTGTCACTTTGTAATATTTTTAATTATTGTGGTCTTTATAATAATAATGATCACTAATAAAGTGAGATTGGATTGATTAGTTTTCTACCTTTACTTCTCTGTAATAAAGGAAGAAACTTAGTGGCAGCCCTAGGAGACCGGGTCATTACATGTTATTAATCAGATATTAATTTGTCTTACATTGAATCTATCACGTAGTAAATTTTGGGACATTAATTAAGTATAATTGTATTGAGATGGTAGAAAGTCCTTGTGGGAAGAAACTAATTATTTTTTTGTATTTGTGAGTTTGAGTGGATTAGACACGATTTGATCGGTATCTAGTTAGGGTAGATAGGTTTCAATCTTTTCCAGTGAAAAAAGATGAGGTTTGATCTTTATCCTAAGGTATAAAAAGGTTATGTTATTTTTTTTCCTTGAAAAGAATTAGGTTTTGATTTTTCCTAAAATTGAATTGATTTTAAGTGAATTGTAAATGTTTAATCCTTAGTTGGGGAAATGGTACTTATGAAAGTTGTGAAGTTGTGATTCTTTCTGTAATAGAATCAGGTTAATTTTTAGTCTGACAATAAGATAAGGTTCTTCCTTAACTTGGAAAAAATGAAATTGTAAGGTTGATTATGAGCTTGGAAAAATAATTGTTGTAAGGGTTTGATTTCTACCGTTAAAGGAATAAGGGGTTTAGAGTTTGCGAATCTCCGTGGAGCTTGGGGTACTAGATTAAGTAAGGCTAGCTTACTGAACCAAGATATATCTCGGTGTGCTATATTGTTATTATTTTTATCATATTCTATTTGGGTATACATTTAGAATTAAACACTTATCCGCTGCGTATCGAAGATAATAATTGATTTATGAAAAATTGATTATTTCATAATTAAGTGTTGAAAGATTTATTTATTTAAATTTTTATAACTACTCAATTCACCCCCCCTCTTGAGTAGCTCACTGGGCCAACAATTTGTATCATATCCGATTTAGCACAATTAGCTTAAAACACTAGCTAAGAAAGATCACATAGCGCACCTGATAGACACACTAGGTGAGGGGCATTTTATGCACCGTCCACCGTTGTTTACATGTGGTAATTATGCCTTTTGGAAGAATATGATAATTGTATTTCTGCAAGCCACTAATTATGAGGTATGGTTGGTTATTGAAGATAGCCCTTACATTACCATGGAGAATGGAGAAATTAAGGGGAAAGAACAACTGAGTTCCTTTGATAAACATAAATTGTCTATTAACTCTCAGGCTATTAACATTTTACTTTGTTCTTTAGATGCAAATGAGTACAGTAAAGTTTCAGGTTGGAAACATATGTAAAAGTCTTGATCAACTTGGAAAGTCGTATTCCATGGAACGGAAAGTATAAAAGATCATAATATTATTACCCAAGATCTGGGAATCAAAAGTAATTGCAATCAAGAAGACCAAAGATTTTACCAAACTCACTACCGATGAACTCATCGATGATTTAATGATTTATGAGACGGTCATGCGATAACATGAGGTTGGATCAGAAAGAATGTTGAAAAGAAAAGAGAGACTTATGAAAGAGACATGGGATGACACAGATTCCAATAATTCCGAAGCATTAAGTGATGATGAGGGATTCCGACGTTCGCCCTTATTGCTAAAGAGGTTAAGGTAACTAAATGCTCTAGTTCTTATCCTTTGGATTTTGATGAATTGTTTTATATCTTTCATGAATTATTACATGAGTATAAGGATCAATGTTCTCAACTTGATGCTCTACAAAGTACAATGACTACATTAAATAAACGCATTGAAAGTTTCGAGGCCGAAAATACCGATCGTAAAAATCAAATCTCAAAAATGAGTTCTTGTGATTTAGAAAAGGAAAACAATGAGTTAAGGTCCAAAATTGTGGATTTAGATTATATTGTTTTCAAGTTTACAAATGGTGAAAATAATTTCAATATGCTTTTGGGAAACTCTAAAGGTGTTTTCGACAAAGCTAGTCTTGGTTTTCAGAAAAATGTCTAGCAAAAGAAATTTAAAAAATTATTTAATAAAGCTAAGAAATTTGAAAAATATTTTAACTGTAATGTTGTGGGTCATACCTCTAGTAAATATTTTTCAAAGAGGTCTAAATGTAAGTAGGTATGGGTTCCTAAAGGAACAAAGGAAAATCCAACTAACAAAATTGGATCCACGTAGAATAAGTACCATCTAGGAACTTTTTGAGGTGCTTCTTGCAGATTATCTAATAAACATCTATGTGTAAGGACAAATCGTTCCTAGAAAAGGTTGTTCTCAACACGTGACAAGATATAAACGCTGAAATTATGTCTTTTACACCTAAAGACAACGGTCATGTGAGTGATGAAGAATATGCCAAATAATGCCACAACAAAATGGTATTGTGGAAAGAAAGAACAAGAGTGCTTCAGGAAGAGAATTAAACAATGCTAAATGAGACTCATTTACTAGAGCAAAGATATATATATATATATATATATATATATATATATATATATATATATATGTATGTATGTATGTATGTATGTATGTATGTATGTATGTATGTATATTTTTAATCTTTAGTTGTAAATATTTTATTTTGAATGATAAGGATAATTTGGGAAAATTTGATGCTAAATCTGATTATGGAATTTTTCTTGGGTATGTTACTAACAGTAAAACTTATAGAGTTTATAATAAACGTACGTTACTAGTAGAAGAAGTTATGCATGTCGTATTTGAAGAATTTGATCCATTTATGTAGAGAAAGGTTTTAAATAATGATGATGCAAGAACACAAAATAACCAAAACCAAGGAGGTGATACGACAAATGAGTCATGGAATGAAGAACCAAAAGGAGAGGAAACGACTTTACTACGACCTATGAAGACAATACCGGGGCACTCGGTAAAAGAAATTATTGGTAATTTTGAAAGATGTGTAAGTATATGTTCCTCCCTTAGAGATATAATAAATCTTGCTTTTCTATCTCAAATTGAGCCTAAGAATGTGAATGAGGCGTTAACTGATGAATCTTGGATCTCCACGATGCAAGAAAAATTAGTTCATTTGAGTGTAATAAAGTATGGTCTCTAGTTCCTAGATTGGATTTTCATCCTGTGATTGGCACTAAATGGGTTTTTCATAATAAAAATGATGAAACTGGTATGGTAATTAGAAATAAAGTAAGATTAGTAGTACAAAACTATAATAAAAAAAGAGATAATTGATTATTATAAGACTTATGCACCTATGGCTAGATTAGAAGTTATTAAAATGGTACTTGCATTTGCATGTTCATGTAATTTTAAATTATATCAAAAGGATGTAAAGAGTATATTCTTGAATGACTTTCTAACAGAAGAAGTTTATGTCGAACAACCACTGGGATTTGAAAGTGATAACTTTCGATCATGTGTTTAAACTTCGAAAGGCTTTGTATGGGCTCAAACAAGCTCCGAGAGCTTGGTATGAGAGACTCAACCGATATTTAATCGAAAATGATTTTCGACGAGGTCTTAGCGATATAATATTATTTATCAAGCAAATTGATACTAACATCCTTTTAGTACAAATTTATATTGATGATATTATTTTTAGGGCTGGCAAAACAGGTATTTACACGATGACACGACACGAGACCGACACGAAATTAGCAGGTCTAGGTTTTGCTTATCAGGTATCAGGTCGTTATTGTGTCAGACCCGATAATCTGATAAGAAATAGTGCAGGTTATCAGGTTGACCTGATAACCCAATAGGTTACACGATAAGACACGATAAGAATTTCGTGTATTTAAGTTACACAATAACCTGTGACCCAATAGATTACCCGTTAATTTAATAAATTATTTTTATACCCCCCAAATTATCAAATATTACAAATTAGTACTTAATATATATAATCAAATTTCTCAAACCCTAACCCACTTGATATTCATTTTGCCGCTGCTCACTGACTGACCGACTTTGCTCTTTCTCCCTTCGCCACAAGATGCCGACGACGGAGGACCGCTGTGCTCCACTTCGTTCTCACGACGACCGTCAGTGCTCCACAAGACAACGACGACGATCGTCGTTGCTCTACAAGAGTCATGAGATGATGACTGCTGCTGCTCGTTCATTCGATTCCAGGTAGATCTGAGATTCTAAAGTTATATTTCAATTTCTTTTGGTAGATCTGAAAGGTTAGGAATCGAGATCAAACCCTAACCTATTTGATATTCGTTTTCGTGGCTACTCCCTTGCTCGGTGCTCACGCCGTTCTTTCTCCATTCGCCACAAGACAACGACGAGGGAAGACCGCCGTTGCTCCACTTCGTTCTCACGACGACCGTCGCTGCTCCACAAGACGACGACCGCTGCTGCTCTTTCGTTCAATTCCAGGTAGATTTGAAGTCATAATTCATTTTTTTGGTAGATATTTGTTATAATTTGAGCAGAATCTCAGTAGGTTTCGAATTTGAGCAGAACATCATTCGAATTTGAGAATTTGAGCAGAACATCGTTTGAATTTGAGCAGAATCTTAGCATTTGAGCAGAGTCGCCGTTCTATCTTCTGTTATTGTGAGTGAAATCATGATTTTTATTTTGAAAATATGTTATTTTTGTGATTGTTCTCAGATTTCTCAGTTCTATAGTTTGTCTTTCGAATCTCAGTCGAATTTCTCAAATTTTCTGGTAAGTGAGGGAGTGAAATCAGGGTTTTTATTTTGTAAAGTATTTCTAAGTGTTTTGGTTTGTGTTTGTGCTTGATATTTTATTCACATATCCGTATTCTTATTTTGTGATTGATCTGAAATTTCTTTGAATTGGTGAGTGAAATCCGCATTGGTGATATTTTCTCCACAAATTCGTAGTGTTGCTAATTATGTTTTGTAATTACATGTAGATGGATACCATAGATTCAAATGATTTACCAATAACGGTGGAAACTGAAAATGATGATAAGTCGCAAGAGGTGGAGGATGATGTCAAAAATAACACAATCGGAAAACGAAAGAAAGTAAAAAGAAGTCCAGTTTGGAGATTCTTTGTGACAATCAATGAGAAGAATCAAGATGGTAAGCAATTATGTAAGTGTAAGAAATGTGGGAAAACAATGATCGGTGATAGCCGGTATGGTACCGGTAACATGAACCGTCATATTAAATCTTATCCTGGAATCAATTCACAAGATGTAGGACAAATGATATTAGATCACAGTCAAAGCTCACTATCAACTAGAAGTCGAAAAATTGATCAAGAGAAATTTTGTGAGTTGTTGATTGCCGCTATTGTCATGCATGATTTACCATTATCGTTTGTTGAGTGCAAGGGCATACGAGATTTATTATCGTATTTGAATGAGGATGTGGTTTATATCTCTAGGAATACTGCTAAGGCTGATCTTTTCAAAATGCATAAGAGAGAGAAGGTAAAAGTAAACAACATGTTTGAAAAATGCCCTGGTAGAGTTTGCTTAACCTTTGATATGTGGTCATCCCTCACTACTGATGGCTATGTATGTGTCACAGGGCATTTTATTGATAGTGATTGGATTTTACATAAAAGGGTAGTAAGTTTTTGTTGCATGCCACCTCCACATAATGGTGTTTCTATGAGTGAGAAAGCTTATGCTTTGTTATCTGATTGGGGAATAGATAATAAAATGTTTTCTTTGACTTTGGATAATGCATCGTGCAATGATGCGTTTGTGAGAATGTTGACAAGTCAATTGAATTTGAGAAACATTCTTTTGTGTAAGGGTGTATTTTTTCATTTAAGGTGTTGTGCCCACATTCTCGACTTGGTAGTGCAAGATGGTTTAAAAGAAATAAGTTCATGCATTGAGAAGATTCGTGAGAGTGTGAAATATATTAAGGGGTCACAGGTGAGAAAGCATAAGTTCTTAGAATGTGTGAATTTCTTGTCTTTAAATGTTAAGAAAGGTTTACGACAAGATGTTCCTATTCGATGGAATTCAACTTACCTAATGCTTGAAAGTGCATTATATTTTCGTAGTGCATTTTGTCATTTGGAATTAAGTGACTCTAATTATAAGCATAATCCTTCTGCTTGTGAATGGGAGAAATGAGAAAAAATTAAGAAGTTCTTGACCTTGTTTTATGATATTACTTGTCAATTTTTTGGAACGAAGTACCCTACTGCCAATTTGTATTTTCATTCGGTTTTCATGACCTATTTGACTTTGAGATAATATAGAAATTCCGATGATGAATATATGGTGAATATGGCTATTAAAATGCTTGAGAAATTTGAGAAATATTGGTCGGAGTTTAGTATGATATTGGCTATTGCTGTGATCTTGGATCCTCGGTATAAGATCCAATTTGTTGATTTTAGCTACCAAAAACTATATGGGAGTGGTTCAGTTGAGTTCTTGCGTGTCCGAGATAATTTGAATTTGCTTTTTAATGAATATATGAAATCTTCTAAGTCTTCGGCTGCATCATCCTGTCCCGACAAGTGTAGTGACCAAGGCGACCTCAATGAAAATCTTCTTAGTAAGGAAAATCGAGATGTATTGAGGGTAAGTTATTAATTTGTATTTTTTCTAAATATTTTTAATTTTTATTGATATCTTAATTTACGTTGATATTTTTTCTAAATATTTTTAATTATTGGAGTTCGATTCTTTTGAAAGTGGTAAATTTGGTTCGGGTGCACAAAAAAATGAATTGGAATTATACTTGGATGAACGAAGAATAGATAGAAATTCGAAATTGGATATTTTGAAATTTTGGAAAGCGAATCAATTTCGTTATCCAGAACTTTCTTCCATGGCCCATGATGTGTTGAGCATTCCTGTGTCCACTGTTGCTTCTGAATCTGCATTTAATATAAGTGGGAGTGTAATTGATCAACATCGAAGTTCACTCAAGCCTGAAACCGTTAAAGTTTTACTTTGCACAAAAGATTGGTTATTTGGGGCTATGGGTAATCTTTTTTTTTTTTGGAGATTATATTTCATTTGAGTTTATATTTGTCTTACAATTATAATTTTATTAGTAATGTTTTTTTTCACAAAAATTTAAATGCAGAAACTGCAAAAGTTCGATTGGATGAACCTACTGAAGACGTTTTGAATTTAGATATCAACAAAGAAGATACGTCGGTAACGTCGCATTCGACTCAATGCTCAAATATCCCTTTGACTCAATGCTCAAACATTATGCAGGTTTATTGATTTTTTTTCTTACATTTTGTTACATATAAAAAATTCATTAATTGTTGAATATTGATATTATAAATTATCTTTCTAAATTTTATTTTATTTTTTTGTTATATAGGACTAAGGTGTTTGACAATTGGAAAGTCACTAGTTTATTATGTTTATTATGGATCTATTGACAATTAATTTAAGATATTCCATATTTGGTGGTATTATGTGAATGATGTTTGTGTTGGTATTTTTTTTTTTTTTTGTGTGTGTGACATTGTAAATGTAATGATGGATTTATTTTTTGGTTTGGTTTGTTTTGGTTGAAATTGTTTTTTTTTTATTTTTTGCTTTTGTAATAATTTGTTAAGATGGTTTTAAATTAACAGGTTAATAGGTCGTTAACGTGTAATGGGTTAACGTGTAATGGGTAGGTTAATGTATAATAAAAATCTATCAGGTCTTATCATGTCGTGTTTACCTGATAGGTTTCGTGTCATCGTGTGACACGAAATATTATCGTGTCGTGTCGTGTCGATACGATAATTTTCGTGTCGTGTTCGTGTTTGGGTAGTCTGACACGACAAGCTTATTGTGTCGTGTTCGTGTTTGGATATTATCGTGTTTCGTGTTATCGTGTAATGACCTATTACATGACCTGTTACCTGTTTTGTCAGCCCTAATTATTTTCGGTTTTACTAATGAGGATTTTTGCCAAGAACTTGCTAAGATACTGCAGGTCGAATTTGAAATGAGTCTGATGGGGAAGTTCACCTTCTTTATTAAATTGCAAATCAACCAAATCAAAGAAGGGATTTTAATTAATCAAGCCAAGTACACCTAAGAGTTGTTGAAAAAGTATGGCTTGGATGTAGTTAAAGAGAATAAAACTCCTATGGCAACAACTACAAAAATAAATAAAGATGATACAGGTAAAAACGTAAATGAAAAAATGTATTGAGGTATGATTGGTAGGTTGTTGTATCTTACTACTAGTAGACATGATATTATGTTTAGTGTTTGCTTGTGTGCTAGATTTCAGTCTTGTCGTAAAGAATCGCATTTAACTGTAGTTAAGCAGATCTTTCGATATTTGAAAGGGACAAGTGACCTAGGATTATGGTATCCTAGGGGGAGTGACTTCAAGTTAACAAATTACTTCGACGTTGATTTTGCTAGATGCAAAGTTGAGCATAAAAGTACAAGCGGGTCATGTCAATTTTTAGGACATGCCTTGCTTTCTTGGTCTAGCAAGAAACAAAACTCAATTACCTTATTCACTACTGAGGCTGAGTATATGGCAGTTGGTAATTGTTGCGCTCAAATTTTATATATTAAGCAACAATTAAATAATTTTGGAATATGTATGGAGAAAGTTCCTATTTATTATTATAATAAAAATGGTATATGTTTAAGTAAGAATTTGACACAACACTCACGAACTAAGCACATAAAGATTAGACAACATTTCATTCGTGATCACATTCAAAAAATGGATGTTACTATTGAGTATATTGATACTTTCGATCAGTTGGCTGATATCTGTACCAAACCTCTAACAGAAGATTGATTTGTGAAAATTATTCGAAGTTTAGGTATAACTAGGCATAACGATATTTGCCTAAGATGATGATTTTAGTTCTCCATCCCCACATTTTGAGATGACAAAAAGGGAGAAATGGTTTCATGTTTAAACGAGTTAGATAATGTTTAGGAATTTGTTTGCCTAAGCATTGATTGATTAATGAGAGATCTAAGTTGATTTGGTAATATTGAGTTTTATTGAATATCGTTATTGTTATATTGATTTTTGGGGTTTTTGTTGAGAGATCCCACAAGTGGGAATCACCACTTTCTAAGGACCATCCCAAGGTAAAAAAAAAAAAACTTGGATGATCTTCCCATAAGTGGTGTTTTCCACTTATGGGACATTTGAAGGAATTTCCCTTGATTTTTTGGGCTTACATTGAATATCCGTTGGATTATATTTAAATTTGTCTTCATGATTATGATAATTATGCTTAAATAAGTTAAATATCCATCCTCGGATTTAGGGAGAGCGTGGTTACATTTTTGTTTCAAACAAAACGTCAAAATTAATTGTCATCATAAACAAGGGAGAGATTATTGATCCCTAGGTTTTTAATGGACAATTAAATATTGATATTTTGGTGAAACTAATGTATTTGTTGAGTGTTTAAGAGAAATAGTTCTATTTATTGATTGTGTTGAAGATATCATGAAGAAAATGTTAAGGGTACAAAAATGGACAAAATGAATAAATGAAGAGTGTTGAAGACATTGAAGAAATTAGGTGAAAACAACTTAATACTCTTATACTCTTAATGCAACCCAAATTAGGATCACACACGACACTATTAAATGAGTTATTTTTTTGTGTGTTGAAATATTAAAGTTTAAGATCCTAATTATTGATTAATTATGTGCTCCTTATGTGAAATACTTGAAAATCATGATTAAAGTATAAAAAGTTAAAGTTTAGGGTTAAATCAGTTAACCGATAAAAACAATTGGTTAACTAAATCAAAACAGTAGATTGTGGAGCAGAAATTGGTGAAGGAATTGACCAACTAACATCAATCGGTCAACCGATTAGAAAGGATCGGCCAACCATTTGAAACAGTGAGGTTTTCGGAGTAGAAAGTGAAGATCCTAAAGCAATCGGTTAATCGATAGGCTTAAGGGTGAAAAGTGGAAGTCTCTAAACCAATCAGTCAATCGACTGTGCTGGAGATTGGTTGGGAAAACTCCCTGAACCAATCGATCAACCAACCGAAAGGAGATCGTTCAACCGACTAGGGTCTTAGGTTTGGTCTGGTTTGCACACTATATAAATCGGTCAACCAATAGGCCAGGGTTCGGTCAATTAACTGTTTCGGTTGAGATTTCGAGGAATTTGGGATTTTGGTAAAAAAGTAGCCATTTTTTATGATTTTAAGGGAGAATTTTGGGAGATTTGAACTTACTGAAGATATGGTACATGTATTTTGATATCTCTATTGATTTGGTCCACTTAATTAAATATTCTCTCAATTTTAGTAACTAAATACTTCTTATCTTTATGATTGATAATTGAGAAATATTTTATGTATTTATTTGAGAGTTTTGAAAGTTATTTTTAATTGAATTACACCAGAATTGAATCATTATGTTATATGAGGTCTAAAGGTGCCTTTTGGAGGCATATCTTTTGAAAAGTAACCGTTAGAGGGCTTGATTTCAATCTATATTTATAGACCTGAGAAAATTAGATAAAATATATTAAGAACTATCAGTTTCTGTGGTTTTCTAAGAGTTATCATTCTGTTGAGATTATTCAAGAGAGATTTTGTGTTAAAATTCTTGAGTTAAAGCGCTGTTGAATTAGTGTCACCGATCTGTACTGTCTTGCAATCTTGTTTTCATTCTTTGGTATTTTCCTGGTGAAATCTTTCCAAGTTATTGTTCTTAATTTAGATTTCATATTATTATCAATTACTTGGATTTAAGATCGTTAGAAAATTGTTTTCAAATTTAAGAGCATATTTTTTTTTTTAAAACAATTTTGTGTGATTATGTGATTACATGCTTTAATTTGTGCTATCCACACTTGTTATTAATTAGATATTAATCTGTATCACATCAAATCTATCACGTAGTAAATTTTGGGACATTAATTGATTATAACTGTATTGAGGTTGTAGAAGTTCTTTGTGGGAAGAAATTCATTTTTTTTTTTTTTTGTATTTGTGAGTTTTAGTGGATTAGCTACGATTGAGTCAGTGTCTAGTCAGGGTAGTTATGTTTCAATCTTTTTTGGTGAAAAAAGTTGAGGTTTGATCTTTATCATAAGGTATAAAAATGATAAGTTATTCTTTTCCTTGAAAAGAACTAGGTTTTGATTCTTTCTGAAATTAAATTGATTTTGAGTGAATTATAAATGATCAATCCTTACTTGAAAAAATGATACTTGTGAGAGTTGTGAGGTTATGATTCTTCTTGTAATAGAATGAGGTTAGTCTTTAACCTGATAAAAATATAAAGTTCTTCCTTAACCTGGTAAAAGGAAAATTGTAAATGTTGATTCTTAGCTTGGGAAAAGAATTATTGTAAGAGTTTGATTCCTAACATTAAAGGAATTAGGGGTTTAGTGGTTGCGAATTTTCGTGGAGCTCGGGGGACTGGATTAGGCAAGTCTAGTTTGTTGAACCAGAATATATCTTGGTGTGTTGCATTGTTATTATTTTTATCATATTCTATTTGGGTATGCACTTAGACTTAAACACTTATTCACTGATATTATTCAACAATGAATTAAAATATATGAAATTAGTAGCTAAATAAAATTATACTTATAATTCTTTACCAATAACAATCTAAAAAATTTATACCAATCAGGGCTATCATTTAACGATATTTCCTTAAAGTGAATTTCACCTCTACTTAGGTGTTTACGGTTACTCAGACATTAACTTCCGAGGATACAACAATCACAATCCTCTGATACTAACACTTGAAATAAAAGGATTCGGCGAACAAAATAAGTGTTAATCTCTTTCTCAAGAATAAACTAACATAGACTGAAAGTGTATTTGTAGTGGAAGATGTCCTAAGTTTTCTTGCCTAAATGACAATGCAAACTTCTCTATTTATAGAGTAAACAATTAAGTAATTGCAACATACCAAAAGTCTTACTTTAAAGCAACTAAGAACACTTTAAACCCATTAAAAATTAACCACATGTAACTCTTTATAAAAAATGAGTCACAAATATTAAAAGACAAGTTTTATTTGGTAAGGAAAACTACTAAAATGGATTATAAAAGTGGTTTAAGTATTTTTCATCAACCAATGTGGAATTATTCATTTTACATACTTCAATAAATTTCATGGAATTATTTTGAAAGACAATTTCTTATTTACATTTTAATGATTTTTGACAAATCAATATTTCATGTTAGTCTTCTCACTAATAATAGAATATTGATATATGAAAATATATCAGCCAATAATTAAATAACATAAAAATAATTCGATTTAAAATATTATAAAATCATTTTTGCCTAACAATTAGTTGTCTCCTCAACCTCTTTAATTTGATATCCATATCCACTATTTTTACCCAAAATTTGATGTGATTAGTGAATGTGAACTCGTAAGTTAAAAATGCATAGTAAAATGATTTAGTTAACATTAACTTTATAATTTATGACATGAAAAACTGTATATCATCGTCCACATATAAATTGTTCTTAAGTACATAAGGATAAATTCGAACATTAAGTTAAAATTCACTAGTTACATATCAAAAAATATTTGTTAACGTTAATTTGTTTGACAAAATCATATTAATGATACAATGAGATGCACCTAACTAATGGAAATGCAATATCAAATTAACATCCCCTAGATCAAACTCATGGATTTAACATTCATTTGGTATTAAAAAAAAACATAAATCTGATGTAATGAAAGAACCTAACAAAAGGGCAACGATATTGATTTTGATATTCCTACATTAAGAAATAATGTAGTTAACTTTCACTAGTTAAACATGTATTAAAAATATTGGTTTAATGAGATCACCTACAATGAACAACACTTTAAGTGAACATTCACCAGTATCTTATGTGATTAGCATTGAATAGGTACACATAAATCACAATGCTAATTGCTTGGGATCACCTAAAAAGGAACAATATATTAAGTTTATTGTTAATCCTAAAGGGTTTAATCCCGATTTGATGATTTTTATGATTACATTAACTTGATGATTTTCTAAATTAATCCTATATTTTGAGATGTATTACGGTTTGGTAGATTTTAGTTTGAACCAAGATGTACTTGGAGAGAAAAAGGTAATGCAAATAAAATGGACGATCAAGAGTTTTTCGAAGACAGTTTTTTTTTTTTTTTTTTTTGTATCTTATAAGGTAAACAACACTTATATTTATCAGTTTCATTTCAAATCGATTAGGATCATACAGAACTCTCAAACATACTTTAAAGTGTCTTGCTTTGTGTGTGTTTATCATCAGTTATGCATGTGTACAAATATATGTGTGCTTAGTTGATTTTCATTCACAAAATAGTGTTCATCTTATTTTGTGCATGTTTATTGTAAGTTATGCATGTGTATGAATATAAATGTGCTTAGTTGATTTTCATTAACAAAATAATGTTCATCGTAGTTGATTTTCTTGCATAAATAGATATATTTTAGTTTAAAACGGTCATCCAAATTGCTAAAACAGTTAACCGATTGCAACTAAAATTGAAAAATAGAAGTTTCTGGTTAAAACGATTTACCTATTTAATGAGACAATCAACCTAATAGTACATAGAATGTTCTGGTTAAAATATTAGGTCAAACGGGCAACCGAATAAGTAAAATGGTCAGCCGGTTAAAGCAACGAGGTGAAATGATTAGAAATTGATCAAGTTGGTTGACCAAATTGAAAAGTCAATCGATCATTGAATCCAGTGTGTTAAAAAAAAATGAGAAAATAAAATAATAATAAAAATAAATAAATAAATAATATATTACTATGACATTTTTGGTTATAAAATGTGATAAGGGATGTCTCAATATTAGGAAAATGACAGGAGATTTATTAAGAAATGGAGCTTCTATATGTGCACTCTTTTTTGCTAAATGTGCACTACTTTAAAAAAAAAATCAAAATCATTTTAAATTACTATTTTGCCCTTTCGAACATAATTTAATTTCTTACCCATAATTTTAATAAATATACACTAATCCCCCATCTTCCCTACCCCCACCCCTGTCCTCGCCATTTCCCCACTCCTTTTTCTCTGTCGTTCGTCGTTCGTCGTCGTCCTCTTCCTCATTTTGCTTCTTCTTATCGCCCCATCTTTCTCTATAAATACATGCATACACACATACACAATAGAGAGGGGGCTCAGATCTGCATATCTAAGTCATGGATCTATAAATCCAAGCTCGTATGAGGAAGGGGAGGTGGGAACGGTATAGGGTGGGTGAGCGGCGGGGAAGGGGGAGAGTTGGGAAAATGACAGGCAGAAGGGGGGGGAGGTCGAGACTAGGGGAGAAGAGTGTGTGTGTGAGAGAGAGAGAGAGAGAGAAAGAGGCCATCGGTGACAGTGACATCATCGGAGAATATGTGGAGGAGGAAGGAAATAGGAGAGAAGCAAAAAAAAAAAAACCTTAAAGAATGAACGTGTTAAAAATTTAAAGGGTAAGATAGTAATTTAATTAAATAATTTTTATTTATTTTTTAAAGGATGTATATATAACCAAAAAAATGAGTACATATCGAAGTTCCCATTCAAAAAAATTATGAGACGATAACTCAAGTTTTTAAAACTATATTTTTCAATAATAAATAATATACTATATTACTATCAATTTAAATTTAAAATCCAAAAAAATAAAGTGAAAAAAAGTTTAAAATATTAGGAAAAAAAAATGAAGTAAAGAACAAACAAAGGGAAAAAAAAAAAAAAAAAAGCAGTAGCCGCATGGAACCGGTGCGACATTAAATTAACATGTTGTCCCCCTGGCCATGCATGGACCAGGGTTATTAAAGACGAGCTTGAACGAACCACAACAAACAAGCACTAGCACAATTGTTACTTCATTGGTTTGACACATTACTTACTTTACTGCCTCATTTTAAGGAGGGTAATATTTCACACACCCTTGACATTTTTAATGAAGCCACGGAAATCCCCCGTGTTATCAAAATGACTTGCCATACCTCTTATAATGTTATGTTAGAGACCAATAAAACCACCCTCTTTAACAAAAAATAGGAAAACATTGCCTATTACAGTCTTTGAATTTCAACTCATACTTTGTATTTCCAAATTTGACCCTAACGTGCTAATATTAAAGACTATATTGCCTTTTAATAATATCTTTAAGGATTAAAATGAGATAATTAAAACAAAAAGGTGAAAAATGAGATATGATCAAAATGTTTATGGTTTAATTAAATTTTCTTTTCCACAAATTGTTATCAGCACCGTGGCGACTTATCTTCGCCGCAAAGAACGAGACTAATGGTCAACAATGTTAATCTCCACTAACGCACATCTCTCCCTCTCTCTCAATAAGTTCACCAATGTCTACCACCTCAACATTCAAATTGTGTCTCTCTCAATTGCTAACACTCTTTCTGTATTCTCACATTTCTTTCTTCTTCTCCTTCTGAAGCAGATATCATTCTTACCTTCAAGGACTCCATTGATGACAACCTGAACCATTAGTCAAACTGGTTCGAACCCACCTCTCTCCACCATTGCAAGTCGACCGGAATCACTTACCAACACAGTCCCCTTCGTTGTTACCTTACTTAATGTCACATGTTTAATTTTCGACTAAATTTTTTTCGAATGTGATGGTTTGGTTGGCCCACCCACTAGTCAGTCGCTTGATTATTTCTGAACAACACACTGTCACACCAACTCGACACACTCGTACGCACCAAAATAGCTAGAAAACACAAGGATTACAGCCGAAGCCAACCCTATTTTATTACTCTGTGAAAACAAGAAACACACTTAAAATTTTGGTCAAGGGGTTGTAGGAACATTCAAACTCACTGCTTAACCCAACAAATCCACAGTACATACATATTTATAGGCACAATATGGAGTTGGTAGCCCCAACTGCTTGGATACATGACCTGAAACTGTGAATCTGTTGGATAGATGGTTGAGCATGCCCACTCGAACAATTACTTTGTTAGTTTTTTTGCCATAACACATAACTATCTCACATGCCCAACACATGTTCCAGAAATTGTCCACACTTAGTCAATTTTGTCACAACGACTAAGCACCAGTTGCCTAGCTCAGTCTGCTGATCTGTTACATCTCGTTGAGTCGCTACGCCCAATTATCACCATAACCGTATGCAATTTTTGCACCAGAATGCGTTGATGCGCCCAACAGTGTGTCATGCCTAGGGGAGTACATCAGGTCGAACCGACTCGCCAACCCACCCCAAATGGTAACACTTGTACCAAAACAATACCCGCCATGCCAAACCCCCTCGCATTGTCGGGGTGTTAAATGTTTGACCCTCGAATCGGGGCGGCTTGCGGATCTGGGATTTTATTTAACGGGTTGAACTGCCCGGCCGAATGTATATATCTATCATTCTTCATAAACCCAAGCGCTAGCTGATCGTTGATCCTTTCCTTGCAAGACCTAGATTTCCATTTCCTTTGGTTTCAATTTCCAAATTCAAATATGGAAATATAGATCTACATATTTCTAATTCTGTATCTACATAATATGATGGTGAAGTCCTACTCTTACTATTCTGATTTCAAAGACGACGAAGAGTAGCTATTGAGAAGTAGCTGCAGATTGAGACGTGCCTCAGAATGAAGATTGTTGTTGAACTGGAATTGGTTAGCTTTGATATTTTTTGTTGGTAGCCATTCATGATATTTTTGTTCTTTGAACTGAAATTTGTTAGTTGTGATCCATTTCTTTTGACGAAGCAATTTCAGATACTTCAATCTTGTGAAATGGTCAAAAGTTCGTGTTAATTCTTATTTCTTTCGGGAATCAAGTTATGATTTCTCAGAACACATAGGTCATAGTATTTGGTGCTCCATTTTATAGTAAACTCAGTGGGGGAATCCTCTGTTGTCTCTCAAGCATTGTGATTTAGTTAGGGTCCTGTGTAATCCTCCGTTTATTTGTTCTTATAGTTTGCGTTAGTCTCTTAATTGAGTTCATGATTTTTTATTCTAAATTTTAAATACAAAAACACATGATTATTATCGGAATTATAGTTTTTTATTATGGTTTCCATTTTCCTACACCTTTCTATCTATAATTTTTGACATTTTAATATTATATATGCCAAGAAAATCCATAGAAGCGAGAGAGAGGGGATTTGAACAAGAAGAGCTCATTGCTAATGAAGATGAACATGATTCACGAAAACCAGTTCTAATTCACAATGGAAGCCGATAAGAGAGGATAGTCCTTTGTTATTGTACAAAACATAATGCCTAGTTGTTCTGCCATTGAATCCAGTTTGTGTCATTTATCTTCATTGCTATCTTATGTAACTTACATTGTTTTTGTATGTTGTTTTTATATTAAGATATGGCAGAAAACTAGGCTTTTTCTTTGCTATTTGGTGTTATTTCCTAGTGCAGTTATCAGATAATGAGCTTTCGGTTGATATATTATTTTTTTCTTTCTAAATTTCTTTATTTTCTTCTGCCATCGATTCCCTGAAGTCAATAAAAATGCTTAAGACTTTGTTGCAGGAAAACGGCGGTGCTTCTTGTGCTGTAAAATTTGATCTAAAATTTTAATCGCTACCTCTTTTTAGATTACTAGAAGTGTCCTTGTATCTTCGGCCCGTTCCAACCCGCATATTATTAGACGGCTCATGGTTCAAACTAACCAACCCGCCCCAAACCGCACGCTGGTGGGCGGCCTACGGTTTACACTAGCCCAAACCACATAGTATCAATTTGGTCTACGGTTTTGGCCCAAACTGCTTGCTGCCCACCCCTAGTCATGCCGCTCACATGACACTGATCAACACTCCGTGGCGTAGCGCCCATATTTTGTTTGCCTTGCCTTGGTACTGCAGCAAGGTATTCTGTTGGTCTCATGTTGCTTATGAAACCCAATCCTAGCGCCGCGCCTAGGATTATCTTGCACCATATGCCAACTCTACCAATGTGCACCAATATTATCCAACGGCTTACCATTTTACCAATGCGTGTCCAACACCTTGGTCCGGTACCACCCTGTTCTTCCAACGTGTGTTGTCGCAAGTTGACACTTGTTGCCTTAGTCGCGTGCCAAGGTTTTGCCTGGTGCCATGCATTTCATGTTGACCCCCAAAAACTTTAGTTTTCATCGATTTAGTCAAATTGAGGGCCAAAAATATTTTATTTTTTAAATTGAACATTCTAGTCACTTTAGGAATATTTTAATTTCATTATTTTATTTTAAATTTCAAGAAAAACTAGAAAAATTACATTTAATCAAAGAAAAGTGTCCAAAACACCAAAAGTCACTTTGTGCACTCCCCTTAGGAATAAGACAAAGTCTTGGATGCCTCTTTGGAAGTTGTGATAGCCAAAATTGAGCCCCCCGGTCATTTCCACTAACGATAATATTTAATCTAGTGGGTTTTGAAGGTCAAACACAGTGTACCAAAAATAGGGGGTGTAAAAAGCATATTTCCAAAATAGGGGAGGTAGCTCCCCAGTAATCAACTTCAGTCAGCATTAGGAAAGTCTGCACATTCACGAATGTGCAGATCTCCTGTAGCATATATAGAGGGCATGCTCCCCTCCAAAGGGCACAAGATCTCTTTCTCTTTCTAGACTTCTCAATTTTCCTCTCGGATTTGCTAATATCATACACAAATTCTTCTCAAATTTCTCTTAAAACACTTTTCGAAAGAGAAAAAAAAAAAACAAAGGAAATAAAATAAGAGAAGAAGAAGAAGAAAGGAAGAAGAAGAAAGAAAGAAGAAAAAGACTTCCTCCCTAAGTAAGGTAAGTCTATCCCCAAACCCTCTCAAAACCGTTTTGCTTTGTTGACTGCTTTAAAGGAAAGACCTAAAAGCGATCAAAACTTAATAGGACGTTCCCAAGAGAACCCTTAAAAATCAGTTTATTTTCTGCATTTACTTTTTGTCATTTACTTTTTTGTACTTTAAATACTTGTCATTTACTTTTTCTCTTTGCAACTTTTCGCACTTTACTTTTCTGCACTTTAAATTTCTGTCATTTATTTTTCCTGCTCTTTAAATTTCTATCATTTACTTTTCTTGCTCTGCGTCTTTCCACACTTTACTTTTTTGCATTTACATTTCTATCATTTACTTTCTAGTTGCCTTTCCAAGCTTTAAACTTCCTGCAATTTAATTTTTATTTACTTTACTTTCTAAAGAACACAAAATAAAAATAAAAATAAACGAAAAAAAGTGACCTTAACTAAAGGCTAAAAAAGTAAGGGTTACCTATACCCCATTTTTAGGTTTTTTGATATTGTGCGAAACTTTAAATGGCGGGTTAAGGGAGACTCCTCCAAACGTCTCTTTATTTAACTAAGGTCTTGTTGGCAAAAAAAAAAACATGTGCATTTCATTTTTCAAAAAACATTGTCTTTACTTTTATCAAGAAGTTTTTTTTTTTTTTTCTTTTTTTCTAAAACTTTGTCTACTAAAAAAGAAGGGTTTTGTTTCACTTTTAAAATAGACTTCCTTCCCAAAAAAATTATTTTCCTTGTAAAAATATTCTTTCAAAAAAAGTTTAATTTTACTGTCTTTTTGGAAATCCCATATTAAAAAAATCCGAAATATTTTTATTTCTTTTATATTCCTGAAGTATCTTGAAAAAGTATTTTCTTCAAAAACTCGTTTCTTTTACTTTCCAAAGGAAACTCCAAAATTTGCCTTTGTAAAGTTTTTCTTTTACAAAAAACAAAAAACATATTTTTCTAAGATTCTTCTCCACAAGGATTCTTGAAAATTATTTTGTATTTTCAAAATTTTCTTCGTAACAAAAATATTTTTCTAAAAAAGTGTTTATTTAAAGTTTACACTATTTTTTCCTACATAATAATTTTTTTTTACAAAAATTTACATTGTTTTTATTTTTACTAAGGTTTTCTCAATTTGTTTCCTTTACTTCTAAAATTAAAAAAATGAACTTCTTCAAAAAAAAAAAAAAAAATCGCATTTTTTTTCTCCTCTTTGCGTGCATATAAACAATTGGCCAAGATTACCTAAAATAGAAAAATACAAAAAAATAAAATAAAAGCCCCCTGGGGACCAAATTGTCAATTCCATCCATAATCGATGAACGATCTGAAAGGGGGACATTTTTCTTTAATTTCTTTTTCATATTTAGCTTAAAAAAAGAATAGGGAGAATTATTATGGCCAAAGCAAAAAAACTTAGTTGGACTTGTTTTAATTTAAAAGATTTATTTAAAGTTAGGTACCGTTTTCGGATGAGTATCTTGGGGTGATTAAGACCTTTCTCGAGCGTAACCGACCTCCGTGTTGGCCCAAAAATCTACCCAAGAGGGGGATGAATTGAGTAGTAACAAAATATAATCATTAAATTCAAACATAAGTTATCAATTTTTCTAATTGATTATAATCTTGTTCAGCAGCGGAAATGTGTTTAACTAAGTGCACACCCAAACAACATAAATATAACAATGCAACACAAGTCCAGTCTCCCGAGATCTATAGGGATTTTGTAATCCACTAACCTTTGATTCTTTTCCCAGGTAGGATCCAAATATAATTATGATTTTTTTTCACAGGCTCATAATCAACCTTTATAACCCTGATTCTTTTTACAGGCTCAGAATCAACCTATCACACTCTTATACTATTATACTTATCCTTTTCACAGGCTTAGGACGAAACTCATATTTTTTTTAGGCTAAAAACTAACCTAATTCTATTACAGAAAGAATCAAAATCTAATCCTTTTAACAGGCTAAAGATCAAATTTAATCTTTTTTGCATGCTAGAATCAAACTTAATTATTTTAACAGGCTAAGAATCAAACCTAATCTTTTTCACAGGCTAAAGATAAAACCTTACCTACCCTGATTAGACACCGTCCAAAATATGTCTAATCCACTATTTCTCACCAATACAAAAAAAAAAAAAAAAAAAAAATTACGTTTTTTTCTCACAAGAGCTTCTACCACCTCAAAACAATTATATTCAATTAATATCCCGAAAACTATGTAATGGAATTTACATGAGAAAACAATTATGATTTAACTCAATTTAAAGCATAAACAATATGTAATTAGATTTAGCAGGCAAAATTCGTTTCTTAAGATATTCAACTAATTCAAATTAAAAAAAATAAAAATAAAAAATTCTAACAAATATTCCAACTAATCAATTTAGATAATCAAAGATAATCACTTAAATTAGAACAAAAATCGGTGATGAAAACTTTTGCATACTCCAATCAAGAACACTTTTACAATATCTTCTCTTAGAAAATATCTCAGCAAAATCACTCTCTTTTTAAGTATAGGTTAATTGTTCTTGATTAATCAACTTGAAAAATGCAGATTTCTATATATAGACGTTAATTAGACCTCCAACGACTAATTTTTAAATTTTAAGACTTTAAATGACCATTTGATACCCCATATATCATATACTTTCAAAATAAGTATGTTTCATTTAAAAATATTTTTAGAAAATCTTGATTTGGTCCCCAAAACTTTTTCAATTCAACATCCTTAAGGGTAGGAAGTAGTTTTATCAATTCAATTAAAAGAATAATTAAATATATAGACCAAATAAATAAGAAATGAGTAATATATGATATGTGTGTGTGTGTATATATATATATATATAAGTAAAACATTCAAATTCCTTAAAAAAGTCTTCTAAAATTGTTAAAAATAAGGAGATTTGACTAAAAAACCGAGATAGCTAACAATCTAACTACTGACCGTCGATTGATCGAGTATAGCTTCGATCGACCAACCTTCTGATGAGGAGATTATTTACCGATAAATTAAGTACTTTTGAGTTCAAATATTTTTGAGTTTTCAAGCATTTTTGTTAATTTAATGTATTTTTGTGTTGTTTTGTAGGAATCATAAATAAATGGGAGAAAATGTAAAAATATGACAATTTGATCAGAAAGTTCGGGTTGCAGCTGGGTATTCTGGGCTACAGCAGAGAAAAACAAGTGGATTTAATCAGAATATTGGGACTACAACGACAAATTAGGGGTTGTAGCACGAAAGGAAGAAGAAAAATTAAAGAAAGCCAACAAAAAGTTGGCGCTGCAACGCCAACCCAGTGCCAACCACATGACGTTGTTGTGCGAGATTCCTCCTCAGAAAAAAAAAGAACCCTACTGCAAGTTGGCACTGCAGCACCAATTACATCACGTTGCAATATTGTTCAACGAACTTCAAGCCAATTTTTTTTATCATGATGCTATTTGGTTATGAGAAACCGCAAAACATGAAAGTTGTAGATATTTTTTTGGATCTTTTCAAATTATCTTTAATCACCTCAATTGAAATTCGGATGAGAAAGTTATGACCAAATTTCAGAAACTGGGCACTGCAGCTTGAAAAAGTCCTACTGCAGCGCAAAGATGCGCGTTGCAGCACGAAAACACAAACAAGAACCCTAATTTTGAGCCCTATTTATACCACTTTAAGTCTCAAAGCCTAAGGGTGACGATTTTGGAAAAAGAAAACACCATTGGTGTGGCAATATTTGGAGAGAAAACACCATTGGAGACACAAAAAAATATCTAGAGGGAGAGCTTGGAGTTGGAGATTATTGAAGACTAGAAAATTTGAAACTTATCTCCATGAAAGGAGTTTTCTCTTTCCTTTTCTCACCCTAATATTTATTGAATTTCGTGTTTGTGGATATTGTATTGAACATATTTGCATCTATGAATTTCTTGAAAGGATTAGTCATGAATTTTCCTATGTTAAGCTAAAATTTATATCTAGGGCTTGGTGTAATCACGTTTGAACTGTGTTAAATATTTTCTTAATTGTTAGTTTTAATTCCATTTTATGTCTCTTTATATTTAATACTTTTGATTTGTGTGGCCAATGAATTAAATGATTTTAGGTTATGAATTTTATCCTTGAGAGAGATTGCTTTAGTGATCGGAATTGAGAGTGCGTTTGTGATCGGAATTGAGAGTGCATAGTTTAGATTGTTGTGAGTCTTGGAGGAGATCAACGCCTAGGTAATCGAGTTGGAAATTTGGGATCTTATGAGATCGGGAGGTGATAAAGTTCTAGATTTATCAACTAGGATTTATATTTAATTGTGTTTCCCTTATTAATGCTTCCAATTTTTGCTTTCATATGATATCTTGGATGATTTGAGAACTTGGGATTTGACACTAGGGAGAGATAATTTCGGGTTCGGACTTAGTTTAAGCACAACTTAAGTTTTAATAGATCGGGAGATTATTACAACTTGGGTAATCTATAAGGTCACGGCATAACGAATGTTCTTACCTAAATACTAGATAGGATATCAGTTTTGAAGTTTTTGCATATTCTCTCATTTGACACTCGGGAGAGGTAGTGAGATAGCATGAGTGACCTTGATTATTGAATTAATGGAATTGGCTAATAATTGCTTAATAGGATGACATGGGAATAATGAGATGAAATCAAGCCCCTAGAACATTTGTGCATAGGAAGTCCATATTTTATTTTGCTTTTAAATTTGTTTTAGTTTTATTTTTATAAACACTAAATTTGGACACTTATATAAAGTTAGGTTATGATAATTGCAGTAGTTAATAATGATTTAAACAAATCCTTATGAATACGACACTTTACTCATCCTATATTATTAAAACTTGACCCATATACTTGCGGTGTAGCAAAAAAAAAAAAGAAATCGCTACCAAATTTTGGCACCGTTGCTGCGGATTGGCGTTTTAGATTGTTCTTAATATTGTGAATAAGTAACTTGATTTTAATTTAGGCATTTATTTTCATTTTTAATTTTTGTTTTTGATTTCTTATATTGCGAGGTACTAGGAGGTAGATGATCAATAAATCCTCTTGAGATTTTTTCAACGAGATTCTGAGCCATTCTATTGTGCTTGGTACAGATACAAGAAGTTGCTTATTTGGTTCACCAATTATGGTTTCTTGAAGGAGTGTCAACTACTAAACTTCCTCGACGGGTTATAAGCCACAACAAGAACTTGGGTGGAAGGAGGAAGTGGTACCACCTCTTTTTACCAACTAACCGCGAACGAAGTCTATTTGTTGTTGGACGACAAGACCGATTTTAACTATTGGAGTTAGAATTATTCAACAAGTCACCAACGCTTGGGTGATAGTTCGAACATTTCGGCGCCATGGTTTGACACCCCACACCAATTTGTGGAGTCTTCTCCTATCCTGGAAGACATGTTCACTACATTCATGAGAGAAACTCTTACATTCATGAGGGAATATCATGATCATCTCAATAAGTATGAGGCCCATCTTGGCAATATTGAGATGACCTACACTATTATCAATGTGACCTTGAAGTCCCTCGGAACGCAAATTGGTTAACTTGCTAGCTCCATTAAAGCCATGTCAGGAACGATGGCATTGAGAGATACACACGCCACATTCATATGTGAAAGCCACCATTAGGAACCGAATACAAGTGGGAGGAACTTGGGTTTGTTGAATGGCGATGATTCTAATGAGGAGGAAACCCAAGAATTTATTGACGATGAAGAATCACAAGACGACACTTGCGAGTCTCCACCTTTTGAGTTCCATGTTGTGATGTCACCGCTAATTAAAGACAATTACATCTATGAGGATCTGATGTGGCTCACTTGTTCTCCTCCACCTTTAGTACCGTTCATTCAAGCACATCAAGCACATAAGTCGGAGCTAAGTCACGTTGAGCATACGTGCCAATCGTTTCCACATCTCGCCAAGCTTGAAGGTGTTCAAAACCAAGACTCATTTATTGTATTATATGACACATACTATGGGCGAAAGCCATTATTTGATGAGCCCTTTTCGGTTGTCAAACCGAGGATGTTAAACCATGCACTTCTTGGAAGGCAATCCAAGTTTTCAAATAATTGAGCCTAAGGATGCAAGTTATGGAAGAAAACCCCACACTAGTCATCTTACCCGGAGCATCATCGCTGACCACACTAGGAGATGAGATTGTCTCACCTCCCCGGTGTGTGTTCGTATTCCCTTATAGTTAATTTGAATACATGTTTAACTTTGAGTTTAGGGGTAAGACACATGCTGACTTATGTTTGTTGGGATTAGAAATGCTTATATGTATGACTTTTCTTCATATAACTTGTGTTCTTTTGTCTATGTTTTTAGTTTTTCTTTTTAGGATTATTTGAATAAATTGTGAGTTTTGTTGAGATAAAATGACTTGATATCGATGATGAGTATAAACACTTGATATTATCTTAGGTCTTTTGAAATGTATTGCATTGAGATTTATGTGTGCTTAACTCGTGTTGATTGAAGTTCATTCTTGACTCTTTATATTTGAGCACCATGAATCATGATCACTTGGCCTTTTGAGTACTTGAAGAATATTTATGTGTTTTAGGTAGGCTTAGACATCTCATGAACACTAGAACCCCATTTGAGTGAAACTTGAGGCGAAATTTTAGGTTATGTGTGGTTGGAGAGATGATTTAGGCATTTATTTGGATCGTTTGGGCCTTTGAAGCTAACCCCTGAAAATTGTTTGTCCTTCGTTGCTCTCGTTGAGCCTTAGTGCCTAATTCTTTCATTACCCTCATATGTACATCCAACCCACTAAATACATTTTCACTCCCTAAACCTATCATTAATTAGCATTTTTGCATAGATCATTGATTGTAAGGACTAGCTTGGATTGTGTTTGGAAAATCATTGGTGGATTGTGTTTTATTTGGAAAAAAATAAAATAAATCAATTGGGTGATAAGTCACCTCCTTGTATTTTTTTTGCAACATTGAGGACAATGTTGATTTTGACTTTGGGGGTGTGGTTTATGGTTCTTACTTATTAAAAAGAATGTGTATATTTTGGTTTGTTTTGAGAATAATACCTTGTGGGATCGATTGAAAAAAGACATATGATGAAATGGAGAATTGGTGAATTTTTTTCCTGGAAATCTTACAAGATCCATGAGTTATAACACATACCTAGGCTGATTTGAACCTAAAAATGATTTTTTCATTTACCTTCTACTCTAACCATACATTACAACCCTCATAATCCTTTTAATCTCTAATGACATATAAATCTACATATAATTAGTGAAAGTGACACGAAAAATTGACTTATGGTTGTTTTTACATTCACTATCTAGAGATTGTTCATTTTCTCCTTAACACATAAATATATTCGAGGCTCATTTGGTTGGGTGAGAGTGATTGTGCACACATTTACACATCGAGAGTCTTGAATGAGTTGAAATTGACGCTTGATGTTGAAATTCTAGATAATCTCAATGTTTGCATTGCTCTTGAGCTTAGAGCATTTGGTGGCTTCGGAGATAATTGCACGAGTTTTTGAATCGATATGAAACTCACATTTTTCCATTCATTGCTTAGTACTTAATTTGTGTTTTCTTTTACTTGAGAACAAGCAAATGTTTGAGTTTAGAGGTATTTACTAACAAATCAAGTACTTTTGAGTTTAAATATAAAATATTTTTGTTAATTTAATGTATTTTTGTGTTGTTTTGTAGGAATCATAAATAAATGGGAGAAAATATGAAAATATGACAATTTGATTAGAAAATTCGTGCTGCAGCAGAGAAAAACAAGTAGATTTGATCAAAATGTTAAGGTTGTAAAGGCAAATCGATGGCTGCAGCATGAAAGGAAAAAGAAAAATTAAAGAAAGCCAACAGAAAGTTGGCGCTGCAGCGCCAACCCAATGCCTTTTGGTGCTGCAGCACCAACCACATGGTGTTGCAGCACGAGACCCCTCCTTAGAAAAAAAAAAGAACCCTACAGTAAGTTGGCACTGCAGCGCCAGTTACTTCACGCTACATCGTCGTTCAACGAACTCTAAGCCCATTTTTTTTACCACAATATATGATTCTGGAAAAACTCAAAACATGAAAATTGTAGATATCTTTTTGAACTTTTTAAATCATATTGAATCACTTCAATTAGAGTTCAAACGATAAACTTATGGTCAAATTTCAGAAGCTGCGCGTTGCAGTGGAAAAAAGTTACGTTGCAGCATAAAAACGCCTACAAGAACCCTAATTTTGAGCCATATTTATACAACCTTATGCCTCAAACCGTAGGGGTTACGATTTTGGGGAGAGAAAACACCATTGGTGTGGCAATTTGTGGCGATTTTAGGAGATAAAACAACATTGGAGGCACAAAAAAATATTTAGATCGAGAGCTTGAAGTTGGAGATTATTAAAAACTTGAAAATTTGAAGCTCATCTCCATAAAAAGAGTTTTCTCTTCCCTTCTCTGACCCTAATCTTTATTGAATTTCGTATTTGTGGATATTGTATTAAACATGTTTGCATCTATGAATTTCTTGAAAGAATTATTTATGAATTTTCCTATGTTGAGCAAAAATTTATATCCAGGACTTGATGTAATCTCGTTTGAACCGTATTAAATATTTTGTTAATTTTTAGTTTTAATTCTATTTTATATCTCTCTATGTTTAATTCTTTTTATTCATGTGGTCAATGAATTATATGATTTTAGATTATGAATTCTATACTTGAGAGAGATTGAGTTTGTGACCGTAATTGAGAGTGCATAGTTTAGGTTGTTGTGAGGCTGGGAGGAGATCAACGCTTAGGTAATCGAGTTGAGAATTTAGGATCTTGTAAGGCCAGGAGGTAATCAAGTTCTAAACTGATCAACTAGGATTTTTATTCAATTGTGTTTGCCTTATTAATGCTTCTAATTAATGCTTCCAATTTATGTTTCTATATGATATCTTGGTTGATTTGATAACTTGGGATTTGACACTTGGGAGAGATAATTACGGGTTCGGACTTAGGATAAACACAACTTAAATTTTAATAGATTAGGAGATTATTAAAGCTTGGGTAATCTATAAGGTCATGGCATAACGAATGTTCTCACTTAAATACTAGATAAAGATATCAGTTTTGAAGTATTTGCATATTCTCTCACTTGACACTCGGGAGAGGTAGTGAGGGAGCACGAGTGACCTTGATTATTGAATAAATTGAATTAACTAATAATTGTTTAATAGGATGACATGTGAATAACAAGATAAAATCAAGCCCTAAAAGCAATTGTGTATAGGAAATCCATATTTTATTTTGCTTTTGTATTTCTACTGTTTTATAGTTATTTTTATAAACACTAAATTTGGTTGCCTAGATAAAGTTGGGTTACGATAATCGCAGTAGTTAGTGACGATTTATACCATCCTTGTGGATACGACACTCTACTCACTCGATACAATTAAAACTTGACTCGTACACTTGCGGTGTAGCATTAAAACGCTACCAACTTCCAACGATCAGATTTGTGATTGTTGCCAAGGCTATGGTTGGTTGACCGATCACTCAGTTGGTTGACTGATTCGTCTAGAGTTTTACCCTATTTTTCCATTTTCGGCTACTAGAATGGTTGGTCGACTGACCTTATTCGCCAGTTAACCGAATTAACTAGTAGGTCACCCAATTAGCTTCTTTAAGCTACTGTTTTTGTTAGTCAACAAAGCCTTTTTAGTTGGTTGGCCAAATTAACCCGAAAACACGTCATTTTAAGTGTTAAAAACCTTTTTTTTTTCAATTAGACCCTTATCCAAAAAAAAATTATGATTTAACATTTTATAAAAACCATTTATAATCTTTAATTTATCGTTTCTAATTAAGACACACATAAGATTTATTCATTTTAAAGTATCGTGCGTGATCTTAATTTAGGTTGCATTAAGAGTATAAAGGTAATAAGTTATTTTCACCTAAATTGTCTTCAACGTCTTTAATACTCTGAAAATCTTCATTGCCTTCATCTTGCACCTATCTTAAATTCCATTAATTCTTCAACGATTATTCTTTTCAACCTATTTATTTTCTCATTTCAACCTATAGAACTTAAAAAATATGAAACCATTCAATAAAAATATTAGTTTTATAAAATATCAACGTTTAATTGTCTATCAAAATATTAAGTTTAACAATCTCCCCCCTTTTTTATGATGACAATTAACTTTGATATTTTCTCCAAACATAAGGTAACTGCACTTCCCCTAAATCTGAGGACGGTTTTTCAACTCGTTTAAGCACCATTAATGAGAAACACAAACATTTCAAAAAGATTTTCAATATAGCATATCATAATATAAAATTTCTCCCCCAATATGATTGTAATGCTTAGGCGAACAAATACTCAAACTATCATACAACTTCTCTCTCTTTGACATCTCAAAAAGTGGGGATGAAGGATCAAAACATTAATTCTAAGCACACGTGATTATACCTAACCATACCTAAATCTCGAATAATTCAGATATTACTTTTAGATAAAGATGAGAACATAATACTCAAAACATTTTAATATTGCCTAAAATCATATACTTTCAAATAAGTCAACATGTTTCATTTCATGATATCAATTAACAACTCTCCTTCAAATAGAATCAAAATCTTGTAATCGTTAACGCACGCACTAGAATATGGAGCATATCTTACTGATAATATAGATCATTTATCAATCCATTTAAATAAATTTAATACACGCTTGAAACATGGATAATTGCATATTAAAGATATTATATCATAAAATTTTTGATCCCTTCCAAAATAATAATCATTTAAAAACAAGCGACATTAGATGTATGCTACACGCTTCATTCCTATAAAGATATCCACGTGCAACAATATTAACAGATTGATATGTCATATATATTCAGATGATCGTACAAATGATATAAAAATATATTAACATAATTTCATTAAGCGATTCCAATTTTGTAAGCTTGAATTCATACGATATGCAGTCAATACAATCATGCTACATACTGATTTTGTAAAATATTTATTAATAACATGTGATATGAGAAATATAATAATCATCACATGACTCAGTTTTAACCAATAAAACTGTATTAGCTAACACTAGAATTCCATAGAGGCATATAATCAAAGCATGATATTCATAAAGATGCAAGTCAATTTCAGTGAATAAGATTTCAATGACAATTTCATTTCACATAAATTTTGCATATAATCATGCAAGAATACGATTATTTTACAACTGAGTTGAATAAAGATTCAACTGTAATTAATTATCTCATTGAATCAACCTTGTTCTTATTCTTGTCTTAAACTTTAAGTTTCGGTAAATAAATATTTGTTTCTCTGTGGATTATCTTATAACTTGAAGCTCTTTGAAATATACTTGTAAGAAAATCATTAATAGAGATCAAGTAAATATATATCAGTTATCCTCAAACCTATACATGACTACTAACTAATTTCAAGCCATTTTGATCATATATATATATATATCAATATGTGATACAATCTTTGCAGGGTTTGACAATACAATATCATGTTCACATATCGAAATAACTAATTAGATATATTATCTATAAATATATGAAGCTAACATAATAGATCAAATTAAGCACAGTTGAGATCATCACATATAAGATACATGATGCTAGCAAAATACATTTATCAAATTAGAATTCCAAATACATCATATAAGAGGACAATGTAATTGCTCATGTAATACACAAATACTCGTAAGGTCATTTATCATTAAGAATAAAAGCAACTACAATAAACCTTGTATTAGTGAGAACATGACGATCGATTTGTATATGATGCATAACATGTTTCTTGTGAGAAATCCATAAAGTAGATAAGGTCTATCAATAATATATCTGAGTATACTAACATTACTCAATATATGATATGAATACTATAACCAAATCATATACATGCATTTTGATATACTTAAATATATGTGATTTTCAAAACCATGTAATATTCTAAGACAACAAATAAACACATAATTTAGCACTAATCTTAAAAATCATTACCAATTAACCTAATTGGCAGGCCGAACACCTACCTCTTTAGTAACTTTAATGAATTTAAATTGAGAATGGTTAAGTGTACCTTTAACGCCCTTGGGGACAAATTTATTTGTTACTTCATTGTTGTTGGCCTAGTGAGCTACCCAAGAGGGAGGTGAATTGGGTAGACAAAATATTATCAGAGAAAATACTTCAAAAATTCAAATAATTAATTTTAATCCTAAATTAATTATTTATTTTATATCACAGCGAAAATATAAAATTAACTAGGTGCACACCAAATAATAAAAAATAAATAATGTAGAGATAGCAGCACACCAGAAATTTATACTGGTTCACCAAGCTAATCTTGGTTAATCTAGTCCTCCGAGCCCCACGAAGAGTCGCACCCACTAAACTCAAGATTCCTTTAAAGGTAGGAACCAAACCCTCACAAAGATTCTTTTCACAGGCTCAAAATCAACATTTACAAATTCTTTTTCACAGGCTCAGGAATAACCTCTACTTTTTATAGGCTCAAGAATAACCTAATTCTTTTTTAAGCTAAGGCTAAAGAATCAAAACCTCATAAACACACCAAATATCCTTTTACCCGGTAAAGATTGAACCGTTATAAAATTGCTCACAAATCAATTCAATCCAGGAAGAATTACTACCTCAATCTCTTTATAGGAAGAGACTGAAACCAACTACCCTTAGATTAAATACTCCCAATAGTATTCAATCCGTCATTGAACTCACCAATTACAAATTGATAAGTGATTTTTCTCACTCGGTCTATTATCCCAAATAAATTAAAACTCAATTAATATCCCAAAACTAATGATAGAAAAGTGAGATATTTAAAATTTGATTTTAAAGAAAAAAAAATGGATAGCACGTAATTGAGCACGTAATCAGATTTATTCAAGAAATTGTTTAAAAAAAATTTAATAAAAAATCAGAAAACAATTTCTAAAGATCAAATTCCAAATATAATCAAGTAATATTAAATATAAAATAATTTGGAAAGATCTCACCCGGAATCCACCGAAAGAATAATTATAGCAATGTCATTTCAGATTTGGTAGCAGCAATGATCCACAGTAAAAAATTCTCAAGAATAACTCTTAAAAAAGCTCTCACAATTCTCTCAATATGATTTCTCTTAGAAAATCTTAGTATAATTCACTTGATCTCTCTCTCTCTCTCTAATATGAAAAACGCAGGTCTATATAAATAGAAAAAAAATAAGCTCTCTAACGGCTAGTTCCCACTTGTTATGACATTTAATTGCTCTTATAGACCCCTTATATCATTAAGACTTCATCTTGGTTCAAATCACTTAATTATAGCTTTCAAACTTCTCTACTAAGTCCTCCAAATATTTCTCAATCACAATTAAATAGGATAAAAAGAATTACATATATCAAATTGAGAAATATTCAAATTTAATGAACCAAATCTATAGGGATATCATAATATATGTTGTATATCACAAATAACATTAAATCCCTAATATATATCATGAATCTTAACCATAAAATGGCTAGTAACGGCTACTTTTAGAATAAAATCCGGAATTCCACAATATCCTGAAATAGTGCCATAAGTCGACTTACCAATAACCACCGGTCGATCGCTAGATTCAGGATGTAGCCAAGCCAAAAATCCACAGCTCATCAGTCGACCTATCTGTCAACCTAGAGATTCAGAGAGTTACAATTCTGGTCACAAGTCGACCGCTTTGTCGACTTATCGATACAAATAGTTCATATTTAAGCACAGGTCGACCTACCTATCGACCGAAAGATACAAAGACATTTCCTTCTATGCTCCGGTCGACTTACCTGTTGACTTACTATTGTTGGAACACTTCTCAATTCGTTTTTAATCCATTTTCATTGACCTTTTTTCCCCTTTAACCGATTTCTTTTCTTGGTTAGCTCCAGTAAATACTTAAATTCAATTTTAATCAATTATTAATATTTATTTTTCAATTACACATAGGAGCAAATAATTTAACTAATTAGAATCCTATAAAAAACAAACATATTTATAAAAATCATTTAAAAAACTTTTTGTGTCGTGTGTGATCCTAATTGGGATATTAAGAGTTGAAATTTACTTGAATTACTTTCCCTAGGTTCTCATATTTATAAAAATTATTTAAAAAAGTTTTTGTGTCCTATGTGATCCTAATGGGGATATTAAGAGTTGAAATTTAACCTGAGTTGTTTTCCCTAGGTTTTTCAAATTCTTCAACCTCTTAATCCTTCATCATCTTTGTTACCATTTTTTAACATCCATTCATTACTTGTCATTATATCTTCATCATTGGAACTAATAAACTGAAACACTCAATTAAACCGTTAGTTCCTCAAAAAACATCAACCTTTAATTGTCCATCAAAATCTTAGGATCAACAATTGTAATTATCAACACTATTCATGTTATCCTTTAAAATAGCTGTTTGAGTTGGCTTGTCATTCCTGGAGGTAACTTGTTGATTTATCTCAATAAAATCTTTGCCCGTCTTAAACACTTCAGGTTTACTAGTCTTATTAAGATTAGTAACTATCTATTTGTCCTTCTTTGACACATTTCGTTGATCAGTTTTGTTATGATCCACGAAAACTCTATAAACTAGTTTCTGCTGATTTTGAGACTACATTCTATTCCTGTAATAAATATCATTTTGCTTAACAAATTACACCATGGCTTTGTGATATCATCCATTTTATGCCTTTGTATATTTTTCCATTCATCATTTTTTATCCAACGAACCTTACATCTTTCCTTTTCAAATTGTTTCCAGTTATTCTCCTTGGCCCAGTAAATCCACCATTCATACATGTATGAAACTTTTCTTTTCTAGGTATCCAATTATTTCTGGATCCAATTGGGTAACCATGCAATTGATAATATCATTTTTCAAGATGACCAAACTTTCCACAATAATAACATCTAATATTATTAGCAGGTTTCCTAGGGTAATCAATCTACCGTGCCAGAGTACGATATCGATATTGATATTGAAAAGCTGCTTTAGGGACTAGTTTTTCAAAAAAATTAGTCTTCTCAATACTCTAGAATTTATCCAATGCCTTATTGCGCTCTTTTTATATCTTTTCGAGTGACCGTTCCAACGAACTAACATTCACCTGAAGACCAAATGTTTTTTGGGCATAAATTCAAGATCATTCTTAAGATTCCAACAATTATTTTCAACAAAATGAATTTTTAAATGAGCTCTATCAACTTCACATCTTGTATTATCCAATTCAATATTTAAAACTTCGTTTAAAGTTTTAATATTTTTTTCTTTTGAAATCACTGTGCTAAAAATTTGAAACATTAATTTTCAAAAATGCATTTTCTTCTTCAAGAGAGTCAATTCTTTTAAACAACTTACCAATTTTAGATAGAGCATTTAAAAATTTAGCAGTTTCAAAATATTTATTTAAATTATTCTTTTTAAGAGATTTAGTGGTACTAGACTTTTTATTTTCAAGAATAACATTTTTCTACCCAAATTTCAAATTCTCTTTGCCAAAAACATATGTGAGAGCAATTAATGTCACGATAGCCTTATCAGTAGACTCATTATCATTATCACTATCGTTATCATTCTCATTGACAGATCAGTTATTTTTAGAACAAGTAGGAGATTTATTCAAAACATTAGGACGACCTTAAGTTTTACATGCATTATTAGTACAAATAAGAGGCCCACATAAAACATTAGGGAAAATAGAAGATTTACATACGACATTTTTCTCAGTGCACTCCATGTGATCGTGTTTAGCTAGGATGCTAAGTCAATCGAGCTAAAATCAACTCAGGTACCAATTGTTGGTCCAGAGATCCACCCAAGAATGAGGGTGAATCGAGTAGTTACAGAATGTAATCAATAAATTCAAACACAAGTTATCAATTTTTCTAATTAATTACTATCTTGTTAAGCAGCGAAAATGTGTTTAACCAAATGCACACCCAAACAACAAAAATATAACAATGGAGTATACAATGATTTATCCAGGTTCGGCAAGCTACACATACCTATGTCTAGTCCCCTGAGATCCACAGGGATTTTGCAATCGACTAACCCATGATTCCTTTTCCATGTAGGAACCAAACCCTTACAATCCTAATTTTTTTTACAACTCATAATCAACTTTTACAACCCTAATTATTTTTACAGGCTCAGAATCAACTTATCCTACTCTAACACTATTATACTTATCCTTTTCACAGGCTTAGAAAGAACCTTATCTTTTTACCAGGATAAAACCTAACCTTCTATTATAGGAAGAATAAAAACTTAATCCTTTTAACAGGCTAAAGATCAAACACATTCTTTTTCCAAGGCTAAGAATCAAACATAATCTTTTTCACAAGGTAAAGATCAAACCCTGACTACCCTGATTAGACACCATCCCAAATATGTTTAATCCTCTATTTCTCATCAATACGAAAAAACCACTTTTCTTCTCACATAAGCTTCTACCACTCCAAAACAGTTATACTCAATTAATGTCCGGAAAACTATGTGATTAAATTTATGTGAGAAAATAAATCTGATTTAACTCAATTTAAAGCATAGATAATATATAATAAGATTTAGCAAGCAAAAATCATTTATTAAGATATTCAAGTAATTCAAATTAGAAAACGTTTTTCTAACAAATATTCCAACTAATCAATTTAGATAATCAAAGATAATCACTTAAATAAACTTGATAAGATCTCACCGGGATTTCTTGAAAACAATTATGATAGCTCAGTGTAGAACCAAAATCGGTGATAAAAACTTTTGCGCACTCTGATCAAGAACTCTTTTAGAATAATTTCAGCAAAAATCACTCCCTTTTTAAGTATAAGCTGATTGTTCTTGATTAATCAATTTGAAAAACGCAGGTCTCTATATATAGACTTTTAACTAAATCTCTAACGACTAGTTTTCAAATTTCAAGACTTTAAATGACCTGTTAATACCCCATATATCATATACTTTCAAAATAAATATGTTTCATTTAAAAATACTTTTAGAAAAGCTCGATTTGGTTCCCGAAACTTTTTCAAATCAAATTTCTCAAGAATAGAAAGTAGTTTTATCAATTCAATTAAAAGAATAATTAAATATATGGATCAAACAGATAGAAAATAAATAATATATGAGATATATATAAGCAAAACATTCAAAATTCTTAAAATCTCTTTTAAAATCATTTAAAACAATGAGATTTGACTCAAAAATCGAGACAACGAATAATCTGATTGTTGACCATCAATTGACTGAGTATACCTTCAGTCGATCGCCCCTCCAACAATCATATTTGTGATCGTTGCCAGGCTTACAGTCGGGTGACCGACTACTCAGTCAGTTGACTGATCCGTCAAGTAGGTTATCTCTATTTTCCATTTTCGGCTACTAGAATGGTTAGTCGATCAACCCTATTCATTGGTTAACTGAATTGGCCAATAGGCCACCCATTTAGATTCCTTAAGCTATTGTTTTGGTTAGTTGACTGACCCCTTTCGTCGGTTGACCAAATTGACCCAAAAGCATATAATTTTAAGAGTTAAAACCATTTTCTTAATTAGACTGTTGAACCAAATATTTTGATGGACAATTAAATGTTGATAATTTATGGAACTAATAATTTATTGAGTGGTTTCAGATTTGAAGTTCCATAGGTTTAAAAGAAAAAAAGAATGGTTCAAAAAGAATAATTATTAAAGAATTCATGATGGGTTTAAGATGAAGGCAATGAATATTTTCAAAGTATTGAAGATGTTGAAGACAATTAGGTAAAAACAACTCATTACCTTTATACTCTTAATGCAACCTAAATTAGAATCACGCACGATGCCTTAAAATGAATAAATCTTATGTGCGTCTTAGTAAGAATTGATAAGTTTAAGGTCCTAATATGGTTTATATTTAAGTGTTAAGATATAAAATTATTTTTGGTTAAGCGTCAAACTGAAAAATTGTTATACCTAAAATGATGTGTTTTTGGGTCGATTCGGTCAACCGACAAAAGGGGTCAGTTGACAATAAAAAATGTTGATCTCTAGGTTTTGATGATAATTAAGCATTTATATTTTTTTGTGGAACTAATGTATTTGTTGAGTGTTTCAGAAAAAGAATTCTATTTATTGATTGTGGTGAAAATATCATGAAGAAAATGTTAAGGGTGCAAAGATGGACAAAGTGAAGAAATTAAGAGTGTTGAAGACATTGAAGAAATTTGGTGAAAACAATTCAATACTCTTATACTTTTAATACAACCCGAATTAGGATCACACATGACACTATTAAATGAGTTATCTTTTGTGTGTTAAAATGATAGAATTTTGGATCTTAATAATTAATTAAATATGTGTTCCTTATGTGATATTGAAAATAAAAATTGACCTAAGTGAAAATCATGATTAAAGTATAGAAAGTTGAAATTTAGGGTCAATTTAGTCAACTGAGAAAAGTAATCGGTTAACTGAATCAAAACAGTTAATTTTGGAGTAGAAATTGGCGAAGGAATTAACCAATCAGCATCAATTGGTCAACTAATAAAAAAGGATCAGTTAACCATTTGAAACAGTGAGGTTTTTGAAGCAAAAAATGTGGTATCTGCAATGATCGGTCAACCGACCAAAGGATATCAGTCAACCGGTGGGGTTTATGGTGAAAAAGTAGAAGTCTCTGAACCAATCGGTCAACCGATTGGGACTCAAGCGGTCAACCGACTATGCTAGAGCTTGGCATGGAAAACTCCATAAACTAATCGGTCAACCAACCGAAGGGGGATCGGTTAACTGACTGGGGTCTTGGGTTTGACTTGGTTTCTATGTTGAATCAATCAGTCACTACCAGGGAACGATCAACGGACTGTTTCGGTTGAGATTTCGAGGAACTTGGGATTTTGGTAAAAAAAAACTAGCTATTTTTTATGATTTCAAGGGTGAATTTTGGGGGATTTGAACCTACTGAAGATATGGTACATATATTTGTATATCCTTATTGATTTCGTCCACAAATTAAAGATTCTCTCAATTTAAGGAACTAAATACTTCCTATCTTTACGATTGATAATTGAGAAATATTTTATGAACTTATTTGAGAGTTTTAAACGATATTTTTAAGTGAATTACACCATAATTGAATGATTATTTTATATGGGGTCTAAGAGTACATTTTAGATGCATATTTTTTTAAAAGTAGCAGTTGGAGGGCTTGATATATATATATATATATATATATATATATAAACCTGTAAAAATTGGATGAAAAATATTAAGAACAATGAGTTCATACGCTTTTCTAAGAGTTATCATTTAGTTGAGATTTTTCTAGAGAGATTTTGTGACAAAGTTCTTGATCTAAAGTGCTGATTGATTTAGCGTCACCAACTTGAGTTATCTTGTGATTTTGTTTTCATTCTTCGGTGTTTCCTGGTGTTTTCAAGCTATTATTCTTAATTGTGATTTCATATTATTATATTTGCTTGGTTGATAAGATCATTAGAAAATCGTTTTCAAATCTAAAAGCCTGGAAAAAAATTAAAACGATTTCGTGTAATTATCTGATTGCGTGCTTTAATTTGTGCTACCCACGCATGTTTATTAATTATATATTAATTTACCTCACATTGTATCTATCACGTAGTAAATTTTGGGATATTAATCGAGTATAATTATATTGAGGTGGTGGAAGTTCTTTGTGGGAAGAAACTCATATTTTTCTGTATTTGTGAGTTTGAGCAGATTAGAGACGGTTAGACCGGTGTCAAGTCAAGATAGCTAGGTTTCAATCTTTTTTGATGAAAAAAAATGAGGTTTGATCTTTGTCCTAAGTATAAAAATGTTAGGTTATTATTTTTCCTTGAAAGGAACTAGGTTTTGATTCTTCCTGAAATTTTATTAATTCGAGTGATTCGTAAAAGTTTCATCCTTACCAGGAAAAATGATACTTGTAAGTGTTGTGAGGTTTTGATTCTTCCTGTAATAGAATTAGGTTAGTCTTTAACTTAGTAAAAAGATAAGATTCTTCCTTAGCCTGGAAAAAGAAATTATAAAGGTTGATTCTGAGCTTGGGAAAAGAATCGTTGTAAGGGTTTGGTTCCTACCATTAAAGGAATCAAGGGTTTAGAGGTTGCGAATCTTCATGGAGTTCGAGAAACTGGATTAGGCAAGGCTAGCTTGCTGAACCAAGATATATCTTGATGCGTTGTATTTATTATTATTATTATTATTATTATTATTATTATTATTATTATTATTATTATTATTATTATTATTATTATTATAATTGGGTGTGCGCCTAGATTTAAACATTTATCCGCTGCGTAACAAAGATAATAATTGATTTAGGAAAAATTGATTATTTGATAATTAAGTGTTGAAAGATTTATTTGTTTAAATTTTTATCACTACCCAATTCACCCCCCACTTGGTTATCTCACTAGGCCAACAAAAAAAACTAGCTTAAGGAAGTAAAATAGGTGACTTATTGGCCAATTCGATTAACCGACGGGTAGGGTCAGTCGACTAACGAATCTAGTAGTTGAAGTAAGAAAAAAAACATTCTAATTGAATCAGTCAATCAACCGATGGGTCAGTTACCTGACCATGGAATTGTAACGATCAGAATATAGACCATTGCATAGGGGTCGGTTGATTGAAGGATACGCCGATCGGCCAAAGGAAAAAGAGCAGTTTGTTGACTGTTTTGATTTTTGGGTCAAATCTCCTTATTTTTAATGACTTCTAAAGAGTTTTTAAAGGGATTTGAATGTCTTACATTTATTTGGTCCATATATTTGATTATTTGTTTTAGTTAAATTAGTAAAACTACTTCATATCATTTAATGACTTAGCATTTGAAAATTAGCTGCTATAGGACTAATTCTAGGTCTATTAATAGTGACCTACGAATTTCATTAAATGTAATTAAGAACATTCAAATTTTGATTATTATAAGAGAGATTTTCTATGCAGAAATTTATAAGAGAGATTATTGAAAGAGTTCTTGATCAAAGTACTAAAAGTTTTGGTCACCGGTTTGTGATCGTCACTAAGTTATCATAATCGTTTTCAATGAATTTCGATGAGATATTTCCACGTTAATTGTTTTTCCTTCTTAGATTATTTGCCTAATTACTTGAATTAATTATTTTTGAGAAAAATCATTTTCAAATATAATACTGTGAAAATCTTTTAAAAAGGTTTTTTATTTGAGAAATATGATTATTTTGTGCGTTAAATTGTTTAAATCAGATTTGTACCTCACAATAGAATCTATCACATAGTAATTCGGGACATTAATTGAGCATAATTTTATTGAGTTGGTAGAAGTTTTGTGTGAGAAGAAACTTGTAATTTTTTCCTATTTGTGAGTTTGAGTGGATTAGACATATTTGGGATGATGTCTAATCTAGCTAGTTAGGTTTTGATCTTTAACTTGAGAAAAATATTAGGGTTTAATGTTTAGCCTGAGAAAAGGATCAAGGTTTGATCTTTAGCCTGCAAAAAAGATTAGGTTAATGTTTAACCTTTTAAAAGATTATGTTTTGATTATTCCTATAATAGAATTAGGGTGAGAGAAGGTTCATTCTAAACTTGTCAAAAGGATAAATGTAATTGTGTGAGAGTGTGATATGTTGATTTTGAGTCTGTGAAAAGAATCAGTGTTGTAAATGTTGATTCTGAGCCTACGAAAAGAATCAGGATTGTAAGGGTTTGGTTCCTGTTGAATCCAGGGTTTAAATGAATAATTAAGTATTGATGTTTTTGGTGCAACTAATGATTTTATCAACTATTTTAGATTTATAAGTTCCATATATGTGATTAAGAAGAAGACCTGATGAAGAAAACATAAAGGGTACAAGATGGACGCAATGAAAATATGAAGAGTTTTGAATACCTTGAAGAAAAATGTGTGAAAATAACTCTCTACTTATATACTCTTAATGCAACCCGAATTAGGATTACACACGACACTTTAAAGGAGTTATTTTTATGTGTGTCTTGATATGAAATGATAGAGTTTAAGATCATAATTTAAGATATTGAATGTGCTTTCTATGTCAAAATGAATTTGATAATTGACCTAAAAAGAAAACATGTTTTAAAGTATAAAAAGTGAAGTAATATGGTTAAATCATTCAACCGTGAAAAACAATCAATCAACCGATTTAGAAAGCAATTTTAAACTAAAATGAGATGCTAGTAATCCATTTGGTCAACCGAATTAAAGAGTTCGGTCAACCATTTGAAATAGTTGTTGAATTGGCGAAGGAAGTGAGCACACTGATCCAATCGGTCAACCGAATAAAATGGGTTGGTCAACTATTTAAGTCAGCAGGTAAATCGAAGTGAAATTGGAATAGCCTGAATCAATTGGATGACAGATTAGATGCAGTCGGTTAATCGACTGGGCTGAAAAACAATGGTAGATTTTAGTTCGGGACAGGTCGATCAACCGACTAAGGTTGTTAGAAAATCAAGAGATTTGGTCTCTTGGTCAAAATCTATCCATTTTTTAGAATTCTAAGGGACAGACTTGGGGGATTTGAATCTAATTTAGATATTGTCTACCTATTCCATTATCCCTATTGATTTATTCCATATACTTTGAGATTCTCCTAATTTAAATAGATTAATACTTCCTATTTGAATGATTTGAATTGAGAATAGTTTTATGGACTTATTTGGGAGAATCGAATGTTATTTTTAAGTGAAATATTCCGATATTGAAAGGTTATAAAATATGGAGTTTAAAAGTGTCTTTTAGAGGCATATCTTTGAAAAACTAGCTATTAGAGGTCTTAATATTCATCTATTAATATAGACTTATGGGAATTGAGATCGACACATCCCGAACAATTCGTTCAAGCTATTCTAAGAGTTATATTTTCGCTGAGATTTTTGTGAGAGATTTATTCTACATTCTTGATCTAAAGTGCTTGTGGTTTTGTATCACCGACTTGTGTTGTATTACGATACCATCATTATCTTCGGTATTTCCTGGTGAGATCTTTCCAAGCTTTGTTATTTTCTTTGAAATTATACTTTTATTGATTGATTGGTTTAAGATTGTTTAGAAAATCGTTTTAAACTTAAAAACCTTAAATTTATTTTTTAAACGATTTCATTTGATTATTGGATTACTTGCTTTAAATTGTGCTACCCACTTTATTAATTAATCAGATTTTATTTGTTTCACATTGTATTTATCACGTAGTAATAATTCGGGACATTAATCGAGTATATTTGTATTGAGGTGATAGAAGTTCGTTGTGGGAAGAAACTTGTATTTTTTTGTATTTGTGAGTTTGAACGAATTTTATACGTTTGAGATGGTGTCTAGTCATGGTAGCTAGGTTTCAATCTTTTTCTAGTGAAAAATATTAGGGTTTATTCTGTGTCCTACAAAAAGGTTAGGTTATTCTTTTTCTTTGAAAAGAATTAGGTTTTGATTCTTCCGGTAATTGAATTATTATTTTGAGTGAATTGTAAAGGTTCATCATTCCCTTTGAAATTGATAAGTGAGAGAGTGTTAGATTTTTCTTTAGCTTGGTAAAAAGATATGGCTCATCCTTGGTCTGGGAAAATGATAATTTGTAAAGGTTGATTATGTGCTTATAAAAGAATCATTGTAAGGGTTTGGTTTCTACCTGGTAAAATAATCAAAGGGACTTAGTGGATTGCGAATCTCCGTGGAGCTCGAGGGACTAGACGTAGGTAAGCTAGCTTGACCGAACCAGGATATATCATTGTGTATTGCATTGTTTATTTTCTATTATATTGTGTTTGGGTGTGTACTTAGTATTAAACACATATCTGTTGCGTGACTAAGATAATAATTAATTTAGAAAAAATGATTTTTTGATATTAAGTGTTTAAAGGAATTAATTGTTTAAATTTTGTAACTACTCAATCCACCTCTCTTTTAGGTAGCTCTTTGAGCCAACAATTGGTATCAGAGCTGGTTTAGCTCGTTTGGCTTAAAATCCTAGATAAGAAAGATTACATGGCACACCCCATAGGCACTGTAGGTGAGGGGCAGTCTTTGCACCGTTCACCTTTGTTTGCAGGTGATAACTATTCATTCTAGAAGGATAGAATGATTATTTTTCTTCAAGCCACCAATTATGATGTATGACTAGCTATTGAGGATGATTAATTCGTTCTTAAGGATAATGGAGTTACTAATAAGAAAGAACAGCTGACACTCTGATAAACAAAAACTTTCTATTAATTCTCAAGTTATTAATATTCTATTTTGTTCTTTTGATGCAAATGAATATACCAATGTTTCAGGTTATGGATCGACAAAAGAGATGTGGGATACATTGAAAATCGCACATGAAGGGACAAATTAAGTGAAACATTCCATCAATGCCTTAGTTCGACAATTTGAACTATTCAGAATGGGTAAAACAGAATCAATTCCGAAAATATACACGAGATTAAACAATATCTGCAACAACCTTGGTTAACTTAGAAAACCTTATACTATGGAGGAAAAAATATGAAAAATTATGAGATCATTAACTAAAGTCTGGGATCCAAAAGTAACTACGATAGAGGAAGCTAAAGATCTCACAGTCTACACTATTGATCAGCCCATTGGCAACCTAATGACACAATAGATGGTTATATGAGGATATGAGAACGAAATAGAAAATATCAAAAAGAAGTCCTTTGTATTGAAAGTTTAAAAAAATGAGGAAGACGATGACAATAATGATATCAGTCTTGATAGCGAGCAAGAAAATGATATGGCGCTTCTCACAAAAAATTTCAGAAAAATGACTCAACGAACATTCCGGGGAAAGAGAAATTTCAACATAAGTAATGTGGAATGCTTCAACTGTTACAAGAACGTACACTTCCAATCCAACTATCCTGAACCAAAGAAAGAAAAAGAGAAGAAGTGAAAGGAAAAGAAAAAAATAAAGAAGAGTAAGAAGAAATCAATAAAAGCCACCTGGGATGACTCTGAGTCAAGTAGCTCCGAAAAATCGGGCAGTGACAATTCATCTATGCTTACTTTAATGGCCACTGGAGATGAGGTAACGAAATATTCTAATTCTTGTCATTTAGATTTCGATGATTTATTTGATATTTATCAAAAACTAACATATGATTATAAAAATCAGTGTTCTCAAATTAACGCCCTACAAAGTACAATTAACACACTTAATAAGCAAGTGATGAAATTCGAATCTGAAAATATTGAATTGAAATTCAAGATGTCAAATTTACATTCAATAGTTCTCAAATTCACAAGTGGTGAGAATAATTTAAAAATACTTTTGGGAAGTTCACGAGGTATCTTTGATAAAGTTGGAATTGGGTTTCAGAAAAACCTTAAACAAAAGAGATTTCACAATTTTTTTTTTTGAAACCAAGAATCTTGTTAGATATTTTAAATGTAATATTGTGGGGGCATACTATTAATAAATGATTTTCTAAAGTATCTAGATACAGACAAGTTTGGCTTCCTAAATGAACTAAAATTGTCCTGACTAACAAGATCGGACCCACGTAAATTAAATACCACTTAGGAACTATTTGAGGTGCTCCTTGTAGGTTACTCTGAAAGCACCAATAGGTAAGGAAAAATGGTTCCTGGATAGTGGTTGTTCTCGGCACATGATGGGAGACAAATCTAAATTCACATATTTGACACCTAAAAATGGAGGTCATGTGATGTTTAGAGATAACACAAAGGGTAAAATTATCGATATAGGTAATATTGATAATGAGTCTACTACTATTAAAGATGTTATCCTAGTTTATGGTCTTAAACATAACCTACTTAGCATTAATCAATTATGTGATAAATGTTATAACGTTGTTTTTTATCATGATAGATGCATTTTTAAGAATGGGCATGGTAGCAACATATTACTTGTTGCATCATGATTTCAGAATGTTTATACATGTTAATTTGATGATTTCCTTTCTCGAAATTTATCATGCTTAACAGCATTATCTGAGAAAAGTTGGTTATGGCATAGAAGACTTGGGTATGCTAGTATAATATTACATTCAAATTTGTCTTAGAAAAGTTTTGTACATGGTCTACCTGCATTAAAATATGTGAAAGATAAAGTATGTGTTGCATGTCAAATAGGTAAGCAATCTAGATCATTCTTTAAGAAGAAGTTGCACACATCCAGATCTAGAAGTCTTAAATTATTGCATCTTGATTTATTTGGTATGAATGTCATTGCTAGTTTAGGAGGTAAATTTTATGTATTCGTAATTGTGGATGACTATTATAGATATACATGGGTGTTTTTCCTAGCTAAGAAGAGTGAAATTGCTTTTATATTCTCTAAGTTTTGTAAACGTATTCAAAATGAGAAGTAATGTTGCATCATTTACATTTGTAGTGATAGAGGCAAAGAGTTTAGGAATGATATGGTAATAAGTTATTGAGATGAGCACGGGTATGCTCACAATGTTTCTGCACCTAAATCACCACAACAAAATGGTGTTGTGGAGAGGAAGAATAGAACGCTTCAGAAAATAACCAAAATAATGCTAAATGAGAATCATCTTCCTAAATATTTCTGGTCCGAAGCCGTAAGCACCGCTTGCCATGTAGTAAACAAGGTTTATATCTGAAGAGGTTTTAATAAAATCCCTTATGAAATTTGGAATGGTAAGACTCCAAATATATTCTATTTTAAAGTTTTTGGTAGCAAATATTTTATCTTAAATGATAAGGATAATTTGGGTTAATTTGATACTAAATCTGATTATGGTATTTTCCTTGGGTACGCTTTTAATAGTAAAGCTTATAGAATTTATAATAAACGTACATTAGTTGTGGAAGAATCTATGCATGTCGTATTTGAGGAATATGATCCACTTGTGTCGAAAAAGATTTTAGATGATGATGATGCAGGTACACAAAGTAAACAAAACCAAGAAGGTGATATGACAAATGAACCACAGAATGAGGAACCCAAAGGAGAGGAAACGACTTTACTACGTGTTATTAAGACAATGCTGGGAGATTCGGTAAAAGAAATTATTGGTAATTTTGAGAAAGGTGTAAGTACAAGATCTTCTCTTAGTGATATAATTAAATTTATTTTTCTATCTCAAATTAAGCCTAAGAATATGAATGAGGCATTAACTGATGAATCTTGGATATCTGCGATGTGAGAAAAATTAGTTCTATTTGAACGTAATAAGGTGCAGTCTCTAGTTCCTAGACTGAACTTTTATCCTGTAATTGGTACTAAATTGGTTTTTCGTAATAAAAAGGATGAAACAGGTATGGTAATTAGAAATAAAGCAAGATTAGTAGCATAGGGCTATAATCAAGAATAGAGAATTGATTATGATGAGACTTATGCTCTTGTAGCTAGATTAAAAAATTATATCAAATGGATGTAAAAAGCGCATTCTTGAATAGCTTTCTATCAGAAGAAATTTCTGTTAAATAACCACCGGGATTTAAGAGTGATAAATTTTTCGATTATGTGTTTAAATTTTGTAAGGCTTTGTATGGGCTTAAACAAGCTTCGAGAGCTTGGTATGAGAGACTTAGCCAGTATTTGATTGAAAATGGTTTTCGACGGGGTCTTAGCGATATAACTTTATTTATCAAGCAAAATGATTTCGATATCCTATTAGTACAGATATATGTCGATGATATTATATTTGGTTCTATTAATGAGAATTTTTGTTAATAGTTCGCCAAGATGATGCAGGTTGAGTTTGAAATGAGTATGATGGGAGACTCCTAGGGGGAGTGACTTCAAGTTAACTAGTTACTCTAACGTTGATCTTGCCGAATGCAAAGTTGAGCGTAAAAACACAAGCGGGTCATGTCACTTTTTCGGACATGCTTTGGTTTCTTGGTCTAGCAAGAAACAAAACTCAATTACCTTATCTACTATTGAGGTCGAGTATATGACAGCTGGTAATTGTTACGCTCAAATTTTGTATATTAAGCAACAATTATATGATTTTGGAATATGTATAAAGGAAGTCACTAGTTATTGTGATAATAAAAAGGCTATATGCTGAAGTAAGAATCTGACACAGCACTCACAAACTAAGTACATAGAGATTTGACATCATTTTATTCGTGATCACATTCAGAAAAGAGATATAACTATTGAGTATGTTGATACCTTCGATCAGCTTACTGATATTTGTACCAAACCTTTAGCGGAAGATCAATTCATGAAAAATATTTGAGGTTTAAGTATGGCTAAGTATAACGATGTATGCCTAGAGTGATATCTTTGGGTTTCCGCCCCCACTTTTTGAGATGACAAAGGGGAAGAAGTTGATGTTTAATAAGTTAAGTTAATGTTTAGGAATTTGTTCGCATAGGCATTACATTGATTAAAGGGAGACGTTAATTATTGGGCTTAATGTTGAATATCATTATTAATTAAATTGGGCTTATATTGCATATTTTAATCATTGTTTGTTTGTGTTTTCATAATTATGTTTAAATGAGTTTAAATACCCTTCCTCGGATTTAGGGAAAGCATGATTACATTCTTTATTGAAGAAAACATCAAAGTTAATTGTCATCATCCAAAAATGGGAGATTGTTGGATCCAAGGTTTTGATAAACAATTAAGTATTGATATTTTTGGTGGAACTAATGATATTATCAAGTGTTTCAGATTTACAAGTTCCATACATATAATTAAGAACAAGACCTCATGAAGAAAACATAAAGGACGCAAGATAGACGCAAGATGGACACAATAAAGATATGAAGAGTTTTGAAGACCTTGAAAAAAATAGGTGAAAACAACTCTCTACTTATATACTCTTAATGCAACCCGAATTAGGATTACACATGACACTTTAAATGAGTTATTTTTATGTGTGTCTTGATATGAAATGATAGAGTTTAAGATCTTAATTTAAGATATTGAATGTGCTTCTTATGCGAAATGAATTTGATAATTGACCTAAAAAGAAAACATGTTTTAACGTATAAATAGTGAAGTAATTTGGTTATATCAGTCAACCGAGAAAAGTAATCGATTAACTGAATTAAATAGTAAGTTTTAAAGCTGAAATGAGGTGCTACTAATCCAGTCAATCAACTGAATTAAAGAGGCCAGTCAACCGTTTGAAAAAGTGGCAAAATTAGCAAAGGAAGTGAGCATACTGATCCAATTGGTCAATCAAATTAAATAAGTTGGTCAACTATTTGAGTCAGTAGGTAAATTGAAGAGAAATTGGAACAACCTGAACCAATTGGTCAATCGACTGGGCTGAAAGGCAACGATAGATTTTAGTTCTGGACAGGTCAGTCAACCGACCTGTGGGGCTCGGTCAACATACTAAGGCAATTGGGAAATCGAGAGATTTGGTCTCTTGGTCAAAATTTATCCAATTTTTAGGATTCTAAGGGAGATATTTGGGGGATTTGAACCTAATTGATATATTATCTACCTATTCTATTATCCCTATTGATTTGGTCCATATACTTTGAGATTCGCCTAATTTAAATAGATTAATATTTTCTATTTGTATGGTTTTAAATTGAGAATAGTTTTGTGGACTTATTTGGGAGAATCAAAAGTTATTTTTAAGTGAAATACTCCGAAATTGAAAGGTTATCAAATATGGGGTCTAATAGTGTCTTTTAGAGGCATATCTTTAAAAAACTAGTCGTTGGAGGGCTTGATATTTGTCTATTAATATAGACCTGTGGGAATTGAGATCAACAGATCAAGAACAATTAGTTCAAGTTATTCTAAGAGTTATATCTTCGCTAAGATTTTTGTAAGAGATTTATTCTACGTTCTTGATCTAAAGCGCTTATTGATAGGTGTAAATTACCTATCTATTTTCAAACCGAACATTGTTAGTTTTTTAGTACGTTTATTATGTTTTAATATGTTTTTATGTGTTTTTGTATAAATTAGGTGTTTGAGGTGAAAATGCATAAAAACGGATCAATGATGATCAAATCAGATCAATAATGATCAAATCAGATCAAGAATGGTGGAAGAATGGTGGGAAAAGAAGCACGGAGGCAATATTCAGAACAATAGTCCATCGTCGTGGCGGTGAATATGCAAAGAGGTGCCTAAATCTACTGGAAGCCCACCGCCAAGGCGGTGAAACTACAGAGAGGTTTCTGAATCCACCGTTGCGGCGAAGACTGTGCCGACATGCCCATCGCCGCGGCGGTCACTCTGCACCAGATTTAGATATTTTTTAGGATATTTTGGTTCCCTATTTCTTTACTTCTCCTCTCCTCTGGCCATTAGAGACCCATTAAGGTTAGGATATTTTAGATAGAGGTTATGGGAGTGTTCAGCCAATTCCGAAGGAGAAGAACACGTTGCGAAGAAGGAGAAGCGATCCCGAAGCGTTTTTAGCGGCAAATCTTCGGGCTACAGCTAAGTTTCTTTCATTTCTTATTTATTTTCTTAACTTTGGTAGTTAGTTGAGCATGTTTAGATCCTTTTCCATTGTATAAATAGTTATGGCTATGAGCTAAACGAATTTTGTTTAAGGATTAATATATTTTATGAAAATGTTGTTTGTTTGAGTTTGTGTTTCGTTTATGGTTCTTCTTCACTATTTTGATTGTGTTTGTTGTATTGTCATGTTTATTATGCTTAGATAAATATATTGAGAATACGAGGTTTGACATTTGGCAGAGGTAACCCAGAATTCGGACTAGGATAAGCACAACGCGACGATCCAATAACCCGGGAAGGAGTTGGAAAATGTGCAATCAATGACGTTGGGGCGAGACGCATGTGACGTAGTGTCTTTAAGACATTGATGGGGACTTCTTCGTTGACACGAAGTCACATATTCACTCGTCTTACACTTGGAAGAGATGGCGAGTGAGTTTACGAACCGAGATTGTCGGATAGGTCGAACGCCGTTAACGTAAACTAAAACAAGACCAAACACGTTTTTGTAAACAAAGTTATTCCCTAGGCAATATTTTCCTTAAACATCTCATAGTAATATTAGTATAATTAGATTAATTAACTTAGTGTTAGTATTTATTAATTACAAACACATTCTTTTCGCCTAGATAAAATTAGGTTATGATAATCGTGGTACTGGATAATAATATCAACCATACCCTATGGACACAATACCCTTACTCTACCCATATATACTAAAACTTGACCTGTACACTTGCGGTGAGAGTGGCGTGCGTTAATTACGCGCCACCACTTGTGGTTTGGCGTCACCAACGTGTGTTGTATTGCAATACTATCATTATCTTCGGTGTTTCGCAGTGAGATCTTTCCAAGCTTTGTTACTTTGAAGTTATATTTTTATTGATTGCTTGGTTTAATATTGTTTAGAAAATAGTTTTAAACTTAAAAGCCTGATTTTTTTTAAACGATTTCTTTTGATTATCTGATTACTTACTTTAAATTATGCTACCCACTTTATTAATTAATCAGATTTTATTTGCCTCACATTGTATCTATTACGTAGTAATAATTCAGGACATTAATCGAGTATATCTGTATTGAGGTGGTAGAAACTCCTTGTGGGAAGAAACTTGCATTTTTTTTGTATTTGTGAGTTTGAGCAGATTTGACTCATTTAGGATGATGTCTAGTTAGATTAGTTAGGTTTCAATCTTTTTCCTGTGAAAAAATATTAAAGTTTGATCTTTGTCCTGCAAAAAAGTTTGGTTATTCTTTTCCCTTGAAAAAAAAATAGGTTTTGATTCTTTCGGTAATTGAATTGTTATTTTGAGTTAATTGTAAAGATTCATCCTTCCCTGTGAAAAGGGTAAGTGAGAGAGTATTAAGTTTTTTTTTAACCTGGTAAAAAGATAGCGTTCATCCTTGACCTAGGAAAATGGCAATTTATAAAGGTTGATTATGTGCTAGTAAAAGAATTATTTTAAGGGTTTGCTTCCTACCTGATAAAGGGATCAAAGGTGTTTAGTGGATTACGATCTCCGTGGAGCTCGGGGGATTGGACATAGGCAAGACTAGCTTGACCAAATCAGGATATATCGTTGTGTGCTGCATTATTTATTTTCTATTATGTTGTATTTGGGTATGCACTTCGTATTAAACACATATTCACTGCGTGACTAAGATAATAATTAATTTAGGAAAATTGATTATTTGATATTAAGTGTTTAAATTTTGTAACTATCCAATTCACCCCCTCTTGGGTAGCTCTTTCAGCCAACAGTTCCTACCTGGGAAAGGAATCAAAGGGTTAGTGGATTGCAAAATCCCTGTGGAGCTTGAGCGACTGGACGTAGGTAAGAGTAACTTATCGAACTAGGATAAATTTTTGTGTACTACATTATTACTTTTCTGATTGTTTGTGTGTGCACCTAATTAAACATATTTTCAATACTTAACAAGATAATAATCAACTAAAGAAATTGATATATTGGGTTTGAATTTATCGATTAAATATTTGTTACTACACAATTCACGCCCTTCTTGGGTAGATCTTTGGGCCAACATAAACCCTTAACCAAAAACATTTATATGCTTTAGCGCATTTTAAAAACTATTTATAGTATTGAATTTATCACTTCTAATTAAGACACATAAGATTTATTCATTTTAAATTGTCTTGCATGATCCTAATTCAGGTTGCATTGAAAGTATAAAGGTAATAAGTTGTTTTTAACTAAATTGTCCTTAACGTCTTCAATACTTTGAAAATCTTCATTACCTTCATCTTGCACCCATCTTAAATTCCATTGATTCTTCAATGATTATTCTTTTCGACCCATTTTTTTCCTCATTTCAACAGATGGAACTTAAATCTGAAACCACTCAATAAAAATATTTGTTCCATAAAATATCAACGTTTAATTGTCTATCAAAACATTATGTTCAACACCCTGTATCTTAAAGAATACTCTAGTTAAAACCAAAATTATTTTGAGTCAAATATTGGGTCATTTCAAAAGAAAAATTATTTCCAAAAATCACAGTGACCTAGCACACTATTTAACCCAATGTTAGGTGGTGACTCTATTTTTTTTAAATAATCTTAGCCCAAAAGAACTATTTGAAAACCAATGCCTACAAAATCCCCTAAACTATTTTTTTTTTTTTTAAAAAAAAAAAAAGATTTTTCAAAAATAAGCTTATCCAAAATCATTTAAAAGAAATGATAAGTCTTTCTTTAAAAAAAATGAATGGTATTAATAGAACAAAAAACATGATGTTATTTCAGGGTGCATCAATTGGCAACTTTACTGGGGACTTTAGAAGGTCTAGTCTAGTTGGAGTTTAAATAAATATTAAATCAAAATTAAGTCCAAAAATATATTTTAAAATAAAAATTCTCCTTTATTCAAAATTTCATTTTATGTGTTTTTTTCATTTAAATTAATAGTTGATAATGTGCATACATATAAGGGTGTGTAAATGTGTTGTTTCCTTCTTTACTTTTCACACTTCATTTTCTGTATTTCATTTCTTTATTTTCTCACACTTTATTTACTGCTCTTATTGTACTACATATGTTGTAACTCTCTCTAAGGCACGAACATAAATTGCATTTGCATCCACATTATATCCCAAATAATAAACCTCGAAGAAGAGGTCGATAGTAGAAGTTGAACAGAGCAGTTCACCCGCCGGGTCTGGTTTCGAAACCCTATAGGATTAGAAAAGAGGTTGATAGTAAGTTCTAGGCCGCACAGTTCATCCATGGGGATAGGTTCTGAAACTTACCTCGCTCGGATCACGAACTAATGATAAATGTTTCTTCGAGAATGCCGAAGGTTTGGCAATTAAGCCTTTCTAGGATCCGTTAGTAAAAGCTATGAACCTCATATAGTACGCCTAAGATAGAATGTTACCCAAAACTCTTTATGGACACAATTTTTAGAGAAAGATCTCTTCTAATTTATTTTTTTTACCCACTAATGTCTTGGAGTCAAACAAAAAGAAATCCGTAGGACTAGTAAAGAACAGAGACTACACATGAGTTTCCATTTTCTCCCATATTTTGTGTGCTTGTTCAAAGTCAAAAATCACTTTCAAGACACGACTAATGAACAAGCCATAACAGGGAAATGAAAATTCCTAATTTGTCTACATCGCGCCTTATCAGTTTAAGAGATATCATTCTATGCGGATCCTAAAACATTCCAATTCTTGTGATATATATAGCTTAACATATTATCAACCCTTAAGATAATGCTAATGCAAGTTACCCTAATCATATGTAACTAGGACTGAGTCAATCCAAGATCCTCCCTACTCGGGTCTAGTAAGCTTTATATTTTTTGGGGGGGAAAAAAAACATAGGATCTACATTTTACATCTTAATAATATGCACAAACATCCATTCTTGTAGGTTTGAATAATTAGAAGTCATGCATGCACCTTAAGGAATGAGGAACATAAAAAAGCTCTTCAATTATTCACTAAATAAGTTTTAATTCATAAACTACCTAAGTAAGTCAAAACTTGTTTTGCTAAAGGTAGACTTTGCGAAGAAGTCATCTAAGGTTTGCTCACCAGACCACCACATGGATTTAACCTCAGGTATAACCAAGATTACTGAAATGCAAGAAGCGTTGCATCTCTAAAGCGAGCCCTAGACCAGTTAAACTCAACCTCATTAACCAAGAAGATAAAAGAAAAAGTCCAATCACCACCGCCTAAAGTGGAAGACGATAATGTCCAAGTAGAGGATTGGGAAGTACCGACCGAAGTGTACGACAATGAAGGAATTTGGAGGCATCACCCAGCCCCCTCATGGAGAATAATCGCCTCAAGAAATTGTGAGAAGGCCTACTTGGTATCATACTTGGGTACAAGGAAAGAGTTGGATAACCATATCACTAATTGGAAATGATACGAGAAGAACCCTAAAGATAATGTCAACTCAGCCAAGAACTCGGACGACGCCTAGGCTACTACTGCCCAAGCCATGCTAGAGAAAATAGAAACACCAATCTAGAGAAAGAACGACATTTAGATAGACTTTCCTGAGCCAAAGGAGGATCCAAGATCTAATGTGGAATCGTTACATATGTTCCAACCGGTGAACAACAAAGAAACCATGAATGACTAAGGTGAAGACTTGTAGCTGACATACCTACCAAAAGAAATTGTGACATTAAAAAAAAAAAAAAAAAAAAAAAAAAAAAAAAAGAAGAAGAAACTTATGGATGATTCCTATTAAGAAACCCTGAGAAGAAAAAATTAACCTTGGAACCTAGCCTTACCTAAAGAAAAGTTCTCAAGAAAGAGGGGGTACGTGGCCAAAAAAAATATTCTCAATGGAAAATCAAGCAGACATGGTCGTGTTTTGGGAATTGAAGATTCGTCAAAGACGTTCATGAAAATTGTGAGACCTAGCCTTATCCAAAATTCTAAAAAAAAGAGTAAGGTAGGTAGCCAAAAGAAACAAGCTAGAAAAGAGGTTACTACAAGAGAGAAGCCAATGTCGAAGATTCAGTGTAGAAGAGACAAAATTAACCCAAGATCCCTAGATTGACTTAATTTCTTTTAATCTCACCATGTAATAATCAAAAAGTTAAAAAAGTATAATAATAAGAAAAAAAAGATCGGTCTCAGAAAGTTTTTAAACATTAAGTAGTCACACAAAGGGAATCCAGTTAATTAAGAATTCTCTATACTTTGAGTGATTAAGTCTTAGGGACTCCTCAACAACTATTGACTTGGGCTAACAACATCGGGATCACTACCTAAAGCTCGCAACATGGACTATTCAAAAAGACACGAGACGCTAATTGCCCGAGTAAAAGAAAAGAAAAAAAAAATCCTCTCAATACTTTCTGGATAATTGCTAATTAATTAGTCAGCGCTACTGTCATTTAGAATTTCTTTTCTTTTCTTCTCATGAGTCATCTAAAGAGTGCCCAAACCAGTTGTCCTCAAGCACCAAAATAGGAGGAAAAAAGTCAGAATGTCAAAGAAGTTCCAAGAAGCATACAAGGTCTAGGTAATTTTGATAACAATCTTAGAAAAAATCAAATATCAGAACTTGATGGAATTGCATTGGACAGTTTTGGCAAACAAGTAATTGCGGATGTTTGTTCTAAAATACTATTGATCATATTTACCACAATGTAGATTAATCTAATGTCGAAAATCACAACAACAAAGAAATTTTTGAATGTTTGAATATGATTGCTTATGTGTAATCTAGCAAAAATAACTTGGCAGAAAATAGATAGAGGAAATATGTAGAGGTGTATATGAATGATACCTTAAAACACCAACATCGAACCAAAGTATTGATCCTAAGATTTTGATGAACAATTAAATGTTGATGTTTTTGATATAACTAACGGTTTGATTAAATGTTTCAATTTATTAGTTCCAATGAAGATATTATCATGAAGAAGTTGAAATGGATGCTAAATACTAAAGACAAATGACAAAGATGATGAAAGTTAAGAGATTGAAGAAATTGAAGAACCTAGGGAAAACAACTCAAGTTAAATTTTTTACTCTTAATGATTCCCAATTAGGATCACATACGACACAAAATGATTTTTTATAAATATGTGTGTTTTTTATAGGATCGTAATTAGTTATATTATTTGCTCCTATGTGAAATTGAAAAAAAAAAATAAGATAATTGACTAAAATTGAACTTAAGTATTTAGTGGAGCTAACCGAGAAAAGAAATCGTTTAAAGAGGCCAAAACATCGATGAAATTGGATTTAAAACGAATTCAGGAGAGGATTCCAGCATCTTTCAGTCGACAGGTAAGTCGACCGGTGATTAATGAATGAAGTTGTTGAATCTCTTGGTCGACAGGTAAGTCGACTTGAGCTTAAAATAAGAAGTCTCTGAATCTCTAAGTCGACAGGTGAGTCGACTTGTGATCAAAGAATGAACTCTCTGAATCTCTAAGTCGACAGATAGATCGACTTATGAAACTCTCTGAATCGTCTAGTCGACAGGTGATGGATGGGCAGTCGACCGATGGGCAAAGAGATTTTGGCTTGGCTACATCCTAAATTGGGCAGTCGACCGATGGGTCTTGGTCGATCGATAGATGGAATTATTTAAGGATTTATGGAATTTCGAATTTTATTCAAAAAATAGTCGTTACTAACTGTTTTATGGTTAAGATATATGAGATATCTTAGGGATCTAATATGTTTTGAGTTATTTAATTAATATTTAATCATCCCTATAGATATGGTTCAAGTAGTTTTGATATTTCTCAATTTGGTACATGTAATTCTTTTAATCTTATTTAATTGAGTTTGAGTAAAAGTTTGAGAGACTTAATTGAATATTTTAAGAGATATTTTAAGTGAATTATACCTGGAATGAATCATTATGATATAGAGGGTCGATTAGTGTAATTAAATGTCATGATTTATGGGAACTAGCCGTTATATGGCTTGTTTTAAGAAACTTTAAATAGACCTGCAGATTTCACATAAAAAGAATGAGATATCAAGAGAATCCAAACTATTCTGAGTTATTCAGCTCTCGTGCTTTCTAAGAGTAATCATACTGAGTGAATTATAAGAACTTTTCTGAGAGTTGTTCTTGAGAAATATTTGCTGTGGATTATTGCTACTACCGATTTGAAGTTTCACTGCTATTCTAATCATTAATTTTTTGGTAGAATCCTAGTGAGATCTTTGCAAATTACTTACTATTACTTGTTGCTTATTTATATTATTTATTATTTGGAATTTTATCTTTGAAATTGTTTTCTGGATTTTTTATTGAAAATTATTTTTGAAACAATTTCTTGAGAAAATCTGATTATGTGCTTAATTGCTTGCTACCCATCTTTATTTATCAGATTTTGAAATTCTCACTTTTCTATCATTAGTATCGAGACATTAATTTAGTTTGAATTTATCTAGGGTGGTAGAAGCTCCGAGTGGAAAAATCACTTATCAATTATTTGTAATCAGTGAGTTGAGTGTCGGATTAGATACTACTGAGAGTGTCTAATCAAGGGTAGCTGGTTTTAATTTCTTTCGGTAAAGAAATTGAGGTTTTGATCTTTGCCTAAGGTATAAAACGATTAAGTGTTAATTCTTTTTTGATTGAATTTGTAAGTGAATTGTAAAGATTCCATCCTTACCTGGGAAAAGAATACTTGGAGTTATTGTGAGGTTTTGATTCTTAAGCCTAAAGTATAAAAAGGATTAGGTCGTGATTCTCCCTGTAATAGAATTAGGTTAATCTTTAACCTGTAAAAAGATAGGTTATTCTTAAGTCTGAGAAAAAGAAGAGGTTATTCCTGAGCCTGGAAAAATGAATTGTAAAGGTTGATTTTGAGCCTACAAAAATAATTATTGTGAGAGTTTGGTTCCTACCTTTAAAGGGATCTTGAGTTTAGTGGGTGCGAATCTCCGTGGGGCTCAGAGGACTAGACTAGCCAAGAATAGCTTGGTGAACCAAGATATATCGTGGTATGCTGTTTTTTTTATTTTACTTATATATTGTTGTTTGGTGTGCACCTAGTTAATAACATATATCCACTGCTATAAAGATAATAATTAATTTTAGGATAAAATTAATTGTTTGAATTTTTGAAGTATTATATTCTGATATTTTATCACTACCCAATTCACCCCCCCTCTTGGGTAGCTCACTAGGCCAACACAAAGAGAATATAGGGAAGAAGAAAAATAGAAACCCATCCTTAGCAAATTAAATACTTCAACCTCTTCAAGGAGACTATCAAAAAGAATTAGTCTGAACCTGATTCACCGTGCGAAAGACTCTCTACCCGTTATGACAAAAAGGCATGGTATAATTCTTCAAAGGACAATAGTGATTCTGGATCTAATTCCCAAGTTGTTATAGAGCAGGAGAAAAGAAGCCTGGTAAAAAAAAATTATTCAAAACAATTGGAAAATACCTCAAGATAGCTGAAGCAAAGGACACTGAACTAAGCCGAACAAAAAAAAAAAAAACATAAAACATCATCTCATAAAGCACTTAGAAACAACATCATGGAAATCCCATAAGGCTTGGGAAAGCATTCTAGTAAAAATTGTAGGTGTATAACATCATTAGCATCATGCATGGACATAAATAAATTTGCATTTATATAGCCTACGCATCGATAGAAAAAAGGGTCATAACTTACTATGAATTCAAAGTCAAATATAGCATGCTTATACATCTAACCACATAAATATTACTCTTCATAGTTTTTTCTTTTACACACCCACCCACTTACGCACCCAATGGGATTCGAATCCCACAACAACTGTGGGGGGAGATGGTAAGCCTATATTACCCTTCATAGTTATTAACAGTTTTGATGCAACAAAGAAATCAAATGGACAAAAGATAGACTCGATTGCTAATATCATTTTATTCTTTATAGTTAATAATAGTTTTGATGCAACAAAGAAATCGAATAGACAAAAGATAAACTTGATTGCCAACATTTCTGGACCTGACCTATCAAAACCAAGGGCAATACCACTAAGGGAAGTATCAGGTAAGCATGCAATGATTGACATAGTGAGAGCCCTCACATTATCTGGAGACTCAAAGCAGGCACTAATCCAAGCAAAATCCTCTACTGTAAAAGGCCAGAGGACAGTACAAAGTACCCTGGGAATCTGATGAAGAAGAAGGAGGCTCCATGATTGTCGGAGAAGGATAAAGGGTGATCTCAGCAACAAACATCCCTACAGATCTTGGAACCGATGGACAAATCTGAACGAAAAAAGATGTAACATTAGATGTCAAGTGGTGTCGCTGCCACTAAGCATTAGCCTCAGCAGCAGCCTCCCGGGCACCAAATTCGAAGCAGAAAGTATAACGCGCTATGGATACATCATCGATAATAGAAATGCGCTGAGTTTTCCCGAACTAGCGAAGGACATAAAGTGGAATATAGGGAACACAACCCCTAAACCTGAGCAGCAATATCAATGACAGATCTACGTAGTTGAGGTATATCTCAGTCAAAATCGTCTAACGAGTGGTCCATACCATGCAAGAACTGATAGTCTCCCAGAGAAGCATCACCCAATCTGAGAGGATAACTCAATCATCATGTAAGAAGAAGAAGAAGTTGTGAAGATAATCTACCCACTAACGGCTCATTCAAGCACCAAATCGTCATCAGCAAGGCACAACTTCTGAAGAAGTAGTGATTGTCGACCTGGTAGAATGATAACAATTAGTACAACTCAACTAATATGAGAGGTACCACCAATAAAGATGCATAACCAAGTATCTTCTCAGCTGAGAGGATCGTGTAGCCTGAGAGATCAGGTCCTTTATGGGAAAATAATGTTTCCTGCATCAGAAGAGCACTCAATACGATTAATTGATGTCTATACCAATCCCCATAGCTATCCGAGAAGCAAGTATGTTGACTATAACCCTAGGGATGTCAATGGTTTTGTTTCGGGTAGTTTCATATAAAACAAAAATCAAAACCATTAGAAATATATTAAACCAAAATTGCAATCAAGACTGCTGATTTTTTTAAACTATTTTAAAACTAAAACATTTAAATTTATACAAAACCAAAATCAAAACTACAAAGCCATTTAAGATTTTTCAATTTTATCAAAACCAAAAACTAAACCATGACCACAAAACAACAGACCGTTATTTTTTATATATAAACAAAAAATTAACTAAAATATAAAATATAAATTCTGAAAAACAAAACCAAACCACAAAAATAATTAACTATTACAGTGAAAGTGTAAATAAATAAAGAAAAAAAATACATATATATTAGGGTTAAAGTATAAATATATATATATATATATATATATATATATATATATATATATATATATATAAATAAGAGTATATATGTAATAAAAATATATCTAAAATATTAGTTTCATAGTTCAGTTTTGTAGTTCAGTTTCGCGGTTCGGTTTCATGGTTTCTATCCCAAAACCAAAACTGCTTAAGTTGCTAATTTAAAAACCAAACCTCAACCAAAGCATTTAGTCGGTTTCAAAACTGGACTATTCGGTTCGGTTGCTCGCGATTACCTATCAATTCAGTTTTTTTGACATCCTTATATAACCCTGATCATCTGAGAACCACAATTGTAGCATCTCCAACATCGAAACCGTCGGCACAACCTGTACAAAAGTGTAGGTGTGTCCTCTTGACACCTAGGGCCTTAGACAACTCAATTTTTTATGGAATCACAAAAAATTGCAGAATCTTCCATTAGATGAAGCTTAAGCAAGAATGATACCTTCTCCAAATAGAGAGTCAACTCGACCCATCCGATCCAAAAACAGGAAGTCATTGGAACCTAGAAGCGCACCAGAGCCCTAAGTAGAGGTGCATCCACTGGCACATGTCGTAACTCCATAATATGGTCTGGTCTACTCTAGATAAGTGCCATCTGGGTCGAGGTAAATAACTCTAACCACCTCGACAAATAAACGAGGCTGGGTTAATAAAATGAGAATTTGAGTAGAAGGAATGAGGCCGCCCCGGGAGTCGAATGTGGCGCCGAAAGCTTAGAAGTAGTCCCCAGGAAAGCACACCAAAGAAAAGTCATCAGCAACAGGTATATGTAAAAAGCAAAGGATGCAAAGTGTGGGCAATAAATGCATCTAATTTACCTGATCTCTAGTCTGGGCTAATCTTGTCCGCCTAGGTAGTGTCGTGGCACAATTAGATGCCTTTTCTCTAGGGGTTGGACCCTGTGTCTGGGTCCTCTTCACCGAAGGAGAGGCTACCGCTTTGCCTTTCTCTAGAGCAAAAATGCGGCACCCAAAGCAAACTGACATAATAAATCCTGCAATGATAAGAAAATTTTACATGTCCCAATAGGGGCCTCAAAATGAAAAAAAGAAGAAGTTATTTTCATGTCATTGTATTTACCCAAGAAATCACACTTTATTCTTAAAGATTTCTGGACAAATCAGTAAATTTGGGTTCATAAGAATGTTCCGTTACATTTTCAAAAATAAGGTTTAAGCAAATTTTATAGTTTAGAACCATTTTTTAGAATAACATATAGGTGTCTATATTATTATATTTTCTTGTTAAAAAAATAAAAATAAAAATAAATAAGAGAGGGAAATGTTTTGTTTTGTATATAAAAAGAATAGTACACATGATAGACATGATAATAAGAAGACAAGCCAAAATAATACCAATGTATAACTTCCATCAAATATATACAAGCAAGATAGTGATTAACCCTAGATTTATTGATAACGACAAATCAATGGATTGAGAGGGAAAATGTGTGAATTTTATTAAAATCTAAAGACAAACAAACAAACTTTTCGGTATTTGAGAGACCTGGTTCCCTCCATAAGTCAAAGATTAATACAAATAACTTCACGATATCTTACATACGCTATTATCTCCATTTTATAGCCTACCTCCTACCATACACGACCCCTCTCATACAAGGTAATTATTAATAATATAATAATGGTTGATGGAGTTTTCCTAATCTCACCCAACATCCTTCCCAAAATATTACGTAAATCAAGGTAATTCGTAATGGTCATTTCCTTTCTTGCAATGTGTATAAGTATACTTAATTGGTAGTCTATCATTATCCGCCGCCCAAACTTTCACCTTGTCCTCATGGGAAAACTGAGAAAACTATTGCTAAATGGTTTCAAACTTCTCCCAAGTGGCCTCAAACTGTGGCAAATCTTTTCATTGGATCAGAACTTCAACAAGAGTGGTACCACTAGTGTCCAGGTTGCACATTCCAAGAACTTCAGCCGGCTCTACTCGCAATTCCAACTCAGGCGATAATTGTAGTAGCAATAGAGAAGAAGAATTGGCTTCTCCATGGGCTCGACGAAACTGGGATACATGAAAGACGGGGTGGATAGACGAGTTGGAAGGTAAGGACAACTTGTATGCCACCGTGGCCATACGAGCCAAAATTTCAAATGGTCCACAGAAACGCGGGGCGAGTTTTTTGTTGCACCGTGTTGCCAAGGATTTTTGTCGATACGGTCGTAACTTCATGAAAACTTTATCCCCCACCTCAAACTCTTTCTCTCGCCGCTTCACATCGGCTATGGTCTTCATCTTCTGTTGGGCACGCAAGAGATGCATTTTGAGCTCGCCTAACTGGGCGTCATGATCTTCCAAGAGTTGTTCTACCGAAGACACCAAAGTACCCCCTGTTTTGTAACGGATGAGGGGTGGCGGATCCCAGCCATAGAGTGCTTTGAATGGGGTATAGTTAATGGTGTTATGGTACGTGGTTTTATACCAGTACTCTACCCAGGCTAACCATTTGCACCAAATTCGCAACTTTTTTGAGACGTAACATCGTAAGTATGTTTCCAAGCAGCGGTTCACCACTTTAGATTGCCCATATGTTTGAGGATGATAAGTTGTACTACACTGCAACTCTAATCCCTGTAGGCGGAATAGTTCTTTCCAAAAATGACTCAAAAAATTTTGTCGCGGTCAGAGATGATAGTGTTAGGGATCTCATGCAGGCGCACAATTTCTCAAAGAAATACCTCCGCTATCGTCTTAGTTGTAAACGGGTGTTTTAAGGGCAAGAATTGGGCATATTTAGTTAACCGGTCCACCACCACTAGTATCGTATCCATACCTTCTAACTTGGGCAACTCTTCTATGAAATCCATGGTTAAATCCTCTCATACCTGGTTAGGTAGAGCCAGGGGTTATAGCAACCCTGCTGGTGACGTGGACATAGATTTATTTCTTTGACATACCTCATACTGCTACACCCGTTTGGAAACGGCCCCGCACATGCCCACCTAGAAAAAATCAACGGTTATTCTCTTGTAAGTGTGTCCCTTCTCGGAATGGCCACCCATAGGAGATGAGTGATACCTTCAGAATAGAAGAAAGCAGGGTCAAATTTTTGGGCAACATTAGACACCCCTTGTAGCAAACTCAATCATTTGTTAAGGAAAATCCTGTAGCTCGCACTCTTCCCTATTGTAGGTCACCCTTGATTTTTGTTAAATATTCATCTCTATCAATTTCTTCCGTCAACGTCTCCCAATCAAGCTATTGGGTGCCAACAAGTTGGTTTAACTCCGGAGGGGGTAGCACCCTCGACAATACGTTAACCACCTTGTTGCTCGCTCCTGGTTTATATTGAATTTCAAAGTTACATCCCAGTAGCTTGGCCATCCATTTTTTATAGTTCGATGCCACGATTCACTGCTCTAATAAGTACTTCAAACTTTGTTGATCCGTGCAAACTATGAATTTTCTCCCAAGCAGGAACGACCGCCATTTTCGAATGGCTAAGACAATAGCCATTAATTTTTTTTCATAGATCGAACGTAGCTTCTCTCGTTGCCCTAGTGCCTGGCTATGGTAAGCTACCGGTCATTCGTTTTGCATTAGAACAACACTTAACCCATACCCAGATGCATCGATTTCAATGACGAATGGTTTGGTGAAGTCTGGAAGGGCTAAAGTAGAAACCCTGGTCATGGCTTGTTTGAGAGCCTCAAATGCCTCCATAGCTGCCATATTCTACCAGAAATGATCCTTTTTCAATTGCTTAGTAAGAGGCCTCTCAATCGACTTATACCCCTTAATAAACTTATGGTAATACCCTGTAAGTCCCATAAAGCCTTGCAACTCTCGAATTGACATCGATACTGGCCACTCAAGCATGGCCTGTATTTTGGAATTGTCCACCTCTACACCATTTCTTGATATCACGTGTCCCAAATATTCCAAACGGGTACATGCAAATGAGCAATTCCTGTGTTTTGCATATAGCCGATGCTTGGCGAGAGGCTGTAAGACTATCGCCAAGTGATGTGCATGTTCCGCCATACAACGACTATATACTAAGATGTCATCAAAACATACTAAAAAGAAGTAATGAAGGTGTGGACGAAAGACCTAGTTCATGAGTGCTTGAAATATTGTGGGTACATTAGTTAGCCCAAACGGCATGACCAAGAACTCGTAATGACATTCGTGGGTTCTAAAATCCGTCTTGGGAACATCCTCAGGCCGTACTCAGATCTGATGGTACTCAGACTTCAAGTCGAGTTTGGAGAACACCGCCGCTCCATGTAACTCATCAAGCTATTCATCGATTACAGGTATGGGAAATTTGTCAGGCATAGTCTCCCTATTCAGGGCATGTTAGTCCACACAAAATCTCCAATTTTGTCTTTCTTTCTTACTAGTAGGACCGGGCTTAAAAATGGGCTCACATTGGGTTGTATGATCTTGGCCACCAACATTTCTCGTACTAACCACTTAATTTCCTCATTTTGCACTTGGGGGAATGGTAAGGGTAGACGCTGATAGGCGAGGTCCCTTCCTTTAAGGTTATGGCTTGCTCTTTTCCACAGAATGGGGGTAATTCTATGGGTATCTCAAACACTTCCTTGTAATTTTCTAATACTGCCTAGATCTCTTGGGGGATAATAGTCTTCTCTTCTTCGACGACTCCTACAATGCCAAGCTCCACTATATACCCACCTTCTTCATGTCTAAGGGCCCGAAACCTGGCTTTGAGGAATATCAGTGTTTTGTGTAGGGAAGGATCCCCTTGTAAACTTACTGGGTGTTCCCTACATTGAATTTCATAGAATGAGTCTTCCAATTAATGTGAGTTACCCCCAAAGTCTCCAACCATTGAACTCCCAGGATGATGTCAGTACTTCCCAAATCCAGTGGAAGAAAGTCCTCTACTATCTCTACCCCTTTATAAAACCAGGCCCACTCCTCGACATATCCCTTGTGTTTTGGTAGCTGAGCCTATTCCTAAAATCACCCTGTAAGGTTCCATATTAGTAATGGGGAGCTTTAGGGCTGACACAAGCTCGTTGGAAAAACAAATTATGCGACCCCCTACTGTCAATAAGTACGACCATCATTTGGTTACTAATCTCGCTTGCCAGTTTGAGCGTCTTAGGCGAGGTGAGTCCCACCACTGAATTTAAGGACACCTTTACCACTTGATTTTCAGCTTCGTCCTCTTCCACTAGCTTGATCTCTTGTTCCTCTTCTTGAATCTCATCTTCCGCCGCTTGTGTCTCCGCTTAGTACTCTTGGAGCAGGACGACTTGCAGTTCTTGCTTCTTGCAATGATGTCCTGGTGAGAATTTTTCGTCACATTCATAACAAAGGCCGCGATCTTGTTTATATTTCAATTTTGATTCCGTTAATTTTTTAAATCTTCCCCCTTCTTGAGCCTTTGTTGGAATCGTGACTTCCACTGTCGTAGTGCTTTGGCCTGCTGGAGTTCTGATGGGTGGGTAATTAGGGTGCTCAGGCCCACGTGAATAAATGAGCTCAATTAAGGCTCGGTTACCCTTGAGCTCTAAATTATTCTCTTCAATTTTCATTGCTAGGTCCATAATACTCTCAAGCCTGTTTGGGCCCAAAACCTTCAACTTAACCCTAATGTCACTCCTTAGCCCATTTATTAATGTGGACTCCAACACTTGTTCAAAGAGGTTTTCTAATGTTAAGGCCAATTGCTTAAATCTTTTTCTATAGTCCATCACTATTCCACTTTGCCTTAGAACCAAGAACTCTTCATGTCGTGAACCAATAGGAAGAGATCGGAACCGTTGTAAGAGTTGCGATCTGAGTTCTTCCCAACTCAGGAATAGCCTTATCTCGTTCTCCCATCCAAACCAAAATAAAGCTTTGCCTCCAAAGCTGATGATGGTCATCTCTAGCTTCTCTACGTTGGACAAGCGGTGCAAAGTGAAATATCTTTCTACCTTTAGTATCCAGCTATCGGGGTTCTCTCCATCAAAGGAAAATAGTTCGATTCTTCTAGGTCGAAGGTCCTATCATGCAGCCTGAGTCCACTCCTTGCCATGGCCGCCATCAGCGGTGCCATTCGCCTATTCCAGTACCCACACCAGCGCATCTCGTCTAACAACTTTGCGCCGTCGTTCACAGTTGTCGAATGCCCAGATCGCGTCGGTGGCATCATTCTCTTGCCCTGGTACTTTCGTCGATGCCGTTTCACGTTATCTGACAGTCTCGCGACGTCGTTCGGGCACGTCGGTTGTCCATATCTCATCAGCGGCATTGCTTTCTTGGTTCGGCGCCTTCATCGACGTCGATACACATCGTCCCACTACCTTATGACATCGTTCGCGTTCTTCATTTACCCAGATCTTGTCGTCGACTCGATTCTATCCTTAGGCTTTACTTTCATGCGTTGTTGTTTTGTTCTGCACCTCAGGAGTTCGTCGTCTTCCCAGCCAATGCCGCAAGACCTTGCTCCAGATTAGGTATTTTCATCATCTCCTTCTTAATTGCTCCTAACTCCTCTTGCACGATGTTCACGGTTCTTTCCGCTGCTTCAACCCTAGCATTCATCCTTGTTACCATAGGCCCAAAACTTGCTCTGATACCAAATGATGATCCCTAGGTTTATTGATAACGATAAATCAATGGATTAAGAGGAAAATGTGCGAATTTTATTGAAATCAAAAGACAGACAAACAAACTTTCAGGTATTCGAGAGACTTGATTATCTCCCTAAGTCAAAGCTTAATACAAATAAATTCACGATATCCTACATACTCTACTCTCCCTATTTTATAGCCTACCTCTTACCATACATGACCCCTCTCATACAAGGTAATTATTAATAACGTAATAATGGTTGATAGAGTTTTCCTAATCTCACCCAACATCCTTCCCAAAATATTATGTAAATCAAGGTAATTCATAACGGTCATTTTCTTTCTTGCAATGTGTATAAGTATATCTAATTGGTGGTCGATTAGATACATCATCTAGTCTAGGAAGATAAGTGTACAAAAAATTAGACATACATGATGTCACTCAAAATAGAAAGAAATAACAAAAGAAAAAAAGATTAGCCGCAAAGGTCAATAATCTGGTCCAGGAGGTGGCTCCAGGCCAGTAAACTCCCTCGATCCCCTAGTCTATGGAGTCGACATCTCAAGAGGAATTGAAGCCTCCAAATTAGGAAAAAATTGGGTTATCCCAAGAGTTGCAGTATGGACCTCTATGGAAGGAGCAAGAATCTAAAAAGAAACAAACTCTGCATGGAGACGATTAACCTTTCGATGCAAGTTATATATCTCCCTCTCCAAATGAGCTCTGACAGCCTCTAACCTCGCCTTTTGATGCAAGAGATTATACTCTACTCTAAGGATGTATCTCTCTGCTCTGATAGTCTCCAACTTATCTATTAGCACCACGGTCGCACACTACAACCTGCCTGGAATGTTAGCACTCGATGACCCAGAAGAGTGCCACCGACCAAGGACACAATGTCTATCTATGGACCGATAGACACTCCTATGAATCACAAAAATATAGGCATCATCTTAAATAGCTGGAGTGACTAAGACATCTTCCGGAGCCGTTGCGTTAAAGTGATTGACATAAAAAAAATTAGGATAGGACCGGATCGAACAACAAGTGGCAGAGGATGAATACGAAGCTCCTCGATGATCTGAGCTGAAGCCCTCTCTCCCAAGTAGGTCTCCCACGTAAAAGAACCTCGGTAGGATCTACGCTGAATGGACAGAGTTCGCTTTTGAGCCATACCGCCCCAATGAGGATCTTAGAGATAAGGATATCAAATGATGTCTGCATGAGTTAGGAACTCTATTTGAATCCGAGATACCATGTGATCTCGAAAGGATGAGCCCTCCTCTATGGTTAAGTGATGCCACTAAGCTTCACTCGGAAACCAATCATCTACCACAAAAAAGGGGTCAGCAAGCTGGAAGGTACTTGAAAGCCCAAAACTGAAAAAAAATATAAATAAAATCAGAGAAAATTAAAGAAGAAGAGAACAACAAATTAACCTTGAAAGTGAGAAAATGGTTTACTCACTGGTATGATCTGCTCGAAAGCGTTGACTTTGCCAAATCGGGTCCATACACATGTATGTATAGTGGCAAGAAAGGCTATAAAGGTGAAGCTACCCCAACCATAGTCAGTTATGTACCCCAAGTCACTCAGAGCCTCCACAAAATAAAGTGGTATATTAGTGTTGATCGAGCTCAAGAATGTGCCACCGAAAACGATGAGAAGAAGAATGTGTTAACACTGATCCTGGAGAATCGGATCAGCAAGAGCCCGCGTCTATAAAATCGTGTCGAAAGCCAAGCGATTATATTGAATACGGTCACCAAACATGACCTCAGCAGGAATAGGGCCTAGAAACTCCGATGCCCTCACCTTGTTAGTCGACTGCATAGGCACAACTCTACTTCGAAATCGCATACTGGTAACCATAACCCAATCAAGTGGTGTCGGTACTAGCTCACCACAAACTGAATGCAGAGTATTAAACCTAATGTTTTAATGGAACTAATATTTTTATTGAGTGCTTTCAGATTTAAGTTCCATATGTTGAAATGAGAAAAATATTTGATTGAAAATAAGAATCGTTAAAGAATTTATAATGGGTTCAAAATGAAGATTTGAAGAGTATTGTAGACATCGAAGACAATTAGGTGAAAACAACTATTCACTATTATCTTAATGCAATCCAAAATAGGATCACGTACGACACTTGAAAATGAATTAATCTTATGTGTGTGGTGATAATTTTAAGGTTCTAATATGTTTTTATGATAAGTTATTAAAATGTTTTTGGTTAAGGGCCTAATTAAAAAAATGGTTTAACACTTAAAATGATGTACTTTCGGGTCAATTCGGTCAACTAACGAAAGGGGTCGATCGATTAACCAAAACAGTGAGTTAAGGAAGTAAAATGAGTAACCTACTGATTGATTCGGTCAATCGACAAGTTGGGTTGGTCGACTAATCAATCTAGTAGCCAAAGGAAGGAAAATGAGGATCTACTGGTCCGATCGGTTAACCGACCAGACCTGTACTACAGTCAAAATTACGACCGTTGCACATAGTTAGTCAACCGGCGAATTTGGCTGGTCAACCAATGGTTTCACTCAAAATGTTGAGTAGTTTGATTTTTGTTCAAATCACCTCAATTTTGGTGATTTCAAGTGAGTATTTCAAGGGAATTTAATGTATTTCTCAAATACATCATATAATGTATGTTTCTTATTCATTTGGTCCTTATATATTATTTATTCTTTTAATTAAATTGATAAAATACTTCATATTTTTATGGATTTTGATTTGAAAACGTTTTGGGGACCAAATTGATATTTTTTAAGAGTTTTTTTTTAAATGAAATATACATTTTTTAAGATATATGATATATGGAGTCTTACAGTATCATTTAAAGTTATGATATTTGAACACTAGTCGTTATAGGTCTAGTTTTAGGTCTATTAATAGAGACTTATGGGATTAAGAAAAATTAATTAATAACCTCAGAATTTTTGTTATTCTAAGAGAGATTCTTTTTCTGAAATTCATACGTGAGATTATTAAGAATTTTTTATCCAAGTGCTAAGTGTTTTTGGTCATCGGTTTGTATTTTCTATTGTGTTATCGTAATTGTTTTCGACAAATCCCAGTGAGATATTTCCAAGCTATTTGTTTTACTTTCTTACATTATTTGGTTCATTGCTTGGATAAGTTATTTATGAAAAATCATTTTCAAATCTAATTTTTTGATAATCTTTTCAAACGATTTTTATTTGAGAAATCTGATTACTTGTAATTTTCTGTGTTAAATTATTTAAATCAGATTTGTATCTCACATTGAATCTATCACTTAGTAATTCAGGACCTTAATTGAATATAATTGTATGAAGGTGATAGAAGCTTATTATGGGAAGAAACTGGTAAATCTTTTGTATTTGCGAGTTTGACTGGATTAGACATGTTTGGGTCGGTGTCTAATCATGGTAGCTAGGTTTTAATCTTTAACCTATGAAAAAAAATAGAGTTTAATCTTTAACCTGAAAAAGGATTCGGGTTTGATCTTTAGGCTATGAAAAAAATTAGGTTAGTCTTTAGCCTTTGAAAAAATTAGGTTTTAATTCTTCTTGTAATAGAATTAGAGAAATATGATTACTTGCTATCTGTTTGTTGGGGTGTATACATAGCTAAACACATTTCCGCTGCTTAACAAGATAATAATATTTAGAAAAATTGATATCTTGAATTTAAATTTATTACTTAAATTTTTATAACTACCCAATTCACTCCCCTCTTAGATAGATCTTTGGGCCAACATAGAGAGTTCGTAGAAGAGAACCACCGCTCCAGTAAGGCATTAGTGTAGCCATGGTCGATCCAAAAGGCCTGAATGCTCAAGAAGTCTCTAAAACCTCAAGCGTCTAGGAAGGAACGATAATCCACACGTATCTTCTCTCTATACAAGACGTTGAAAGAAAGTCAAGAGCCTTGGAAGCTCTTGTTGCACAGAGGATCGACCTATGCAAAGTTAACACCAAAGTGTAATAAATTCTTGTGCCCGAAGAAGACATATAAAGAAAAAAACTTACCTAGGCAGAGCACAAATAAATAGAAGGATGACGGTTGCGATCTCCCAAAAGACTCTGATCCTCCAGGACTAAATGCCTGAGTCGCGTCACATCAAAGGTAAGGGCTCAATCTCTAAAGGGTAAATGAATGGGATCGCCTTACTCATAGTCCTCGCCAGGAAAGTCCTCATGAATATTCTTTTTTGGTATCTCCTCTAGAAGAATATAGTATGTGTCGGCTGCCTACTGTACCTCGCTAGATGGTCCCGCCAATGCGTTCCCCTTAGAAATGTTGGATGGCCCTACCGTCACTTGACCAGTGGATGGGAACTCCCGTGATACTCCCTCAGCCACCAAAGATGTAGCCATCGGTGCATCGTCTAGAATCATAGGTACAACAACACCAACTCAACCTCGGGCATACTTTGAAGCGCACCCTCGACTGCTAGAATAATCATAAAAAAAACATTGTTCTTCCCAAGCAAGTAGAAAGAATGATGGTCGCCGCCACCAGACGATCCTGGCTTTAACATCCTGGGTGAATGTTACCAATTGGAAAAAGAATGAAAAATAAAAATCAGGACATGGCACCCTGTAACCCAAGTAAGGATCAGAAGGATAACAAAGGATAGGGAAGTGATTCCCCGGACTCTACTATGAAGGTTTTTGCTAAAACATAACCTAAAAAGAGGAAAATTAGATTCGTTAATTCCAATTCTTAAATGGAACCAGAGCAATAGCAAGACATACCATTAAGGGTCTATCATTCTCTGCGTATTGTAGATAGGGAGGCGCAAGTCAACCTCCCTTACCTGTTAGGTATTTCTTATTCTAAATTTTTGTCTCCTTAGTTTGATTGTTAGAATTTAATCCGAAAAGCTTAAGAGGAAAAATAAACCAAGTTCAAAACTCTCGCCCTTAAAACTAGCTCTAATAGATCATGCAATCGCCTCTCGGCGAGAAAAACAATGTCCCGAGGGCAGCCCATAATAACGAATTTGGATAACAAGAATAATATTGTAGTTTGAGACACGAAACCAGTTTTGTTTTTCACAACCAAACTACGTTACCAAATACGAAAATCTAAGAAAAAGTATCATGAAGCGTGCCAAAATAGAACTTCATTCTATGCATCATTTCAACAATTATTGAGCGATAAACTAGAAAAGAAGACCAATGTATAAATGAAGAACACTAACCCTAAGTTCACTTATCCAAGAAAATGCAAAAAATAGCTAGAAAATGGTGAAAAACACAAAACCAATAGGACCCATGGATTTGACCTTTCCTAAAAAATAAATATCTAGCCAAAAAAATTACCGACAATGCTCTCATTTATTTTCTAAACACATAACAAGTCCAAAATTTGAAAAACAAATGGGGAATTTGCACCCCAAGTATAGGCAAAAATGTCATTTCATCCTCGAGTTTTGATTTTTCACATTTTAAACCATAGAAAATCTCTAAAAATTCATAAACTAACTATGATAAGTTAATGCATCTTTAAAAAAGACTTAAATACAAGAAAAATAGATAAATGGGAAAGATGATCAAAACCCTAACCTTAGCGTTTCAAGAGCTCAAAACCACTCAAAATATGCCTAGATCACCCAAAAATTGAGTAAAGATCACTTTGTTGCTTGAATCTCGGAAGAATTTGAGCTCGAATTTCCGAAAACTGGTTGCATGTGCAAGGGGAATTCGTTTTTTTTCTATCTATCTCTCTCCCGTTTGAGCATCACAACATATACCAGCTTACTGGTTTGCATTTTAAATGGACACTTTCGTACACCTCCGTGTGCGCAGAAGCCTAGGATTGTTCCTCGCCCCCCTTTTTTAGTAAGAGGTGATGTTCTTGTCATTTTTTGGACAAAATTCAGGACCCAATTCAGTGTAGGTATTAAAACAAAAAGCCACCTCGGTGCGGGTTTTCTTCCTAAATCCTTAAAAAACGTACAAAGGATTAAATTCCATAAAGTGAAGGTCATCAAAAGACGTGTAGATCACACCTTTACTCAAATAATATCAAATCCTATCCAATCTTATCAAGTCAAAGTCAAATCAAAAGAAAAAACAAAAGTAAAATCAAATAAAGGTAAAATCTAAGTCAAATCAAGTCTAATTAGAGTCAAATCATGTTGCCCCCTTGTGACTGGATCAATTCTTGTAACTAATTCAATTGTTTCTTTAACTAAATAGAAAATGAAGTCATTAGCCCTGGCTCTACGCTATCAGGCATATTTGAGGAATTGGATTTTTCTTGTAGCTTCTCCCTTCATGCCCTCCGTATTGTACTGGTGGATATTTGTGATTGGGAGCCCTTATCTCAAATTCATTTTTCATCATACCCTAATTAAAGATCGGGGTACTCTAAATTAGCTTTCCTCAAGACAGCTATTCCGCTTCTTCTCCAGTCTAGAGACTGGAGCATATTTTACTCCCTTCTCATCCCTAGCCTTAGATCGGGATGTACTGGACTTTGATTCCTCTCATAGAACTTATCTAATTTTTTCCTCATTCATGGATTGGGTCATATTTTATTGTATTTGGTTTATCTCACAAAGTCTGTATTCAACCTTGCCTTAGTCTTAGACTGAGGTACATTTGATAGTTGTCTCGTAAAGGAACATTGTAATACCCCAAAAATTTATATTTTAAAAATATTATTTTATATAAGTTTAATATTTTTGAGATTGTTTTATAAATTTAAGGTATAAATAATATTTGATAGTTTTTGGGGTTAAATGTTAAATTTAAATTGACTTTTAAAAGTTTTGAGACTATTGTGTTATTTAAAATATACTTTTAAGAGTTTTGAAATATAATTAATATTTTCTTTATTTTAAGAGGAACATTTGTGTAAATAAATAAATAAATGGCTCAAATGGTTTCCTTCTTAAAGAAGAAAACCAAATGAACTATTATATATATATATACACACACACACACGAAACGTTAGAATATAAAATCCTTTGAATATTTTTTTTAGCAAGAAAAATTATTCCGGTTGGATTTCGGCTCGGATTTCAAGTAGAATTTTTAACTCTTTTAATATATATGTATTTAATCTCTCTACTTATTGTGTGATTCATGTTATTACTGTTATAATTGTTGTTTTGCATGAGATATTATGATCACGTATTATGTGAAAATTATGTGGAAAATATGCATATATATTTATTTGTTGTATTAATCAGATACAAGTATTAGAGGAGTTGAAATCCTACTGAGCGTTGAGTCACAACACCACAGTTTTGATTGTAAGGCCGGTGAGAATAAAACTGCGCCAGAAAATTTTATTTGAATTTTTATTTGGTTTGTAATAATTGTATTTATTATTTACTATTGTAAAATTGACTTGATAATTTGATAATAATAATTATCACCGTATGTTTGTAAAATTTCTCAGATTTTATAAAATAAAATATTGGTTATTCGATTTTAGTTGTAAATTCTCCAAAGGGAAAAACCTATGGCAACCCTAGGAAATCGAGTCGTTACAAAGTGGTATCAGAGCAGGATTGCAACTACCTTAGGCTCGAGTTATGATACCCATTATTCATAATAAGTGAAGTAATTCTTAAAAATAATAAATTTTCATTAATTCAAAAAAAAAAATGATATGGAAAGTGGTATCTACTTTTTCGATCAATCCTTTCTTCGCATCTAGGATTACTCCATTAATTTGTTATGGAGGATAAAAACTACCAATGCCTAGTCATATCAACAATTGTGTTCTGAGTCTTCTGACAAACTATTCTAGAAACGTAAATTTTGTTTGAAGTGTGTGTTTTTCCCTTTCAAATTTAGATTTTGTAGTAACTCTTCAAATATTAAATTAGTATTATTGTATTACTTGATCTTTGTGCATAAAAAAAAAAAAAAAAAAAGTAGTGACCACATTTTCTGTAACTTTAGACTAGTGAGAGCTTAAGTTGTAAAGGATTCATATATTCCTAATACATTACTGGCTATCAGACCTCTTAGCTGTAGTTTTAAAAATTTTAGAGTACAATGTATTATAACAAAAAGTTTATGATGCAAGTGCAATCGAGTGTAAAAATTAAGACTATTAAGAAATATATATATATATATATATATATATATTTCTTAATAGTCTTTCAAGAGAAGATATAGACAAAAACCATTTTCAGCTTTATGGATTAAGTCAAAGAATGAATAAGCAACGGGTAAATTACACTTTAATGGTGTTTTTGAAAAGATAGGTTTAAAGGTATTTACTGTCTTCTATATAAATTATCAAATTATATTTTCGTATTAAATTAAAAAAAATATTGATGAAAATGAACAGTTTTACGATGTTAAATGGATCAAGTAATTTTTAAAGGTGAAAAAATTATTTTTATTATATATCTTGTTATGCCATAGTTGTCTCATCAAGAGGGCATGTCCTGCGAGATGTTGTTGGTCCTCACAGGAAGGTATGTCCTGTAGAATGTTTGTGTTGTGACATGAAAGGAGGACAAGTTGTGCAGATTGTTGAATATGTTGTTGATATGTTGAGACTTGATAGGAGGGCAAGTCCTGCAGGTAGTTGAATATGTTGTTGATATAGTGGTTTATTTCACGTGTTGACTCCTACCATTACAGATATTAAATGGCCCTAGCACTGATGACAACCTTAGATTACACAATTGTATAGGTTACAGTATTGTCATAACTCTTGATCGTGAGGTGAAACGATCATATGACTAGTAGGAAAGTATGTTTCGGGTATTTTATTATACAAAAGTTATTTAATTAGTTGATTTATATTCAGTTGACTTAAATTAAATTATTTTATCATAATGATATTCGTGAGATTTTGTTACTGCTCATTATGTGGTTATATTCTATTTTGAAAAGTGGTGTTTGATAAATATACTTGATCCATAAATTATTTTTATATTATGAAGACAATACATCGATGTTAGCGCGTAAATACGTCCCTACTTTCACTCGCAAGTGTACAAGATCAAGTTTTAGTATAGATCAGGAGAGTTAGGGTTATCGTGTCCACAAGGATTAGTTGAGACTATTATTGAGTACCGTGTTTGTCATGACCTGATTTTATCTAGGCGAAAATAAATTGTATTTATACTTAATTAATACTACTACTAAGTTAATTAATCTAATAAATTAACTATACTAATATTACGATGAGATGGTTAAGGGAAGATATTGCCTAGGGATTAACTTTGTTTACAAAAATGTGTTTGGTCTCTATTTAGTTTACGTTAATGGCGTTCGGGTATCCAACAATCTCGGTTCGTAAACCCACTCGTCACCTCTCTCGAGTGTAAGACGAGTGAATACGTGACTTCACGTCAATAAAGAAGTCCCCCTTAACGTCTTAACTACACTAAGTCACGTGAGTCTCGCTCCAACGTCATTGATTGCACACTTTCTAACGCCCTCCCCCGGGTTGTTAGATTGTTGTGTTGTATTTACCTCAGTCCGAATCCAGGGTTACCTCTCCCGAGTGTCAAATTCTGTATTCTCTAATTATCTAAACAAGCTTAATAATATGACAACACGGCAAACACAATCGAAATTATTATAAAACACACATTAACGAAACACAAACTCAAACGAAACAATACTTTTATAAATATTATTAACCCCTAGACAAAAACTCGTTTAGCTCATGACCATAGCCGGTTATACAATTAAAAATGAGCTAAACATGCTCAACTAACTACCGAAGTTAAGAAATAAAAGAAGAAACAAAAGAAACTTAGCCTAGTCCGAAGATTTGCCGCTAAAAACGCTTCGGGATGGCTTCTCCTTTATCGCAACGTGATCTTCTCCTTCGGAATTGGATGAGTACTCCCAAAACCTCTCTCTAAAATATACTAACCCTAATGGTGCTCTAATGGCTGGAGGAGAGGAGAGGAGATGAGAGAAAGGGGTATAAATAGGAAAAATATCTAAATTTGTACATAGGTGACCACCGCGGCAGTGAGTAAGTCGGTTCATTGATCGCCTAGGCGGTGGATTCAGGGACTATTTTGTATTTTCATCGTCGTGGCGATGGATGTTCAGCAAGAAAAGCACCTCTCTACATTTTCATCGCCGCGGTGGTGGTTTGGACGCCATGGCGGTGGGCTTCTTTTCAGAATTTTACCTCTAAGCTTGTTTTTTCACCATGCTTCCACTGTTCTAGATTCGATATCATCGTTTAGCATCTGTTTTCATACCATTTCACCCCACACACCTGATTTGGTACAAAAAGAATAAAAACACCTTAAAATATATTAAAACGTAATAAACGTACTAAAAAACTAACAATTTTGGTTTGGAAATATGTAGGTAATTTACACCTATCAACCGATAAAGTGAGTGTATTGTCTTTTATGTAAATTATCAAATTATATTTTTGTACTAAAATGTGAAAAAAAAAAGTTTATTAAAATGGATCATTTCATAACGTGATGCGGATCAAGTAAATTTTTAAATACAAAAAATAATTTTACTATCCGACTATGCCATAGTGTGATCCTGATAGGAGGGCATGTCCTGCGAGATGTTGTTGGTCCTAACAGGAGGGTAAGTCCTGCAAGTAGTTGATATATGTTATTGTTGTTGTCATCGTTGTTATTGACGATGATGATTATCATCATGATATGGTAGTTTGTACTACGTGTTGGCTCCTATCATTAGAGATATTAAATGGTCTGACATTGATTGTAATCTTAGATTGCATAGATGGACAGGTTACAATACCGTTATAACTCCCGATCGTGAGGTAAGCGATCCTATGACTAATAAGGAAATATAATATTTTATTATATACAAGTGAGTTGACCAGTTTATTTCAATTTGAATGTTCTATTTTGATGATATTTTGTTGGGATTTTGATATTGCTAAGTAAGTGGCTATATTTTGTTGAAAAGTAGATTTTGATAAAAGTACTTGATTCATAAATTATTTTTGTATTATGAAGATAGTACATCAGTAAAATAATTCAGATAGATATTGGTCCACTGCTAGCAATAGGTAGAGTTGTAGAGTTATGCAATTCTTGAGACTATTGGGGGTAGTTGTTGACAATATGAAAACTTGGCCTTTTGCGATATAATAGTTGCATTCGTATATTTAGTGTATTTTGATTGGGCAGATAAGATAATTGGTGTGATTCTGAATTATTATTGTTTTGAACAAAATTTATTTAAAGGGGATAGATTGTAATACCCCAAAAATTTATATTTTGAAAATATTATTTTATATAAGTTTAATATTTTTGGGATTGTTTTATAAATTTATAGTATAAATAATATTTGATAATTTTTTGGGTTAAATGTTAATTTTAAATTGACTTTTAAAAGTTTTGGACTATTGTGTTATTTAAAATATACTTTTAAGAATTTTGAGATATAATTAATATTTTTTTATTTTAAGATGGACATTTGTGTAAATAAATAAATAAATGACTCAAATGGTTTCCTTCTTAAAGAAGGAAACCAAATGAACCATATAATATATATATATATATATATATATATATATATATATATATATATATATATATATATATATATATATATATATATATATATATATATACACACACACACGCGCGCGCGCGAAAAGTTAGAATATGAAATCTTTTAATTTTTTTTTACTGAGAAAAATTATTCCGGTTGGATTTCAGCTCGAATTTCAAGTAGAATTTCTAACTCTTTTAATATATGTATTTAATCTCTCCACTTATTGTGTGGTTCATATTATTACTGTTATAATTGTTGTTTTGCATGAGATATTATGATAATGTATTATGTGGGAAACATGTCTATATGTTTATTTGTTATATTAATTAGATACACATATCAGAGGGATTGAAATTCTTCTGAGCGTTGGCTCACAACCCTACAGTTTTGATTGCAAGGCCGGTGAGAATGAAATTGCGCTAGAAAATTTTATTTGATTTTTTATATAGTTCGTAATAATTATATTTATTATTTACAGTATAAAATTGACTCAATAATTCGATAATTATAATTATCACCATATGTTTGTAAAATTTCTCAAATTTTATAAAATGAAATATTAGCTATTTGGTTTTAGTTGTAAATTCTCCAAATGGAGAAATCGCATGGCAACCTTGGGAAACCGGATCGTTAAAAACATGATATTAAATGTATTTTTAATATTCTGATTTATTAATCTATTGATTTAATATTCAGTTCCTTAAGTCCCTTATAACCGTCGAGTAGTGATAATTGTCGATTTGAAACGACAATTTGAAGTTTACAGGAATTTCCTCCTAATACTTGAACCGTGAAGGGTGGTGTGTTACTTTTCACAATGTTCTAAATGTGGGGCATATGCTTCCTGATTTGTCAGCTATTCATTGATCGTGTTCACCTTTGGGAGTTTGATATTCCCTCTTCGGTTCCTTTGTGGCCCCTTATCCACCTATGAGATTTGGATTGAGAAACAGATAAAGCCTCTACTGTATACATTTAGTTATCAACAAAAACGTAGGTTGTGCGACTACCTAGTTGGGCTGTTATATGGACTACCACGTTGCTTGGAACAAGATCCTATACTCTTGCGATTGAGATGGGAGAACTTGGGGCCCAACCCTAGATTAAATGATGAGGGTCCTCTCGAAAGGTGGAACTTGACATTCATCTTAGGAGTTCTCTCCCAAGCAACAAAGCTCTTTTTGTTCTTGTCATAGTTGTTCCAGTTGGTGCTTCAATTCCTAACGCTCCCTTTTCAACTCTTTTTCTCGACGTCGTTGTCGTTGGACTTTTCTTCTTTCACCTGTAATAACATGTGCCTTGCTATAAGGCGACACATAGCCCTAATGTAGTGGTGGCAGTGGCGACAATTGTGTTTGCTCAGTTAATGATTGTATGCTTTATTGGTTCATCCGAGAAATATATCTCATTTTGTTCATCATTTCTAATAGTAAAACATGAGACTTACCAGATGGATTGAGACTCTGGTCAACGGTATGAATTAATGTCTTTTCCAGTTTCCTAGTTGTTTATCATGATCCTTGATCGAAGGGTGACCATGTATTTTTCTCAAAACTAAGAAAGGATATGTCCTTTCTACAAACGATGCCAATTTGATTATGTCCAAAACTGGATTGTCACAAATATGACACTTCTTCGATTTTAGGCTAGGGTTCTTGCAAAAATGCACACACGAGTGGGCTTTTCAGCATTGCACTTCCATTGTGATTATTAGTAGAGTTTAGGCAATGTGAAAATATTAGGATAAAGTTTTCCCTAGTGAAAATGTGATTACCTTAGCCTGGCAATGCCCTCATTGTATTTTATAGGTGTCGGATGACTTAGTGCATGAGTCCTCCCCGTAATCTGGGGTAATTCCTCCCTAACCCTCGCGAAGATCACGGGATTGAAGGGTTAATGCTCTCTAAACATGTCATCCAATTCGCTTTCTTAATTGAGTGAGATTTGGGGGCGAGTCTCGAGTAATGGATTAAAACCCGAGCTGGGATAACATACACCTGGGGCAAGACTATCTCATTGAAGCACTAGCTGTCTCCTCTAGTCTCTCAGAATTCTGGTTGAGATATAGGTTGTCTGTTCCTCGTGATTTCACTTTGGGTGTGTCATGTAACCGGATTTTTTTGAAATACTTCTTAGTCATTAGTGATAAAACTAAATTAGCGGGGGGAAAACATTGTAATTTTAATGGAAAAATATATGCGGTTTGGAACAACGAGAGGCGAATAAAAATTTCCCTTTATTTAATACGAAAATTGTTGACGGAACGGGTAAGGAAACTAGACGTCACCGGGGGTAAGTAAACAAAGGTGGGGCGGCTTAGCGGAGTCTCGAAGCATGCTTTGGTCAGTCCTTTTTGCGCCACCCCTCGACCCGGTGTCACCTTGCATGCGCAATTGGCATAGGACATATAATTTAACTCCTTCGGTCGCCGCTCCCCGGGATCTGGCATCTTCTCCGTCGGACCACTTGTCTTGCAGCAACTGTTCAGAGAAAAATGACGTCCAGAGTTTGCACGAACGGCTTGTGCGGAGCGACATCGTCTTCAGAATGGAAAAAGGGGTGGTCTTTGCGATCCGGTGAGATCGCCAGGCTGTGTCACAAATGCGGGTAATTTCATATATTTTTAATTCTTCTTGAATTTGATGATTGAAGTTCATTATTTCGAGCTACTTCTCTCCAATTTCAATTCAGATACTTCAATTGTATAGGTTGAACGGAGTTTTTAAGTCTGTCTCTTAATTTTTCTTATGCTTCTGCTGCTGCTCTCTCTCTTGTTTTTCTTTTTTGCATAGTTTTCACTTGATTAATATTTTTCTTCAATTTGGCTTTGTTTTATGATTGGTTTTGTGTTGCTTTGTGTTCGGGCCAACCACCACCACTCCTCATTAATATCATAACTTTAAACGGAAACATTCCCAAAAGCTGTTGAAGCATAGCTGCGTAGGTATCTCAAATTCTTACAGCACAACACAGATAATAACATGGTATAGAAACCTAAATTCTGAGCTCCATCTCCCAGGATCAATTGCAGCTCCTCACAAAAGCACTAGAGAGGGCGTATGATCATCATGACAGTATCAGGAAAATGGTTCAGTTTACAAAACCACCGTCATTTTGATCATCAGGTTCTCTCTCTTCGAGAAGATCTGTCCAACTTTCTTTTTATACTATACGAAAGCGACTTTAAGAATGAAGATATAAAAAATGAGAACTAGCAGCCCCTCAGATGAACCTACCAATAGCCCCTCAGATGAGCCTACCACTTTAAGCTTATGGTCACCATCCTGCATTTTTGAGCTGCTTATTTTCTTTTATAAAATGTCATGGACTTCTCTGTTACTTTACTCAGCGTTATCGTATGCATGACCATAGGACGGCTTATGAACAATTAGTCTTTTGTGACATTTTCCACTCAAAGGATTCTGGTTGGAGGGAGTGTGCATCATGCGGCAAGGTAAGTTGTTAGCTTGATCCTTCATATTGTTTTCACTAATTTCCATTGCTTACACATTTTTCCTGAGTATCTATTATTAAAGAATATGATTTTGCATTGGCAGCATCTCCATTGTGGATGCATTGCTTCAAGCTCTTTATTTGAGCTACTCGATAGTGGTGGTGTGAATTGTATTAGCTGCCTGAAAAGTGGACTTCACTCTGTAAGAAATATTCATTTCTAATCTTTATATTTGGTTTATGTTCAGTTGATTATTTTTGCTTGTTAACTGACCTTTTTTGTACCATAAAAAATTGGTCAGAATGGCGATGTAAAATATATTGATGCTGTGTCCATTATACATATAGGGATTTTGAGCTGCCAGAACAATCTTTCTGAGAATTTGTTTGACTAAATGGATCCCAATTTTCAAGCAAGCTTCAGGAAGTTTTACTTTTGTGCCAGTTATTTCTACGCATAAATACTTGCTTATTTAGGTCTGAAGGCTTCGGTTACACCCTTGCGTGACATAGCTGACCATACTCAAATGTGTGAAAAAGTTTTACGGTTTCATAGATACAACAGCTATTTGTTGAACCGTGAAACAATCTTCTTTCATTATTCTGACATTGTTGATTGGTGTATGTGATTAACATTCAGCATTTCAGGACGTTTTAATTTCTCTCCGTAATTTCCTACTGTTTAGTATGAATCTTTCCAATTCAGTATTTATGATGCTTACAAATTTAACGTAGATCTCAAGTGATGAGAAACCCAAGGAATTTCACCATTCAACAGAAAATATTGGTGAAACGCGATCGATTTCCATGGACAATCAATTGAATGGTCTAACTCACGATGAACAGAATCAGTCGAGCAGTACTGCTGCTGCTGATGGCCATAAACACGTGGTTCTATCCTGCAATGACGATACAAACGGGTTTATTGCTCAATTGAAACTGGAAAATAATTTGCCTCCTTCGGTACAAGGAAGCACGTATTCATCAACATTAAATTTGGAACCCTTGGGGTCATCTCAAAATGTGAAATCAGACATAGACAAAGAAAAAATGGGGTTGAAAGATTTATGTGAAACAAGGGTTCAAACAAACTTAACTATTTCCTTGCCTGCTCCTTCTGGAATTACGAATCCTTTTCCTGATGCAGTTACTGATGACAAGGATACAATCAAAACAATTTCTTCTTTCCAACATGGTTCAAGGTATTGTCATCTTTTGCCCAAGCCCCCAAATTCTGTTGTTGCTGACAGTTTCGAGACAAGTATCAACTCAGCATCACAGATACGTGCTGCAAGGCCACCGACTGAGGGACGGGTAAAGTGTCACTTGCTTCCTCGTTATTGGCCTAGGATAACAGAGGAAGAGTTACTGCAAATAACTGGAGAGTATCCAAGATTGCCACAAACTTCCTCTTCTTTTTTTGTTCTTTTCATTTCAGACTTATATATCACCTCTATAAATGAAGTTAACTTTTGCGATCGATAATGTTTTGTGTTTGTCTAATACCCACTAGCTTACACTGTTTTCCTCAATTCTGTTATGTTAAGCTCCAATTCCACAGTTGTTCCGTTATTTGAAAAGGTTCTCAGTGCTAGTGATGCTGGTCGAATTGGTCGCTTGGTTCTACCAAAGGCATGTGCTGAAGTGAGTATTTTCTATCCATTTACGTTTGTTTTATGGATTACAGAATCGAAACTATATTTTTGGGATTCCATTTAAAAATTTTCCACAAATATTTTTTTCATGAAATTTGGCTTTGTTACACGTAGAAACTGAATCATTCTTCAGGCTTATTTTCCAACTATATCTCAACCAGAGGGCCTTCCTCTGAGGATTCAAGATGTTAAAGGGAAAGAATGGGTGTTTCAGTTTCGATTTTGGCCAAATAATAATAGCAGGATGTATGTACTGGAGGGCGTAACGCCTTGTATACAGTCAATGCAATTACAAGCTGGAGATACTGGTATGGTTTACAACACGCTTTATTTCTGTAGCAGTGGATTAGTCTCTAAGTTAGCATTTGTTATTTTGATAAAGTTATGATCAATTATTAGTCGGCATAGAACCAAGGGATTTATCACTTGGTCTGTGCCCTTACTCTGTGTTGTCAGTGGGGAGAAGTCAGATTTCGAGTCAATGGTGCGACATTCAATATCGGTGGGGGTTGGGGGGAATTGGTGAAGGGGATAGAGAAAAGTTCAAAAGAAGATAAAGATGTATTAATTTTATAGCGGAAGTTATAATTTATTTTTCAATTATTTTTCCAGATGGGTTCTGCTCAATTTATTTGGAAACAGAAAACTATGGTGGCGTTTGGTTAGTGTTCCCACTTTTCTCAACTCAATTGGGATGGGTTGGGTTGGGTTGAGTTGAGAATTCTGTTTTCTTTTGGGAACAGAATTGCGTTTGGTAACGACAATTTTTTTTTTTGTGTTGGGAACAAAATCGTGTTTGGTAATCACATTATTTTGGAATTGTTTTCTCATCCAAACAAAAATCTTTCTAACAAAAAAAATCATCCAAACAAAATCATCGAAATAGAGAATTTATCAAATCATCCTGGCATAAAATTTATGAAATCATCCAAACACTGCCTGAACAAGAAGAAATGCAAATAACATTCGAGAACACTGCCTGAAGAAGAAATACAACAACCAACAATGCAAACACTGCCTGAAGAAGAAATACACACATTCGAGAGATCATTGGAAACCAAATTTGAAACGCAAACAGCACCAAACCTAAATCGAAACGCAACAATGCAAACAACATGCATATACTAGATTTGAAACCAGGAACCAATCCCTAAATCGAATTTGAAATTGAAATCGAAATTGAACCAAACCCTAAATCGAAATCTAAAATCGAAATGAAAGTGAAGAAATCGAAATCCAAAAGCGTTTGAGAACGCGAAATCGAGCAGACGAACCCTAAATCGAATTTGAAATTGAAATTGAATTTGAAATTGAAATCGAAATTGAACCAAACCCTAAATCGAAATCTAAAATCGAAATGAAAGTGAAGAAATCGAAATCCAAAAGCGTTTGAGAACGCGAAATCGAGCAGACGAACCCTAAATGAAAATCGAAATCGATTTCGAAATCTAAAATCGCAATGAAAATGGAAATCGATTTCGATTTCAAAATCTAAAATCGAAATAGAAATCGAAATGAAAGTGAAGAAATCGAAATCCAAAAGTGTTTGAGAACGTGATTTCGAAATCGAAAATTGAATTGAAAATCGACGAAGTAGACGAAGATGAGTAAGAAGGAAGACGACGAAGCGGAGAGGAGGAGGCAAGGACGAAGACACACAGATGAGGTGGTAAGGATGAAGACGACGACGAAGCGGAGAGGAAGAGGCGAGGACGAAGACGTCTGTAGGAGGCGGGGATGAAGATGATGACGAAGACAGAGGGAAAAATGAAAAATAAAAAAAACTCATGTAGCTAACAGAAGTCGAACGAACAAGTCTCATTAAGAATAAGGAAAATACCGAGCGTGTCCTCTCCTTTGGGTTGAGTTTTTTGAACAAAAAAAAAAAAAAAAGTTTTTTTTTGTTTCTCATTTCCTTAAGATTTTGAGAATCAATTCTCATTTTTTGGGTTGGGTTGGGTTGAATTTTGTGTTGCCAAACGCGTTCCTAAAAATCAATCCCAGAATTTTTGGGTTGGGTTGGAATGGAAACACTAACCAAACAGGGCCTACATTTCTTCCTGAAGTAACAAAAAGAAGAGAATTGTATTATATATGCGGCGTTTTAATGGCCATGTTTCTTTTAATTTAATGTGAAGTTCGATTAGAGCTGTATTCAATCATCTATTATTTGTCATATGCTCAAGTGGAATTATTCTAATGCTCTGAGACCATCTTTGTTTGTTTATTTTACCTATTTTTTGTTGGAAATGCAACTTACTTCAGCGAGTGATCTTAGGAGTCTAGTTGATCTTTAGGGATCTGTATTTTTTAAATTCTGATCTTGTATAATTGGTAGTTACCAGAGATCATGCAGGAAATAATTGAGAGATTTTTTAGTCCATATATATGGGATCAACTGTAATTTTTTTATGAGTATCATTACCAAAACAAGCAATTAGAGGGGGACATAAATGTTGGCCTGAGTATACCTAAGAGGGGGATGGGGGTGAATTGGATATTGCAAATAACTCCAACCAATTTTTAGTTGCTTTTTATTTTTATTTTTTACTCAACACTTAACAGATAATCAATGTAATCAAAGTGTAACAAGTGCAGCGGAATAATAAAATAGGTATAAATAGGCACATACAAGAGATAGAGTAAGAGGGAAGAGACACAACGATTTATAATAGTTCGGTAAGGCCCCTCCATACCTACGTTTACTCCCCACACTCCTACGGGAATTTCTAATCCACTATAATTCGGATCTTATTACCCGGTGAAGACCAAACCATGTCACTCTCACAAAATAAAGCCTGTTTATGTTTTGCTACAACTCTCACAAGACAAGCTACGTTTATGCCTTGCTACTCTCTCACAAGGTAAGTTACGTTTATACCTTGTTACAAATCTCTCACTAGACAAGTTACGTTTATGATGTCTATGTCTTGTTACTCTCTCACTAGACAAGTTACGTTTATGATGTCTATGTCTTGTTACTCTCTCACTAGACAAGTTACATTTAGGCCTAGTTACAATTCTCTCGCTTAGACCCACCCTGGTCTAAATTACAATTCACACCCTCACAGAGTGAAGTTTTGTCTTTGTTAGTTTTTAACGAGTCTAATCCTCAGAGCTTCCATCGATCACCTACAATCTCAATATACCCTATATCGACTCTTGCTAGGTGCTAATAGAAGTTCGTGTACAGTGATGAAGCACGTACACAAATAATATGTAAAGATAGATGTATATATTAAGATCACTTGATATATGAAAGAATCAAATATCTCGATAACGCACAAATAGTATTGTATGATTCTTTCTCAAATATGAGCTATGACAATTTTCAATATAAAGTAAATCTCTAAGAAAGCTTAGAGAAAATGTCCAATTAGCTCACCTCTTACTGAAACGGTACACGGGGAATTTAAGATCTAGATGAGTAACTTTAACTCACCGGCGGTGCGAGTTCTTACCGTGTCCATTATACCAATTCCAATGAATTTCGTGATTACGTTGAAAACCTTTTTAGATTGATCTTAGAAAGCTCTTTTTGGTTTTCACAAAACGTTTGGATTTCACAAGTAATAGATTTAATCTCTTAGAAAGAACAAGGATGAAAATCCAATTCGTTTATCATGATTTCAAGCAATATGATCTAGAAGCAAGATATACTAGACAAAACAATTCTAGATATATGCAAGTTAAACGCATAGTAGCAAATAAGAGCAATTAAGTACAATACAACTTAGAACGAACCCACCGGTGTGATTGGAGATTTAAACAATGTAGGATTACTGTTGTGAAGTTGTTCCTTAGCTCAATTCCTCAAGGCAATTACCAATCGAAAGAATAATTTTCCTCTTATAAAAGCTCACTAGGTGAATCTCACACAATCTCAACTCTTTTTACAATGTCGTGTTAATTGCAACACTATATCACTCGATTAAGCACAAGTTTTATTCACACAAGAATGAATTTCTAGAAATATACATTCTGTAAAAGAATAGAGGATTTTTGTGTGATTTTCTGTTGTGTTTCTATATACAAAAACATAGCAGTATTGTCTCTCTTATATGGTACATCAATTTGAATAAATTGGTATGAATCCATTGTAATTTAATGTAGTGAACGTTTGGCACAATTCATCAGATGATCTGCAAATATTACAACGTTCCAATTGAGCTTAATTTGAGCCTATGGCCATTGGGAGACTAGTAACAATGAAAAATGTGACAATTTAGGGCAAAAAACGGTCACTCTTAGATATGAGATTTGGAGCCTAAAACTTGTCTCACAATTCGAATTAATTGATTCATAACAATGACAATTTTTTTAATTCAAGTTCTAAATATGTTTGAACTTGGAATCAATATAAAGTTCAATTCAAGCTCAAATTTTGGTTTTTGGTCAATGTATCAACACAGTCCCATAAATCGGTTGACTGATGAAGGGAATCGGTTGACTGATATTTATAATCAGGTGTTTAGGTTAACCTACTGGTGTAATCAATTGACTGGCTCTAAGGGTGGGTTGACCGATTGTTTTGAACATTTTACTCTTAAAACTACCGGTGTAATTGGTTGACCCATAGCTGTTTATCGTTTGATCAATTGTTCAATTCCCTCAAGGATCTAGCTTACTGGTGAAATTGTTTGGTCGGTTCTTGGGTTTTGGTTGACCTATTAAGACTTTCTGTTTTCAAATTAGGCTACTGGTGGGATTGGTTGACTTGTTATTCTGTTTGGTCAACCAGTTCAAGCTCATTGTCAATTTTAAGCCTAATTTTTAATTCGATGCAATTCCTTTCTTCATTGGAGAAATGAACAAGCAAATGAGATCATTTAGTCAAGATCTGTGTATTAGCAGGAATAGAGAAGAAAGGTATATGCTCAAGAAACACAACATGACGTGACACATAATGTTTTTGTGCAACTAGATCATAAGGATGATATCCTTTTTGTCCATTTCTATAACCTAGAAGGACACAATTGACAGAACAAGAAGATAACTTACTACGCTCTACACTTGGTCAAAGAATAAAACAACTACACCCAAATACTCCTAAGGAAGAATAATTGGGAACATGACCATCCAAGTTTCTGAAGGAGACATATCTGAAGAGTGAGAGGATGAGATCTTATTAATTAAGTTCATCACATTAAGGATTGCTTCTCCCAAATTGCATTAGGAACAAAGGCATACAATAAGAGGGAACAAGTCGTTTCAACGATGTGCCTATGTTTTCTTTCAGCAACATCATTTTGCTCGTAGTATCATTACACGAAGTTTAGTGAACGATTCCATCTAAAGCAAGAAACTTAGAGAAAGGATTAGAAGCTTACCTCCCACCAAATCACATCTAAAAGAACTGATAATAACATAATATTGGGTCTTGGCAAGAGATCAAAACATTTGAAAAATATCAAAAAATTAAGAACAACATTTCATAAGATAAACCCAACAATAACAAGTGTAATCATCAATGAAAGAAACATAATACAGGGAGCCCTTTTTTGTAGTAATCAGGTTAGGTCGCCACACATTAGAATGAACCATATCAAATGGTGCACTAGAAGAAGAAATTCTTCGATTAAAAGATAAAACAGAGAATTTTGTCAATTTAGAACTACTACAATCAGAAATATCACAAGTTGAAAAATTTACTAATGCTTCTATAGACACTAAGTACATTAAGCGAGATGTTGAAACACGACAAAGATCAGAATGAAATAAATAAAAACTAGAGGAAGAAGTCAAATTAGAGACAAGTTAACATTGGAAGTTGCAACACTTGGTACTCTTGGATTGTCCTAAATATATACTCTCTCCTACCTATAGCTTGTCCCAATCAACTTTTGGGATTTTGGATCCTGTACATGACGAGAAGTAAAAAAAGAAAGAGAGTAAGTAACCAGAATCACATAATTGACCAACAAAAAAAAGATTCATTGCAAGGTTGAAAATATGGTAAACACTAGAAATAGATAACCGATGTATGACAACAAAACCAATGTCTGCTAACAGCATCATGATACACCATTAATAGTCTTAACATATAGAGATGATGTAGGATTTAAAGAAGCAAAAGATAATTACGTGGCATTTGATAAGAGGTTCTAGAATCTAGGACCCATATAAAGGGGACATACCTGAAGAATTAAGGGACAACAAACCTACTGAAGAAGTGACAGACATAGTATGTAGCTGTACAACAATGAAATTCTGAAATTGCTCAATGATGGTGGCCATTTTGCGATTAGAAGATGTTGATTCTCCAAATCAAAACAAGTTTGATGAGGGTACAACTGATATAGTGTTAAGTTGTGGAGGCCAATCAGGTCGTTTTTGCGATTGATTTCAGATTTTCAAGGGGAGCGATGATTTGTTCCATAAAAATTAAATCAGAGTTGTACGGAAGCCAAATCAAATTGTGTTCATGAGATTAGGTTCTTGATACCGTGTTAAGATCGTTGAATAATCTAGAATCGAAGGAAAAATAAAGAAATGAGGCTAGGGTTTATTATTGCAAGTAATGGATGCAAAGTTGCTAAGAAAACACCTAGAAAAGATAACTTATATAGGTTCATATTAAAAAAAGACCTAGAAAAGAAAAAATGTATTTTCTACCCTTAATATTAAATAAATATAATAACTCCAATAATTACAACTCAATTTCTTATTCCTCTACATCAATGGGGAAATTTAAAAGTTTTGAGTCTTCAATAATTTCTTGAGCATAGTGACTCCTATGGTAGATAATTCTCATTAGTGAAGCATATTGAACCTTTTCGTGTTTTGGCCCATGAAACTGCAAGCCTTCTTACTTTTTCTTAGCGTTCATTTCTGTTGTGTTACTCTTGGAATCAGCTGTACCATCAGAGATGTGGAGCAGCTTTTGTTAAGCCCCTTTTGGCAGAAGCTACTGTTGGGATCAAATTCCCCTTGCCTCCTCTTCCTCTATGTTTTCCCGAGTGCCAAACTTCTAATCTATATATAAAGAGGATTATGTGTAATATTTAATAATAGTATCCTATACAACAGAAAATGTTGGCGTCTTCATTTTCCTTTTTTTTTTTTTTGGTTTTCTCCAACTATATAGGTCCTTGAAGCTGAAACCCCTCCCCCCACCCCAAACAACCCCCCTCACACACTTTCACAAAAAAAAAAAAAAAAAAATTTAAAAATAAGAAAAAGGAAATGGAGAGAACAAAAAAGAAACAATAATTACACAAAAAGGAAGAACTGTATTTGATGTGCCCCTAGTCATTGGATCCTGAGTCATCTTTTCGAATCAAACTTAATTCATATTTGGCAGATAGTAATTTAATGAATCCATTTCTCATATAATTAATAACACTTTCTTTCCAGTAACATTCAGCCGCATGGATCCAGAAGGAAAACTTCTTATGGGGTTTCGGAAAGCATCAAATACTACTCCTATTCAGGTAGCAATTTTTGGTAACTATTTGATATTGCCTTGATCAGATTCAGTAACCTAGTAGTTATGTACATGTTCTCATGCAGAGCTACTCTTTTTTAGAAACATAAAATGTATAATATTGATTCTTAAGCTATTAACTAAACAGGAAACCCATCTCTCTGCCATACGTAATCGCACTTTTTCAAGTGAGCCTTTCTTTTCGGGGGTTATAGAGAGTCTTCCTATAATGAGTGGTTACCCTGCCCTTCTTCGCTCGCTCAAAGGGAGCATGGAACCCCATTTAACTACATCGTCAGAACAATTGAATTCAGCTAATGGAGATTCCAACTGGAACATTGCTGAAAAGCACAGGGTCAAGACAAGGGATGGTTCAGTGCCCCTATCATTACTCGTTCCCGAGAGGAAAAGAAGTCGAAATATTGGGTCAAAGAGTAAGAGGTTGCTCATTGATAGCCAAGATGCCCTGGAGCTGAAACTTACATGGGAAGAGATGCAGGATATGCTCCGGCCACCGCCTACTGCCAAGCCAACCAGTGTCACAGTTGAGGATCAGGTTTTTGAAGAGTATGAAGTAAGATAATGTTCTACATTCCTCATTTATTATGTTAATACTCCATCCTTCCCAAATTATTTTTCATGCTTTCCTTTTTAAGATGTTCCCTATTAATTGTCAACTTTCATTTTTTAATGATTATACTTTATCATTTTTCTCAAAATAACCCCCTTCTCCATCACATTCGAATTTCAAAAAAGTGTTGTCACTTTAATATCACCCCCAATAAGGGCAATATGGTAAAGTAAAAACTATTAAAACACTACCCAAAATTTTGTGCAAAGTCAACTGTGACAATAAATTTGGGATGGAGGAGTAGTTGAATTTTAAATTAACGTAATCTACTGTTACATCTAGTACAAAAGATATGCGCTCTTTGAAAAACTGCATTTCTAATATGCTGTTTGTCATGGGTTAGTGTATGTCTTTATTTATTTATTTCTTCTTTTTCTACCTTTTTGACGTGTTTTTGACGTGGATTACATGTGATGCAGGAACCCCCAGTGTTTGGGAAAAGAAGCATTTTTACTGTCCGGTTATCTGGGTAAGAATATTAGAATATATTATAATGAATTTTAGTTGGTGATGTTATCAAGTTTAAGGAGTTCGGATATGAATCCCATATAAATTTATAGGAACCATTTTTCAGCACGAACGTAACCGAAACCCCTTGAGACCAATAGGATTAATAAATAGGAAGCATATTTGATGAACTTTGACCGAAGTTACTTGTACTCAGAGAATTGTGTCACTGGAGCTAATATTTAATGCAGACACATGGGTAAGTATTATCTGCACCAGTTATCCAACCTCCAAGGAATAACCAACCGACCATTTAAACCGTTTAGCATCTTCACTTGTATTTGAGGGTCCATTTGAGCTAAAATGTGGGGTCATTTTGCTTGGATTCCTGAATCCACTCCAAGATCCGAAGCCTTAGCTTTTGCCATCACATTTGTACATGTTTCCAGTACCACCACCAGCAACAGCAAATCTAGGGTTTTGTTTCGAACAACCATTTGTATTTAAGGTATAGATAGGGGCATTATGGCATATAACAACCTTCAGGGCTCTTAGTCAATTTTTTAATGTAAATGAAGTGTCTTCCCAACAACAGGATCAGGGAGGACTGTACACAAGTAGTCCGCCACATGTGGTCAGTTGGAAAGTTGAATTACTTGATTGTTACCTAGCATGATATTTCACTTGTGGTTATAGTTATTAGTGAGATCGTACGTTGCCCTCAGACCAATCAATGGGAAACTATTCGCATTTTTAGATACTTGAATTGCTTGCCTGATTGCAGTCTATTGCATCAGAGTTGTAGTCCTACTCGAATATAGGGCTACATAGATGCCAACTGAGCTCTGCCTCTATTAGATAGAAAGTCTACCATTGGTTATTGTGCATGAGGTAATTTGGTGGATAGTCAAGAGAGTGACTACAGTTGATCAAGTGCTGAATTTGAGTATAGGGTGATGGTGCGTACAACTCGTGATTTGATTGGATTGATCTATCTGCTAGCAGAATTTAGCTTTAAACATTTTTTCCTACGAGTTCAGTGCATTTAATTAAGTAGCTCTTGACATTGCTTTCAATCCAATACTCCATGGGAGGACAAAGCATATTGAACTCGATTATCATTTTATCCAAAAAAAGTTGCAAAATTTGGATCCCACATCACGCATAAATTCAGTTGATCAATTAGCCGTTTTGTTTACTAAACCATTAAGAAGAAACTATATTTGGAATAAGGCAGGCAAATAGAACGGTAAGGAGCAGGCAATATGAGTTGTGAGCTAATTTGAATAACATTCTCCTTATCACAATACATATGGGAGGACTTACGAATTCGTTGAGAATAGCGAGGAGGAGGATCCATAGTCTTAGAAGGCATTTGGGTGTCTGTTGGAAGGGACTGTACATCAGAAGCATCAGGGAGTAAAGCACCAGTACCTGCAGAACTAACAATGCAAACCCTGTGCGAATAATGTAGATGAAAAGGTGCAATAGGAAGATGAGGACGGGATGCAGGAGATGATTCATCATTTGTAATGCTTGGGATTTGAGGAGAAACTATTTGTCTCATCATAGAAAGGATCGATGTAAGTGAGATCAGATTTAGTCAGCAGGAATAGAACAAAAAGGTATATGCTCAAGTAACACAACATGACACATATAGTTTTTGTCATTGGATCAAAATAGTGATATCCTTTCGGTTCCTCACCATAAATAATCAGGAGGGGGTGAATTGGATTGGGAAAATTTAACAACTAAAAATTACAACTCCAAGATCTAAATTTATACTCTAATCAAGAACAATGTGGAAGTGATTAAAGATATGTAAATAAACCAATCACAGGAACCATGCCAAATTAAATTGAGAAAGGGATAGTGAAATTTAACAACGTGCTTTATAATAGTCCGGCAAATGGATTGCCGACGTCTACTCCTGTAAGCTCCACAGAGAGTTAAATCTACTATATTCCGGTTTCTTACGGGTGAGAACCAAATCGTTTACACAATTCACTTGAGAAATCTATCTTAAAAATTTTGCTCCGAGTTGATGTGATTTTTTCTTTAAAAAAGAAAAAGAAAAAGGGATAATGACCTTTTTGATCCCTAATAAATACTCGGGGTGCTCAATTGGCGCCTTGTATTTGGAAATAGACACATTTGGTTGCTTATATTTTATTTTCGTTTCAAATTGTTCCTTCTGTTAAGTTAACATTAACGGTCAAAGTGTAAGTAAGGGTATTTTCGTCATTTCATGTTAAAAAATAAGGGTAATTTTGTCCTTTTATTCAATCTAATTTAATATGATCTATTTGTAAATTATTCTAAATTTAGGGCCAAAGTGCATTTTTTCTTTTTTCACAACATCTCCCTGCACCTTTCACATTTAAGGATTTTTCCCATGACCATCCCTCCATCTTCTATCACCGTTGATCCAACCACTACCACCGGGGCCGCGGGAAGTCGGTGGTCTGCGAAGCCATCATCAAGGAAGAGGTGGTGAAGAGGGTGCTAAAGACCAACGTTGGCGCTGGTGGAACTCAACATGCTGAAGAACCTCGCTAGATCGGCGGTGGCCAATCCACTTGGCGGGTTCAACGCCCACGCCAGTAATATTGTCTCCGCCGTGTATATAGCCACCGGCCAAGATCCAACACAGAACGTAGAGAGCTCCCACTGCATCACCGTGATAGAGCCTCTCAATGACGGGAAGGACCTTCAAGTCTCCGTCACCATGCCTTCGATTGAGGTATATCTCTTACCGATCCATCATGGTGTGTGAAGCTCATACACCATGCCTTTGATTGAGGTATTTCTCTCACCGTTCCGAAGCTCAGATCTACAGATCTGAAGCTCTGAGATCCAACCCACCGTTGATCTACAGATCCGAAGCTCAGGGGATGAACGAAGGCGATGGTTTCTGCGGTGGGCCCCGTGAAGGTGGTGACGGTTACGGAGGTGGTGGTGGATATGGTGGAAGTGGACGTTGCAATGGTGGAGGATACGGAGATGGTGGTATTTTTGTGCACCGGTTGTGTCCTCTCTTCCTTCGCTAGCGGCGGCAAAAATGGTGAAGTTCCTTGAGCCCAACTCAAATGGGTATTGTGATAGAGAGAGATTAGTGGGTTTGGGTAGAAAAAAAGAAAATCAATAATGCTAATTACAAATTAGCTGTCAGCCCCTTAAATTACATGAAATCGCAACACCAAAAATCTTGCGGATTCTAACGCTCCCCCTCAAGCTGGAATGTAAATGTTTGTCATTCCTACCTTGTTTACCATATCTTCAAAGTTCGGCTTGTGTAGGCTCTTTGTTAAGACATCAACTGTTTATTCTTTGGTTGGAATGTATGTCATGCAAATACTCCCATTATCAATATTCTCTTTGTTAAAATGACGATCCACTTCCACATGTTTTGTCCTATCATGATGAACTGGATTGTGAGCGATACGAACCGTAGCCTTATTGTCACAATAAAGCTTCATTGGATTGTTACTCGAGATCTTTAGTTCTCTCAGTAGTCTTCTGAGCCACACCCCTTCACATATGCCATGAGCTAAGGCTCGAAATTCAGCTTCCGCACTACTTCTAGCTACTACGGGTTGTTTTTTACTTCTCCAAGTTACTAGATTTCCCCAAACATTGGTACAGTACCCAGAAGTTGATCATCTATCCATAGAGGAACCTGCCCAGTCAGCGTTTGTGTACACTTCCACCATCCTATTGTCTCATTTCTTGAAGAATAGCCCTCTCCCAAGAGTGTTTTTCAAATACCTTAGTATCCTGTTGACTGCCTAAGATGTCTCTCCTTTGGTGAGTGCATAAACTGACTTACTACACTTACAGCAAAGGCAATGTCTGGACGGGTGTGCGCTAGATAAATTAGCTTGCCTACTAGTCTTTGGTACTGCACTTTGTTCACCTCTTTGCCACCTTCAAGTCCAAGCTTTACATTGGGCTCCATAGGTGTCTCAGCTGGTTTACATCCCATCATTCCTGTGACACAGAGAAGATCCAAGATATATTTCCTCTGAGAGACTACTATACCAACACTGCCTTTGGCAACTTTCATTCCCAAGAAATATTTGAGAGTGCCCAGGTCTTTTAGTTCAAATTCGCCTGCCAGGTATCCTTTTAACTATTCTAGTTCACTGTAGTCGTTTCCTGTGATGATAATATCATCCACATACACTATCAGAATAGTCCTTTTTCCACTCTCGGAATGCTTGTAGAAAAGGGTACGATCTGCCTGTGATTGTTGGAAACCCTGCTTCTTCACAGCTTGAGTAAATCTCTTGAACCACTCTCTTGGAGACTGTTTCAAGCCATAAAGAGATTTTTTCAACTTGAAAACCAAGTTTTCCTTCTGTCTGAACCCTGGTGGTGGATCCGTATATACTTCTTTATGTAGGTCTCCGTTTAGGAATGCATTTTTTACGTCAAGTTGTTGGAGTGGCCAATCAAGATTTGCTTCCAGCGACAGAAGAACTCTGATTGTGTTGAGCTTGGCAACTAGTGCAAATGTCTCCTTATAGTTTATCCCATATGTTTGAGTGAAGCCTTTAGCGACCAGTCTTGCTATGTATCTGCTAACACTACCATCTGCATTAAATTTGATTGTGAACACCCATTTGCAACCAACTATAGTTTTCCCTCTTGGCAGCTCTACAACCTCCCATGTATGATTTCTTTCTAAAGCTCCCATTTCTTCTAGAACAGCCTCCTTCCATTTTGGATCTGCAAGAGCTTCTTCAATGTTTCTCGGTATTTCAATACCTATCAGAGCAGTGGTAAAGGCAAAAAAATTTGGAGACAATTTATCATACGAAACAAATTTGGAGATTGGGTGCTAGGTACACGCTCTTACACCCTTCCTAGTAGCAATGGGAACATGAATGTCCTCTATACTTGGTGGGCGTTGACTTGGCAGGTTCAACTCTTTGTCCTCAATGTCATTAGTGGTCTCAGGATTTCCAACAGGAGCAGGAATTGGTTCAGATTTTTGGTGTTGCTGAGCGTTAGGCTTGTCAATACTGTGAGAATGCTTCTTGCGTGAATAAACAATCTCTTTCCACCGGCCTTTCTGTGGCACAACAGATTCGGTGGGTTCAGTTAGAGTGGGTAAAGGAAGCGGTACACTAGGTTCTGTAGGTTCGACTGAGGTGGGCAAAGGAATGGGTGGTGGTAAAAAACTGGACACTTCAGGCTCGAACTCTTCCCAAGACTTTGTTTCACTTTGAATCTCCCCTTGAAGCGAGGATTTGGAAAAGAATGATTGGTTTTCAAAAAATGTGACATTCATTGACACGAACATTCGATGAAGAGTGGGAGAGTAATACTTATACCCTTTTTGTGTAGACGAATACCCAATGAAAACACACTTCACGGATTTTGGATCAAGTTTTGATTTGTTTTTTCGGTGGTCATGGACCAACACAGTGCACCCAAAGGTCTTTAGAGGGATAGACGAGGGACAACAAAACAAGGGATAAATGTGTACTAAGGACAGACATGGGTGTTTTGAAATTGAGGACTTTTGATGGCATACGATTTATGAGATGACAAGCAGTAAGGAAAGCTTTCCCCCAAAGATACTTTGGAACCAACATGGTAAACATTAGGGCTCTGGCAACTTCAAGTAAATGTCGATTTTTCCTTTCTGCTGCCCCATTTTGTTGTGGGGTATCAGTACATGAACTTTGGTGAATGATACCACTAGTTGCTAGAAAGTCTCCTAGGAGTGTTTTGAAATATTCGGTTCCATTATCAGTTCTCAAAACTTTGATTGTGGTTTGAAACTAGTTTTTTACCATAGGAAAACTTTGAAAGATTTTTGCAACTTCAGACTTCTCTTTGAAAAGATAAACCCAACACACTCTTGTATGATCATCAATGAATGTAATGAACCATCTTGTACCCATGACATTGTGAATGCGAGATGGTCCCTAGACATCACTATGAACTAGGGAAAATGGACTAGACTCGCTGTAGGGTTTAGCTGGAAAAGATGCTCATGTGTGTTTAGCAAGTTGACATATCTCACAATGAATTTTTTTTAGATCTTTATTGATAAATAACCTAGGAAATAAGCGTTTGAGATAATGAAAATTGGGGTGGCCTAACCTATAGTGCCACAACAATACATCTTTATTTGAGACAAATGGTAGAGCAATTTCGACCATTGTGGCTTCTTTATCCCTGCATTCGTCATTCTCAAAGTAGTAGAGTCCACCTTTCTCTCTAGCAATGCCAATCATCTTCTCCGACCCCTGTCCTTGTATTACCGATCAACACAAGATTGCAGGCTAAATTGGAAACATGTAACACGGAATGTAGAACAAGATTTTCCGACAGGCATATAGAACCTTTTCCAGCAACCGAAGTGAAAGTTCCATCTGCTATTTTTACTCTTACGTTCCCATGACATGACATATAAGAGTAAAACAACGACGAATTACCTGTCATGTGGTCAGACGCACCATAATCAAACACCCAAGGATTTTGCTTTTGTATACGGAAAACAGTACCTTGATTAGCAAAATTACTAGTGGCAGGTTGAGGGGTCGTCACATATTGTTGATTGAGGAGATTTAGCAATTGTTCAAACTGTCCTTTGTTCCAAAAAACACCGGTTGATTGAGTACTACTGGTCCCCTCACTTTTCTCCTCAGTTGTAGCTTGAAGAGCTCTTCCTTGACCCTGCCTTCGAGGTTTCATGTCTGGAGGTTTACCATGGAGATCCCAGCAGCATTCTTGTGTATGACCAAACTTGTTACAATGTGAGCAGCGTGGTCTTTGACTTGATTTTTGATCAGCGGATCTGTTGGCAAAATTTCGAGTAATAGGAGCAGTATTTTCTACTAGTCAATCACTGATAGGCAGGCTGTTTGGTACTTTTCTTCCCCATGTATCACCCTCCGCCCGCAAGCTTCACGCCGGACCTCTGCAAAGGCTTCTCCGATTTATGGCAGCAGCCTTCGACCAAGAATCTGACCGCGATTTGTCTAAATCCTTGTTGAGGCCAGCTAGAAATTCGTACAAACGCTCATTCTCAAGGTGTTTCTGAAACTTCTTGTTCTCCTCAAGATCTCCCCAATCTGCCTCATAATGCATATCTAATTCTTGCCATAACATTTGCAGGGAATTATAATATTCGGTGATGTCACTAGTACCTTGTTGGAGAACCTTGAGTCTATTTTTAATCTCAAAAACTTGTGAAGCGTTCTCAAGGTTTGAGTAATTCTCCTTCACCGCATCCCATATAGCTTTGGCAGTTCGGAGAAACAAATAAGTGCGGCTGATGTGTGGCTACATCGAATTGATGAGCCAAGCCATGACGAGTGAGTTGTTGAGTTCCCAATTGGCGTAGGTTGGGTCCGTGGTATTTGGACGCTTGGCCTCACTAGTGATGTAGTCGAGTTTCCCTTTTCCTCTGTGTACGAGCTTGACAGACTGCTACCATTGGAGGAATTTTTTTCCGTCCAACTTGTGATTGGTGATCTGCAACGAGAAACCTTCTCCGAAGGGTTGTGCGATCACAGATAAAGCCAAAGGGTTGGTGATGATTGGTGATGAAACATTCTCCTTCTCTGAACTCATATTTGTCAGATCGAGAAGTATGCAAGATGAAAAGAGAGACGTTTGAGCAGAGGTAGAGGAAACTGCTCCGATACCATAAAAGTATAAGAAAAAAATGTTTTTCAATATATTGAAAATAATGTTTACAGAGGGCTCTTTATATACAAATATGAAAGAATTAAAAAATGAATCAAATCTCCTAAAAACTGCACCTATCAATTAGCTATAATTTTTCCCAAAGAAAGAAAGAAAATCAATAATCCTAATCACAAATTAGCTGTTAGCCCCTTAAATTACATGAAATCACAGCACCAAAAATCTTGCAGATTCTAACATATATATATATAGAGAGAGAGATCAGAGATGGTGGTGGTCGTCGGTGGTGTGGTGAGGGAGGTGGTAGCCACCGTTTGGGTTGAGGAAGAGGATGATGAATAGTGTCCAAAATACACACTTGACACTTAAGTTTTAGATAGAAAATAAAATGACTCCAATTAAAAATTTTAAAGGGTATAAATGTAATTTAACAGTAATTAACATAAAACTTAATTGAGGGGCTAATTTGAAATGAAAATGAAATGTTAGGGACCAAATGTGTCTATTTCCAGATATAAGGGGCCAATTGAACACCCGAATCATTTGTTAGGGACCAAAAAAGTCATTATCCCTTTAAAAGAAAATTAATTTCATTAAGAAAAATTATAACAAAACAAACAAGAACTATCAGGGGACTAGGCCAAAACTGATAGTAGAAAAGCAAAAATGAAAATGAGTTCAATCCTCCAAAAAAACAAAAAAAGACAAATCATCATTCTTCCCGATAGGGTACTTTCTGACCATTTATCTAATTATAACTCCTCTAAATGACTAAATGTAGGCGGTAACTTGTCGTTTTTCCCTCTTTTAGAGGAAACCTCCTGAAAATCCTCTTCAGAGGAATTGCCATCCTCACAACAATGCCTAGGATAGAGATTAAGTTCCGAATTTGGTTGGGAATCAAAATCATGATTCTCTCTCACGAAAACTCAAGCCCACTATAGTGAAACCCATACTTCAGATTTTACACTATTTGAAAAGAAATCAAAGATTATAAGTATTGGAGCCTCTAAGAACATTCAATATGGATAGCCAAGCACTCACTTATGTTTAAGCTCTAATCATCTTCCCATGAAAAAATCTGAAAGCTTAACAATGGTATAGTGTGTGTATCTCTCTATTTTTCTACCCAAGCAGATGATAAACTTATGAGCTATGTGGGGTTTTTGGGAAGAGCTTCAATGAAGAATATGTCCATGGTTGTATATATGAAGTATATATGATTTGTGTATAAAAACCCATATTTATAGTTGTAAAATAATTGGACCGTTAGACTTAGTTGTAAAAGGAATGAATCAATTATTTAATAATGTATCAAAAATCATATAAAAAATAGGGATAAAGACCTTTTTGGTCCCTGAGAAATACCTCGAGTGTCCAATTGGCCTCTAAGAAATGCAATTCGACAATTTGACCCTTGACATTTCAAAATAGTGTCCAATTGGCCCTTCAAGTGAATTCCGTTAAGTCAACTAACGGTTAACGTTTCATTAAGGATATTTTAGTGTTTACGCGTACAATGGGGTTAATTTTGAAGAGTCATCTAAACTTAAGGGGTCAAATTGTTTTTTTGGGTCTTTCTTTATCAATTGTAAGAACATAATCATTTTTTTTTTTTTTTAATTTGGTCTTTCTTTCTCAATTGAATATGAGAACAACAATTTTTTTTTTTTTTTAATTATGGGAACAACAAATTTATGGGAACAAAACAACATTTTTTTTTGGAAATATTATTTGATTTTTTTTTCCATTAAAAAGGGAATTAAAAGCTCCAAGGAATACAAAATGAATGATATATCCAACCAAATCAAATACAAACCTCTATGAAAGAGGAAATAGGAGCAATTCCATTATATTCTAAGAATTTTATGCTAAAAATAAAGGAGCAGAACATAATCGTATTTTTTTTTCGCTCCCATATTAAAACACAACATCAACATGAAAACGAACATCAACATCAAAACGAACACAATCACCAAAACGAACATCAACACCAACGAACACCACCACCAAAACAAACAACACTACTGACGAACACCGAAATCGAAAACAAAGAACACCTCCAAAATCGAACCTTGGGGTTTCGATTTCGAAATCGGAATCGAAAAACACTGCCGAACATCGCCACCAAAACGACGAACACCATCGAAATCAAACCTAGGGATTTCGAAATTGAAATCGAAACCGTGGTTCGATTTCGAAATCGAAGAACACCGCCGAACATATCCTCCAAAACGACGAACACCATCGAAATTTAACCTAAGGGTTTATTTCGAAATCAAAATCAAAATAGGGTTTCGATTTAGGTTTCGATTTAGAAATCGAAGAACACCGCTGAACATCGCCACCAAAACAAAACCCAAATCGAAATAGGGTTTCGATTTTGAAATCGCAACCCAAACGAAACCGAATTGAAATAGGGTTTCGATTTTGAAATCGAAACCCAAACGAAACCCTAGCCCCACTTCCCTTTAATCGAAACCCTAGTCTCCACTTCCCTTAATTAATTGAAACCGAAGAAGACAAAGAAGACTCAAACGACAATGCAGGTGAACAAAGACGCAAAAGACGAAGATGAAGAAGACGCAGACGAAGATGGCGAAGAAAACGAAGACGACGCAGGTGAACGAAGGATCGGAGCATGCGTCGCCGACGTGGTAGAGGGATCGGAGGTGAACGAAGGATCGGAGAGCAGCGGCGGAGAGGAAGAAGACGATCTGGGAAAAAAAAAATTAAAGAAAAAAAATATTTTTAACCCCTTAAGTTTAACAAAATATGTAAATAGGTCCCAATCTATTAGTAAGAATGAAATGACGCATGTACCCTTGGCCAAACGTCACGTGCTTGTCACGTGACTTTTTCCATCCATTTGCCCCCAATTTTGTTAACGGAATTCGCTTGAAGGACCAATTGGACACTATTTTGAAATGTCAAGGGTCAAATTGTCGAATTGCATTTCTTAGGGGTCAATTGGATACTCGAAGTATTTCTCAGGGACCAAAAAGATCTTTATCCCTAAAAAATACAGTCGAGTGGTCAACAAAATGCAGAGATGGCCTACCAGATGGGTGTATAGAAGATTAACAAAAACAACTAAGCAGTCTTCCATTAACAAAGGTGGTCGACCGCTTAAGCTTGCAAACTAATGCAACTGGTCAATCACTTGCACTCCAAAAATACCTAGTTGGTTGACCAACTCTTGGAATGGTCACCCACCTCAATGGCTTGAGAGAGATGCAAGCTACTGGAATATGGAACGTGGGAAATAAATAAAAATACCAATTCAAACCATTTTTGTTCCATAATTACTAAGACCATTTTTAAAATATTTTAAATTCATTTTTTAAGCTCAATAAATGATTTGAAAATACTTTCCAATATTTTCTGAAAAATAAATTTCCACTTGTGGAAAAATCACTAAAATAACCTTTGAAGATAAATTTAAAGAGCATGTTGAGGGTGAATCGATTTTATCTCATTTTAGCATCACATAAGTGAGTGTCTGCATACCCTAGTGAGTTCAAAACACAATGATATTAAAAGGGTTGTTTGCATATACCTAGCCAATAGAAAATTATAGTGCTTCGTTCTTGGATTTCTTATCAACTCCTTTTACTTCAATCTTTTCTGATATCAACCTCTTCTTATCAAAACACTAAAAATATTGTTGTCACACTCAGCACGGCAAAAAGGTATATTAAATATCGGAAAGTAAAGGAAGGTTCTTAATTATCTCTTTTGTTTTCTTTCTTTTATATTCTACAGATTTCATCGTATGCCTTTTTCATAATTTATTCATTTGTTGTTTTTTTATGGAGGTCAGGTTTTAGGCCCCCTTCACTTTTTTGTATTCTTTTTCAAGTGATAAATTAATTTTTCCTCGCTTTGCAAACATCAATTGAGCTGTTATCATCAAAATCAAATGTATGGGTTCCTTATGGTTGAAACCAATTGGGCTAACAAGGAGCATGCCGAAACAACCTTTCAAGTAGAGACAAACTAGAAGAGTGAGAAGATGAGATCTTATTAATTAAGTTTGCAGCAGTAAGGACTGCTTCTCCTCAAAATGTGTTAGGAACAAAAGCAAACACAATAAAAAGGAATGAGCAGTTCTCAATCCGTAAAACACAAAATAAATTTAATCTAGTGATTGGATAACTTTTGCGTGTGCTTCAACTTCGTAGCTAGTAGTTTCTGAGGTATGATTTTTCCTCTTCATGAATATCTGAAAAACGACAAGTGTCGCCTCTAATAATATGGACATGAAAAACTTTGTTTACATAGTGCTCCTTTAATCGTCTAAGTATTTGGTTTGTTAGATCAATAGAGACTAGGGTAGGTCTAAATTGATTCAATGTGATAACAAAAAAAAATCAATTCAAGAGTATAGTAGAGAGAGAGTGAGAGAGGGGGTGACCAAAACTGTCCACAGGGCTAGCCATTGGGCCCTATTTGTACTGTCTAGGGCTTTGTGTCCTAAACACCTCTTTTTCCCTATTTTACACTTTGATCCCTGAACCTTTTTAAGTTATTCGATATTCCTACCCATTTTTTTTTTTTAAGATTATTAGGAGTTCCATTTTTCATTGTGTAATTCATTAAGTTCATATCAAAAGTTGGACAGTGGAAATTAATTACTTAAATAATTAATTAAATAAACAATTAAAACAATTCCTATCTTGCCCTAGTAAAGTAACTTTTTCTTTACGATATTTTCGCTAACTATGGTTAAGGTCTACCGACATGCCATAGTTATATCCAGTTGATAAGAATCTCATCGAGAGCATCTCAGTCGTAGTTACTGTGCTATTCGATTTCTCTATCTTTGTGATCCCGAAAGCACCAATAGGACATGGATAAAGTCAAAACCCCTAGTTCGATAGTATTTATTTAATTAATAATATGACTCATTTTGTTATACCAATTGGAATCGCATCCCAATCATCATAGTGCCCTGGCTAGAGGAGAATGAATCCTAATTATATTAAATCTAATCATATATGACACATCCCTCTTTGCTGAGGGTGATAGATCATCTCTTGCATACTTAAATGTTCACATATATGTTTTTAATTATACCCAATGAGCACCTTTGAATATTCGTGATTAGAATACAACCCTTAATACTATCAAAATATAGTGACTCATCTTTGTGACTATCTACTTAAGTCTGAAAATCACAAGCACTATCACAATTCAAATATTTCACTTGGACGTTATCATGATTGATCACTTTTAGGCCCTTACTACAATTTGGTAAGTTCTCTTATGGTGATTTTAGTGTATCACACTATTGATTTTGAGATTTACCTTTCTCGGTAGAGAGAACACCCCATGCTTGCTAGTCTAACCCAATGGTTAAGTACTATTTCAACAATTCTGAATAACTTTGAACGTTTGGGGTATTAGTTATCAAAATGTCTACAATTTTACTCATGTTAATAACCAGAGCTCTTTAGATACCACACGACACTTTAGTCCGCATAGCTTAGGACTAACCGCTTAGACGTGCATAACCGTTTTAGCCCGTTTAGAGCATTCCTACGGCTTTAGATCTCTAAATGCTTTAGCTAGCACAACGTCAAGTTGCTTTTTGCTTCTCTACATTGACGCAAACCCACCGACTAGGAACGACACTACTGATGCGAAACTATATTGGACAGACAAGGAACCTGACATTTTAATTAAATATCCATGATATCTAGCAACAATATAATATAATGAAGTAAAATACTCAAACTGCTCTTTTATTAATAAATACAAACCACTAAAAATAATAAACAGGATTAAGTATAGGATTTATCTTGTTGAATTGATATGCTTTAAAATTCTATAGATTCATTTTAATGGTTCTTGCCTTAAATGCAGTTCAGTTTATTTAATTTCGTGAACTTAATGATCTAGGGAACATGAACAGTGGGTTCAATGTGATAGTTGTTTTAAATGGCGAAGGATACCAGCTGATTATCTTTTGCCTCCTAACTGGAGATGTGTGGACAATGTTTGGGATCAAAGCAGGTAAGTGCAAGTTTGATTTTTTTTTTCAATATGGAAAACTCAAATTAGAGAAGTTCTTTGTGATATTTTATTCCGAGTGAATTTGTATTCTCAGGTGCTCATGTGCTTCACCAGACGAGTTGTCTCCCAGAGAACTTCAAAATCTTCTGAAAGTTAACAATGGTATGACTTATTTATGTTAAGACACTTTTTCTTTTTTCTCCTCAGATGGTGAACTATTATGCAGAAGGTTTTGATAGATGGGTGGGGTTGGCTTTTCGCTGGGGAAGAGTCTAGCTTATGTTCCAGATTAAAGGGTGGCAACTCAAATTGGTCTGTCAATGGTTCCTTTAAGCGTAACAACAGAATCCATTGTTATATACATTCTTAAATCTATCTTGTGCGTCATTTCTCTCTCGCTCTCAACAGCATCCATTGTTATATACATGCTTAAATCTATCTAGTGCGCCGTCTCTCTCTCTCTAGCAGAGGGCATTCCTATTTCCCTTCTCTCTCTCTCTCGGAGGGTGGTACAAGTTCGGCATTGTTTTTAGTTTGGAAAAGGAGAGAGAGTGTATTCACTCTCCTACATGCAATGATTGCACAGTCCATTTGGTCTTGATTTTTTGCACTTACATTTTCATCTTATTCATGTAACGTGGGTGTGGGTGATGCTCTAAGCTATACATACACAGTGCCGGGGGAGGGTGCAAATGCCGGAGCTCCAGATTTTTTATTTTTACAATTGGTAGTTCAAAAGCATTTGAAGAGCATATCTATTTATGGGGTTAATTTCATCATTAGTCTCTAAACTTCTTCCCGAGTCTTAATTTGGTCGCCTATCTATTTTTTAACCCAAATCAATCCCTGAACTTTATTGATTGTTTCAATCATTAGACATTTGACTGTAAAAAATAAATGAATGAAAAAATAAAAAGAAAAAAGAAAATTTTGGCTTCTTGTAACAATTCTTTACATGTGGAATATGGCAGTCTCCTTTTTCTCCATAACAATTTTTCGCTCTCTTATTTCAACCCAGATTTGAAAAGACGGAGATGTGCAACAAAACGGAAGCCAACACATGAACACGAATCTGCTATCCTAGTTACTCCAACCAATGCCCCAGTTGTTGGAGACGACACAAGTGACTATGGTGATACATCAGTTGCAACCACCACCAAGCACCCTAGACATCGCCCTGGGTGCTCTTGCATTGTGTGTATCCAACCTCCCAGTGGAAAGGGCAAACACAAACCAACGTGCACATGCAATGTGTGCATGACAGTCAAACGACGTTTTAAGACCTTAATGATGCGAAACAAAAAGCGCCAATCAGAACGTGAAGCTGAAATTGCTCAGAGGAATCAGTTTGTTTGGGGTCGAAGGGAAGAAACCGATGTTTATAGAAGCTCTCAACCAGTGGTATTGCGACATGATCCAATACAGAATGAAGCTGGATTTGGACTGGAGTTAGAATATGGGGACCGGAAGAACAATCATCCCCAATTAGCTGCTGAAAGTGGGAAGGGACTGTTGGATTTGAATTGTCAATCACAACGTGAAGATTTGTGCATAGGTTCAACCCGTGTAAGCATGATGAGTCTTCTTCAGGAGGCCAACCTGCCATTAGAGGCATATTTGAAGCAGAATGGTCTTGCTAGCTTGATGTGCGAGCAGCAAGCGAGTTCAGGGTCACATTTGGTGCAACAAGCAACTGGGGAAAGCATGGAACGGCTTCATGAGGATCAACATCAGCAGGAGGAGGTTGATGAGGAGCTTTGTGTAGCAGCAGATAAAATCCCAAATGATCATCGATGAAAACACTTTTCTGGTTTTCACTTTCCATTTATTCGGCCCAGTGGGTGAAATCTTCTCTCTTCCTTGCCATTTTAGTTACAAATGTATATATAAGCTTCTGGTGTGTTAAAATATGTTTGCCAACGCGGGATTGCTATATAGCTTGTTGATAAGTGGGTTTCAATTCAGGGAAAAACCCCGTCATTGGTTCTGAAATTTGGTTATTCCTAGAGTCCTAGTCTTGTTATTTTAACACGGTGGGAGGTGGGTGTTTGGAAGGTGGATGAAAAGGGAGTTCATTTTTTTTACTGTACTTCGGTGAATTCATTGTTTGTCCTTATGTTTTCAGAAAACTGAGAACAGATATAAAAGTATGAGGGGAAAAAATAATTTTTCTCTGTTTTGATTTTGATTTTTTTTTTTTTTTTTAAATTTTCTTGGGTGGACAGAATATAATTAGTATTTTCGTTTCTCTTACAAGTTTTTCTAAGAACAAAAATAACAATTTTAGAAATGAAACACTAAACATGGCCACCTTCTCTTTCCACATATAAGTGATTAGAAAAAAAGGGGAATGAAATTGTATCTAAAAATTGGATGGGCCAGTAAGTGTACAAATTGTTAGAATAATGTAAAAGAGGAGAGAGAAAAAAGAGATTCATCTACATTAAAATAGAAGAGCAAAAATAAAAAAAATGATTGTGATAGTGAAACAACTGTACAACCTTGCAATTACAAACACACGAGGGAAGAATTACAGGCGTGGAGAACTAGTCGGTTGTTTACAAGGAAGTAGGCTTGGGGAACAAGTCATTCTTAATAATATATTTTAGGTGTCAAAGTCTCTTTTTTTCTGCTTAATTTTATCTCACCTACAATTGCAACTTATATTTTAATCACGTCATTAAAAAAAAAGATAAAAAAATCAAATACATACGCTGCACTCTCGCAGTTACATGTATATAACTTATATATAAAATATTTGTTACATGTAACAAATATTATATAAGTATATGTAAATATGTAATTTGTAACATGTAATTAATATTACATAAACATGAGGACATGCGAGACTAATACACAAGAAAAAATCAATTTAAGGGAGTAAATTGAAATTTATATTTTAAATGAGACTACTAATAGATTACACTCGTTATTTGGGACTAATCATCAATTATCCACATATTCTAATCCCCTTTAAACTCAAAGTTGGTAAGATGGAAACCAAATTGAGCTTGGAAGTCAAATCGTCAAATCGGTCTTATCATCATTTCGATCAGCGCATTTAATGGATGATAGTTGATAGAGAGAAAATCTGGCGTACAATTTAATCTTCAGCCACGTGTCCCAAACACATGGTTGACTTGAGGAATTCCTCATCCTTAACAGGCTAGCTATAACATCGACCCGAGTAGGGGAAGTTGAACCCCCTGGACTTCGACACTGTGCCCTGATTGGGGTCGCGACCTCTATCCACTTTGTTGGTCCTGCCAATTAGAAGTGGTCAAGATGCTCTCTGCCCATGAAGGAAAGTGTCTTTACCTTCGTCGAGTAACTGTGCGCTACCTCTCAACTACATCATCGTCGCCGCAACTAAAGGGGATTAGCTCCACGCCCCCAGGGCATGATACGGATACTAAGACAGCTAAAACATATATCGCTCCTTTTGGAAAGCGTTATTACTGCTTAATAACGACTATTTCCTCTCATATCCCACCATTTACGTCGTGATACTCACAACTGGCCAAGTTCATAGGGAGACTTACTGAACAAGTCCCCTCCACACCTATTGTGGACACCACATTTTGTCCCACTCGTTTTTGCATTTTGTAAAAGTGTCGGGTCAAAAGTACATATTTTGATAAACTTTAAACTACATTTAAAGAGACAAAATTCTTTCTTAGATTCACGTATTTAATTTTTATTTATTGTTTTAAAAAAAAAAAAAAAATCAGTAATTTGAAGAAATTCGGTAAAAAATAAAGTTTCGGGCTAAAATTGTAATTTTTTAAAAGTTAATTGGGGGACTAAGTTGATTAAATTAAAAGTGTATTTTCATAGAATATCACTTTGAATATAGATAATTTCATTTCCCACCCTTTAAATTTAATAAATTTTACCAATTCCAACTACTTTTTTATTTAGCGCAGAAACTGTATTTTTCGCCAGTTTTGTCAAATTGACGGTAAAAAACATTTATTTTTTGAAATTGAACTTTTCAGTATTAATTTAGATAGTTTAATTTCACTTTTGTCATTTCAATTTCAAAAAAAATAAAAAAGAATACATTTAATTGATAAAAAGTGTCCAAATCACAAAATTCACCTCATGTACACCTCTCAGGAGTAAGAAGAAACATTGGATACTTCTTGGGAGTTGTGATAATCATAATTAAGTATCCCTAGATCATTACCACTTATGGTAAGACTTAATAGGGTGGGTTAACCAAACCAAGCACTCCATACCCAAAATAGGAAAGTCTAAAAAAGTCAATAATCATTACCCCAAGCCATTACCACTTATCGTAAGACTTAATAAGGCGGGTTAGCAAGCTTAGCCTATAAATAAGAGCCAAGTCCATCCATTTTCGCATGCTAATTAACTTCCAAAGCTCTTGCATGTTCTCTCTCTAGATGACAAGAGCATTTTCTCTCCTAAAAATATTTCTCAAATTTATATTTTAGTTTTACAAATCTTAGATTCTCTACACAAAGAGATCTAAGAAAAAGAAGAAGAAGAAGAAGAAGAGAAAGCAAACAAAGGAGAAAAAGAACTATCATTTCAAAAGACAAGGTAAGTTCTTAGACCTCCAAATCTTTTTATATTTCTTGTCAAAACAAAGACAAACAAATAAAAACAAACACAAAAAATGGTCAAAACCCGACAAAAAATACAAGTCGTTATCTGCGAACGAACTTTACTTTTCTTGCATTTACTTTACCGTCATTTACCTTTTTGCACTTTACTTTTTCGCATTTATTTTACAGTCATTTACTTTACCGCTCTACATCTTTCTACGCTTCATATTTTTGTATTTTTCTTTTTTAGCCTAGGCCTTAGACCCGGCATTAAGTCACAGTCCTTGGCCTGACACATCTTTTTTCCTTTTTTAGTCAAGTCCTCGTGTAAACACCGCATTTTGTCCCTCTCATACATGACATTTCAAAAGAAATAAAAAAAAATATAAAATAATGAAAATTAAACATGATGGTTTTTGCCGAGTCAATTATTCATGAATTTTGAAAATATCCAAATAAAAATGAAGGGTCGATTCGAAGGTTTCAAGAATTAATTCAAATTTGAATTTTGCAATTGGAAATCTTATTGGCTTCATTGAAGGTTTAAAATAATAAATTAAGTCTCCAGGTTTTAAATTAATATCTCAAAATTTTGATTAAGTTAAAAGGTTATCCAATTGAGGGGTTTGAATCAAAATTTTTACTTTTGAAAAAGTTTTGGGACTAAATTGAAAATTTGAAAGATTGATATTTGGACTTGGATTTTGAAATTAATCATTGAAACATTCAATTATTCCAAAACAAGTTAAACGAAAGTCCCATAATTCCAATTGGTCCCCTAAATAAGCCAATTAAGAGAATTTGTCAAATGAGAAAGTTTAGGGGGCCTAATTGGAAATATTAAGAAAACTTAAATTGGAATCCAAAAGGGATACATTTTAATTCATATTTTCCTATTGAATCTATTCAAATTATTAGTTCTTGAAAAACTCGAATCGGAACTCCAATTGAGGTTCGGAAAATCCAAAGAAAGTTTCGGGGTCAAAATAAAATTTATAAAAGTTATTTTGGGAGTAAATTGAAATAAATATTAAATTTTTTTATCATGTTTTATTTCAATTCATTTTTTCAAAATTCAATTTGGCGAAAAACAAGTGAAATCGAAAGTATTTAGAAATTTTCATTTTTACTCCAAAGTTTGGGCATTTTTGAAAATTCATGAAATTAGTAAACAATTGAAAATCATTTTGAAATCGATTGATCTTTGGATAATCCAATTGTGTTTTCATGAAATCAACTAAGAAAAATTATATCAAGAATAAAAGAAATTAAAATGAATGAAAAGAAAAGAAAAGAAAAATAGAAAGGAAAAAAAGAAAAAGAAAAAGAGAAATAGGACAAACGTTCAAGAAATGGTTTGTTGGTAAGACCCTCTACTTTCCAAGTAGAGCAAAGGGGGAAAAAGGGGTATGTTTTGCAGCCCCCTCACATTAAATATAATTAAAATAAATAAATAAGTGATGAATTGGCGCCTATAAAAGGCACACCATCCCCATCATTTGAGGGGGATTTTCGGCCAAAAGAGGAAAGTCAAGAAAGGGATATTTGGTGAGCTTGTTTCTTAGGAAATATTTGGAGGAGAAAGTGGAGAGGGTTGAGAGATTTCATTGGAGGGTTGGAGATTTTTCTTAAGCAAAAGCCAAAAACAAAAGAGTTTTTTTTTTTTTTTTTTTGTTGGGGGGGAGGGGTTCCGTTATAAAAAGGGGATTGAGGAGGGGGGTTTGGCAAAAGAAAAAAAGGAGAAGGAGGAGAAGGAAATAGGGGAAGAAACTCTTAACGCCCAAGCAAGTTTTTCCTACTCTACAACTATACCTTTATTATTGTTTAAACCGCTTGAAATAATGAAACTAAAATTTGACAAAACTAAGAGGACGTTCCCAGTAAACACTTAAAAATTGGTTTATTTTTTTTGCATTTATTTTCTTATTCCATGCCTTTCCGAGCTTTTTATTATCTGTATTTATTTTTCTGTTCAACGCCTTTCCATGCTTTTGTTTTGTTATATTTATTTTTCGTTCTGCACCTTTTCGCGTTTTTATTTTGTTGTATTTACTTTTTGTTCTGTGCATTTTCGCCCTTTTATTATTGTAACTTTATTCTATGCACTTTATATATTGTCTTTATATTTTTGTATATATCTATTTCCTCACATAAAAAAGGTAAGTATGATGGAACGACCATTTTGGTTATAAAAAAAAAATCAAAAAAGAAAAAAATGAAAAACCCTTAACTTGAAATTTTGAGAAATTGAGAGTTTTCTATACCACTGTTTCAGATTTTCCAACCAGTGTGAAATTTTCAAACGGTGGGTTTAGGAAAACGCTTCCCTAAGTTGGGTTTTGAGCTGGGATAAGTTAATAAAATAGAAGGAATAAAATTTTATTCGCATGTCATATATATTTTTTAATCAAAAAAATATGTAAAAAATAGTATTTTCGTAAAAATGAGTTTTCTAAAAAAAATAAAAAATCAAATATTGTCAATTCTAAAAAATAATTAACGCGCCCCGATTTTTTGAATAAGTAAAGGATATGAAATGGCAAAGCGTATGGGGTTTTAAAAGTACCGATTTTCTCAAAAAGTACTTAGGCCATTTAAAATAAGAAGTCGCCACATAGCATTAGGTTTAAATGGCCTAGGTCATTAAATTTTTACAAAAAAAAAAATCAATTAAAAGGCCTAAGTAAAATTGACTCAAAAACACGGTCAAACCAAATATTCATTTAAAGAGTTTGGGGTTTGGTTACGCTCAGGGAAGGTGTTAGGTACTCCAAGATGCCCGTCCGAAAATAGAACCTTATATCTAATTAAATCTAATTAGTTTAAATCCGAATGTTTTATTTTATTTTCTTTTGAAATTCTTTTTTTTTTCTTCTGAAATCGTTTTAGTATTTTTCAAATTGAGATGAGACAAATTTTTAGTAATTTTGAAATATTCCCCAAGTATGACCTCTTATCAAATATTGAAGGATTTGAGAAGGATGGTTCCTGGGAGGTGGTTTTATGTATATTTCTGACGAATTTCTTTAATTTAAGTGGAAAAATCAATTTAAATATTTTCTAAGTGATGCAAAAAGACAACATGCAAAATGGCGTGAAATATTGCATTATTTTGTATATAAATGCGATGTCATGAAACCCTACTTTTCTAATTTGCTCAATTAATTTAAAGAAATTCCAATTTGACATTCCCTCAAATTCTATGAAGATGAAAATCAAGGAAACGTCATGGAAACGATTTTTGTCAAAAGTAACTCCTCCAAGACTTAAGCGGGATCCAACGAAATGACTTACTGAAGGAATAGTTGAATCCGCCCTAAGACTTGTAAAAATTAATTCTTACAAAATAATTTATTATTATTTTTATTTCTTTATTTTTTATTTCTTTATTTTTTATGAATTTAGGTATAGAAACAACTTAAATAAAAATAATAATTAAAAAAAATAGTAAAATAAAAATAAAAGGTCATCCTCATCTCACGCTCAGAAGCTAAGCCCAAAAGGAAAGCCTCGCTTTTGTGTTTTCATCAAATCATCGAATAATTCTAACGAAACTAAATTTGCAGGAATTTAAATTATGATAACAAGGAAATAATGGAGAAAATTAGAAGGTAAGAAGATGTACCTGCTCTGGCCAAGATTCCCGACGCACGAGTTTTTCTCTGTCAAAGACGACTTCCTGAATGAGCTTGCGTTGAGAATCGCTCCTTAGGTGGGTTTCTCTCTGATTTTTTTTTTTTGTCTAAATTAAGAGGATGAGGATCCTATTTATTGGAAAAAATGGAGAATAGAAAAACACTAGGAAACCCTAAAAACTAGTCTTGGCCATTTACCTTAACCCTAGTTTGACTAGGAAAAGGAAAGAAACCGTTTAGGAAACATTCAAGAATTTTTATTTTTTATTTTTTATTTTTTTAGGCCCAATTCTACCATTTTTTTTATTTTCTTTTTCTTTTCTCGTGAGGCCCACCTCCCAAACACTTTTTTCTCTCTCATTCTCTATCTCTCATCCAATTCTCTTTTCTCTCTCTCTCTCTCTCTCTCTCTCTCTCCTCTTTCTCTTCTCTACCCGAGTCTCTCCCTCTCTCTATTTTTTTTTTTTTTTTTTTTTTTGTATTTTTCAAAAATAAAATAAAACAAAAATAAAGTAAATTATAAAATAAAATAAAAAAATTTGCAAGGATGGTCAAAATGTCGTGTCTATAACTGTCTATGTTTGTCATGCGAGTTTCACTTACTTGACAAAGATAGGAAACAACGTTATTTTGATCGCCCCATTTTCTAGATTTTTCAAAGCATTTTTTTTTATCATAGAACAAATTAAAAAATGACTCATGACAAATTCACGACAAACAAGTATCCGTTAAAAAGATTGTTTAGAGTGATTGAAAATAACTCATGATGAACAAGTATCTATTTAGAGGGTCGTTTAAAGTGATAGAAAATGACTAATGACGAACAAGTGTTTGTTTAGAGGATTGTTGATCCCGAGGATTTAATGGACAATTAAGGGTTGATGTTTTTGGTGGAACTAATGTATTTATTGAATGTTTCAGTATAAGAGTAATAAGTGTAAAATACATATCTACTTCTAAATCGGATTTGGTAGTTTTCGAGTAAATTAGTAATATTTAATTGTGTTTTTGTTAGTTTTTATGTAATTCAAGTGTAGGGACGCAAACAAGTGACAAACGAGCGAAACGGTAGGAAAACAGTAAAGAAAAGAAATGATGAAGAAACAAGGTTTCAAGATCACAAGACCCACCGCCGCGGCAGTGAGAATGCAAAGAGTGCTGAAAATACACAAGTCCCACCGCCTAGGCGGTGAAAGATCAGAGAGTTTGGAAAGTTGGCCGACATCCCCACCGCCGCGACGCTAATCCCCACCGCTGCGGCGATCAGCTCTACACAACAAAGAAGATATTTTCAGATATTTTGAAGCCTTGCACCTATAAATACTCATTCTCCCACTTCTATTAAAAACTCTTGGAGCTGAAATGTCGACCATTTTGAAGAGCTCAAAGAGGAGATTCATCATCCGGAGAAGAGGAAACACTAGCAGATCAATCTTTCGGCGAACATGAAAACCATTCCACTTTAAGATTTGATCTTTCTCTCTTTGTTTCTCTCATTGTAACTTAATGTTTTATTGTAAATGATGATGAATCCCTCTTGGTTTAATGTTTTAATAGCCAAGATCATGTTAGATTAGATAAATATTAGCTAGGGATAGATGTAGTTGTATAAATACTAGTTTGATTAAATATGTGTTTCTTTAACGATTGTTTGTTTTTAAATCTGTTTGTGTTTATCATTTTATTACAACTTTAATATGCTTTGTTAAGGTATTAGGGTTATATTTAAGAATACGGGGTTTGACACTCGGAAGGGTAAACGATTCAGAAGGGCGTTAGTAAGTGTGCAATTGATGACATTGGAGAAAGACTAACGTGACCTAGCATCGTTAAGACGTTGAGGGGGACTTCTTCGTTGATGCGAAATCGCGTATTCCGCCGTCTTACACTCGTAAGAGGTGGTGGAGGAGTTTACGAACCGAAATTGTCGGATACCATAAACACTGTTATTGTTAACTAAATGAAATCAAACATGTATTAAGTTAACGAAATCAATCCTTAGGTAATCAACTTAGTTAGGATTAACCCACTAATTATAGTTTAGCTTAGTTTTATTTAGTTTAATTTAAACATTTATTGAACCGTCTGGATAATACAAGATTATGCAAATTGCGGTATTCAATTATTTACACCGTCTCTGTGGGAACGATATCTAATCTTAAAAATCCACTACATTAAAATTGGACCTTGTGCACTTGCGAGTAGTCAATACGCGAGCGTGTAAAAATCTCGTCATACAAGTTTTTGGCGCCGTTGCTGGGGAGGGTGTTGAATGCGTAGAATTGATATTACGACTAAGTAGTTGAATATTAATCCAGACAATTCTTTTATTTTATTTTCTTTTTAATTATGCTGTTCATTTGTTTCGTCAGTTGTGATCAAGCAGCGCATACAACGTAGAAGAAATTGAAATTCTTGGCTCTTGATCCGGAGATCGAGCATACATTGAAAAGGATAAGAAGAGAGAGAAGAAGCCAAGTTCAATGAATTGTGATCCAATGGAGCATACTAACCCTAATTCCTTGTCTATGAAGGATTTTAGTGAAAAATGCTCCACCAAGTCTAGCTAGGGACGGTAAATTAAACAAGTCACGTTTTTTGATCTAAAACTGAGGGTATCAAATTTTATCCGATTTTTGCTAATTTTTTTTTTTTGGAGGCCGGAATGTTCTTGGAGCGTGTTTGGAGGTAAATTAAAGAGTGCGGATTCTTGGAGATGCGTTTCGCACTTAAAATCGTTGAACAAGCAAAGTGGAAACACATGGTGTGGAGCCTTTGTGTGAAAACTTGAAGAAAAAATGAAAATCTAGCAGTAGGCTCACCTCCAAGGCGGTGAAAATGCAGGATGTCAAGTTTTCAACACAAACAGTTCATCGCCGTAGCAGTGAACTCCACCGCCATGGCGGTGAAACAACAGAGTGTTATGTTTTAACAAGGGCGCTTCACTGCCGAGGTAGTGATTCCCATCGCCTAGGCGATGAAACAGCATAAATAATTGATTTTAAAAAGGCACTCACACCGCCACAGCGGTGAGGCCTCTGTTTGATTAAAACCATCCTGCTAAAACAAAAAACGTCACAACCTTTTCAAAAACTCCAAAATCTCTCTAATCCCATCCCTCCAAACTATTTCCAACCCTCTAAATCATCCTTCTATTAAAAAAACTTGTGATTTCTACCACAAATCACCCTCCAAAAATTGGATTTATCCCCATTTTCGAAAAGTTAGGGTTTAAAGAACGACGGTGCAAATTTCTTCAATTTTCAATCCTTTGGGCTACCATTTTTCAAAAAGTAAGTATTTATGATTCTATATTTCATCTATTTGTTGAAATCCTTGATTTATTTGCATGATTATATCAAAAAATCATTGGATTTGGAAGGTGCTTTAACCCTTAAACCCCTATTTTCGTGATTTTCATTTCCTACGGGATTTTGGTTTGATTTTTGATGTTAAACTGAGTTATTATGGATTGGTCAATTGTGTGAAACAAAAATGCATGCTACATTGTTCATATTTTATTAAAATCGTTGTGATTGGTGTATATGTATTGAGATTGCGCCTTGTTCTTGATAGTATTGATTCAAGGGATTGTTTTGTATTGTGCATATATGATTGGGTCTATCTCATTTGTGAATGTGATTGTTAGGAACCATGCCAAAGAAGGTTGCTATGAAAAGGGCACGCGGTGAAGGATCGGAGTCAGCTCTTAACTTCGATTCCACCCGATTCATTTCGAAAATGGCCGGGGAGCACTTCTATCAGCACAAGTTCAAAAGACCATGCATAAAGCAAAGAGGATTTAGGCCACTGGAGAGTCTACCGGCAGAATTCTGGGATGTCATTCAAAGCCGAGGTTGGGAGTAATTCTGCCAATTGCCTCTATTCGGTGAAGTCTCCTTGGTCCGGGAGTTCTACACAAACGTCACTGAAGCTCAACAAAATCAGACAAAGGTCCGCGACATGATTATCTTATTCAGTCCTGAAAAATTCAATGAGGTATTGGGATTGGGACCGCCGGAGCATTTTCAGGAGCCATATCCGGGGTACCAACCAAGCATAGAGGACGTGATTCAGGTCATGACTACGGGCAATGTCAAATAGACCATTACAGGGCCGAATCAAGCCACATTCCCGCCAGATTCTTGAAGCCGGTGCCGAAGATATGGCACCACTTTATTTGTGGCAGCCTAATCTCGACCTCTCACCTATCGGACATATCAAATGAGTGAGCCATTGCATTGCATTCTATCTTGAGGGGCAAGCCGATCAACGTTGAATTTTTTATATATTCTTCAATTCTACATACTGGGCGGATAACCAAAAGTGGCCTCCCATTTCCAAACTTACTGACAGAGTTGTTCAGGCGAGCGAGTGTGGTGATCCTTGGGGATTACCCGTTAGCCCCAACCAATGCTCTTGACTTTTCTATTATTACAAGAATGTGGAAGGCAACGCTCAAGGCCAGACTGCAGGTAGAGCGACAGAGGATGAAGAGCACGCGAAAGATGAAATAGGGCCTTCTGAGGCCCCAGTTCCCGAGGCACCTGAACCGGCCTCGATCGACGGGGAGCATGTTTATCAAGAACTCCGGAATCTTCGGCAAGGGTAATACAAGCTCTGGACCTACCAGGATTAAACGGACGGTATCAAGATCAAGTGAACCGGCTTATTTGTGAGGGCCTAGGCATCAAGATGCACACTTTTTCGACTATGTCGCAGGTGCCGCCACACCTTTTGCAACCGCCACAGTTTCCATTCCAACGTGATAATGGTGGCGATGATGCTTTCCCAGGTGGATAGTAGGAGGTAAGACTCCTATGTCTTATCTCCTAGGTATGTGTTTAAACCCAATATTTTGTTAATGAATACTATAAATTGTTATTGGGTTCGCTGTCTAAACAGTGTGGACACTTCCATGTTTAAGTTTGGGGGGGTGTTCATCCATTTTTGTTTTTTGTAGAAAAAGAAGGATGAACAATTTTTTGATGTATTTAATTTGAATGTTTTATGTTTTGTTGACTTTAATTAAATAGTTAAGTTGTAGTTTAATTTTCATGTTTTTGTATGATAAATGCTTAGTTTAGTTTATGTATGTTAGTATTTAGATTTAATATAGTATTGTTTATGTATGAAGTCGTATATGCTTGATGAGTTGTTGAATTCGTCTAGGGCCATTTTCCGATGATGAAAATTATCTCTTAATTGTATATCGAGGTAGGGGATAATGTTATTCATGTGTGTTTTGTGTGCTTAGCATGTCGATTAGGTAAAAATTATTTTGATTCTAAAATCGCACGATCGCATGGTCTCAGTGTATAATTATTTGAATGATTTGGCATTGATTATTCAGTAATAAGTTTATTACAGAAAAGAGGAATCTAGAACTTGATTTGGGGTAGACTTGAGGCGAAATCCTAGGTAAGGTAATTTCGGAGGCATGATTTAGGCCTTCAATTTTTTCGCTTGAACCTTTTGTAGCTAACCTGAAATTTTTTATCCTTCGTTACCCTGTCGAAGCCGATAATCTTTTCAATTCTGAACACGTTTCAAATACTCTATCCAATTAAAATTTTCTAAACTATTGTCGCTAAGCCTAAAGTCAAAATTGAGTGAACTCAAGTAGCATAGACTAATGTTGACTTGAAGTGAGTGATTGGGGTTTCAGACGAATTGTTATTGGTTCAGTTATTAATGTATTCACTTGTCATTCTTTTTGCACGCCCCTAAAATTGTACAAATTCAAATAAGTTTGGGGGTGTGACAATGTTTTGTTTAAAAAAAAACTATATGAATATAGTTTTTATGTTCATTTCTTTCGACAAATGAATACAGTGTTCTTAAATTCTTGTTCAGGGTTGTATTTTCAATATTTGGGGTTACGAGAGAGAGATAGCGACAAGCGTTTGTACCTCGGGTATTGTTCAATAATAATGATTTGTTTTTTCTATTCCTGCGATAGCCTTGGTAGTTCTCCAAAGCTTAACCAAACCCTATTGATCTCTGTGAATATCCGAACCTACATTAGTGGATAGTCGAGCCCAGTCAAGCGTATGGTTTTCCTGAATCCTTTAAAGTTTAAGTCATAAGCTTGTCTACTGAATGATCCAATCTGGAGTTTGGTTAGTTATACATTTGAGCTCTCTTACACACACATTTCAAATGGATCTAGAATGGTTTTAACTGAAATTAAGTGTTGAAATTCTACAACACCACTTGGTGTGTATTATTTCCCGAACTTGATCAAATTGAGGGCTGTTGAGGGAGGACCAACTTGGTTTCTTCGATTGAATTTAGAACTCGCATGCATATACTTCTTCTTTATTAAAGTTTTTCATTTTTAGATTAGTGGTAAGTTAATTAGGGTAATTAGTTTAATTTAGTGTTAGGGTGTTTTGCTCAAGAACTAGCAAAATTCCAAGTTTGAGGGTATTTGATAGGTGTAAAATACATATCTACTTCTAAATCGGATTTGATAGTTTTTGAGTAAATTAGAAATATTTAATTTCGTTTTTGCTAGTTTTTATGTAATTCAGGTGTAGGGACGCAAACAAGTGACAAACAAGCGAAACGGTGGGAAAATAGTAAAGAAATGATGAAGAAATAAGGTTTCAAGATCACAAGACCCACCACCTAGGCGGTGAAAGTACAGAGATTTGGAGTTGTTTCACCGCCGCGGCGCTGATCTCCACCGCTGCAGCGAAAGTTAAACCGACTTACTCACCGCCTAAGCGGTGAATCCTACCTCCTAGGCGGTGAAATATCAAAGAGTTTGAAAAGCTGACCAACATCCCCACCGCCGCGGTGGTCAGCTCTGCACAACAAAGAAGAGGTGAAATGTCCCTAACCCTTAGGAGGTGGTCCTTGGCCATTTTTGAAGAGCTCAAAGAGGAGATTCATCATTCGGAGAAGAGGAAACACTAGCGGATCGATCTTCGATGAAACTAGAGACCACTCCACTTTAAGATTTGATCTTTTTCTCTTTATTTCTCTCGTTGTAACTTAATGTTTTATTGTAAATGATGATGAATCCCTCTTGGTTTAATCTTTCAACGGTGAAGATCGTGTTAGATTAGATAAATATTAGCTAGGGATAGATGTAGTTGTGTAAATACTAGTTTGATGAAATATATGTTTCTTTAACGGTTATTTGTTTTTAAATTCGAATGTGTTTATCTTTTTATTACAACTTTAATATGTTTGTTAAGGTATTAGGGTTGGATTTGAGAATACGGGGTTTGACACTTGGAAGTGGTAACCCTGGATTCGGACTAGGGTAAACACATCATTATGATCCAACGACCCGGGAGGACGTTAGTAAGTGTGCAATTGATGACGTTGGAGCAAGACTCACGTGACCTAGCATCGTAAGACATTGAGGGGGATTTCTTCATTGACGCAAAGTCGCGTATTCTCCCATCTTACACTCGGAAGAGGTGGCGGAGGAGTTTACGAACCGAGATTGTTGGATACCATAAACACCGTTATTGTTAACTAAATGAAATCAAACATGTATTAAGTGAACGAAATCAATTCCTAAGTAATCAACTTAGTTAGGATTAACCCACTCATTGTAGTTTAGCTTAGTTTTAATTGGTTTAATTTAAACATTTATTGAACCGTTTGGATAATATAAGACTATGTAAATTGCAATATTCAATTATTCACACCGTTCATGTGGGAACGATATCCGATCTTAAAGATCCACTATATTAAAATTGGATCTCGTGTATTTGCGAGTAGTCAATATGCGAGTGTGTAAAAATCTCGTCATACAAAGAGTTCCAAATCATGAAGAAATTATGAAGAATGCAAAGATGAATGTTGAAGAAATGAAAAGTGTTGAAGATTTCAAAGAAATTATGTGAAAAAAAAACTCAAACACTCTAATACTCTTAATATATCCCGAATTAGGATCACACACGACACAAATTGATGAATTATATTCAGGTGTGTTTAATTTGATAAAGTTTAGGATCCTAATTAGTAATCAAATATTTTCTCCAATGTGAAATTGAAAAATGAAAATTGACCTAAGTAAGATTAGTATTTAAAATTGAATATTGAGGTCAATTGTATTAAGCAAGACAAGCAATCGGTTAACGGGATTAAAAGATGAAGTTTGGAGTTGAAACAAGTTGAGAATAGAGTATCCAATATCATTCGATCAACTGACCAACAGGGGTTCTGTCACAACCCGTCCCGGACACCCGTCATCCCGAGGCTGGCGTGACTACAACATGACATCACCAATCTCCAAATTTACAATGAATGACAATATACACCTACAGTGTAATACAAACATCTACTATGAGGGACACACCCGTCCCGAAATTATACCGGCTAAAAGTAGTTATTCATGAATCTTTTGTTTTTATTCCATTTGACAACTTCTCTCAAACGTCCATACGACTCCATCACGTAGCTCTACCTAGTGCCAGTAGGGGACCGACTCCTAGCTGTTGTACCTGCGGGTGTACTGCCTTCTTAGTAAAACGTTTTTAAAAATATTAATACGTTCAAAATATTTCCACAATTTAATATGGATCAAGCACAAGTATATAAGCAATGAAAATAAAGTGATACAGATTAGTTCCATCCAAATCCATTTAGTATAAAAGCCATACCATTATACGTAAAACACTACATCTCAAGCACCAATCTCAAACACACACCTCCAACACACACACACACTGGCCAGCCCTAGTGATCGTTTTAACCTCACGATCGGGAGTTGCAACGGTACCGTAACATTCATAAGAATGCCTTCCTACGAAATATCCACACCCCTTTTTGGAGAGAAATACAATCCACACCCCTTACGGGGAGAAATATAATCCACACCCCTTTCGGGGAGAACAACCATGGCATCGTCAAAATCAAATACAATATCATCGAATCGTAACTCAATAAATATCACTTACTCAAAATCCTCAAATCACCACGTCTACCACTTTTCTCAAACCAGCTTTTAAATTCAAAAATCATATTTTATATCTTCTTTTAAAGAAAACGTCTGATTTTATCAATACCACTTTTTCACCATTTATTTTTTTATTTTTAAAAAACCAGGCATTTCTAGAAAAATAGATGTTTCCTATTCTCTTTTTAAAAATGCCGTCTAATTTCACTAAATCCAGCGGAAATTCATTTTCAGCTTCTTTTTTAAAACTATCGAAATCCAATTTACCAACTCATTCAAATCCTACTTGATCCATATCATTTATTCATACAGTTTAAATAATCACATATTTCATTATATATATTCATAGAAAAATAGTTTGGCAAGGAGACAGTACACTCACCTTAATATCCTTTTTGTAGACTTAACTGCTTATTCCCTACCGGTACTCCGATGCCCGCGAACCTAATAGCGATAGAGTCTAAATTAATATTTTATGTAAAATAACCAAATCATGCAATGCAGGCCCTAAATTCCGTAATCCCCCCCGTACACACTTTTTATTACGAATAATTGATATCCGGTAAATTCCGTTTCGTTAATAATTATTGTACGCGTTTGTTAATAGGGATGATGACAAAAATTAGTAAAATTAACGACTCTAGATTATAATCCCGTTTGCTACTATTTCAATTTAACAATAATGGTAATTGATTTGGATTTTACCTGCTTCGAATCGTCCGTTGGTCGTGAGAATGATATTTGGATTTTTATTGGGGGGGTTTACGTAATTTTTTTTCCTTTTCTTCTTATCCCCTTTCTTCTTCCCGTTTGTTTTCCTTTCCCTGATTTGTATTCATGCTTCCTGTTACGCCGTCTCGCCGCCGTCGATGACATCTCGCCGTCGCGCTGCCGCCACCAACGTCTCACCCTTGATCAAGTCTCGTCGTCCCACCGACCGGACACATGCACCATCAATCGGACAACCCACACCCTTTCATGCACTGCCGACCGTCCCACCCACCATGCACGCACTGTTCTTTCTCTCTCTAATTTTTCGGCGGAAACTCCGGCGACCCCATGCACCCACAACACGCTCACACCTTGTAGGGTCGGCATGTACCGATGGAGCAGAGCCACCCACGCCGCCGATCGTCACCGTCGCACTACACACCACAAGAAAGAACATGAACTGTTCAGAGCAGAAAATACACACACATATCCCAATGTCAACGACAGCCACCGGAAGCTTACCGTCAACCCCGCTCACCACTGTCGGTTGCTGAATAGCCCACCGTCGGACTGACCGATGGCAACCTCCGATGAAACTATGATAAATACCCCGTCGGCACTCCATACCGTCGACACTGAACGGGACCTCACACCGTCGGCACCACCGACGATCGATCAATGATCCGAACGAATCACTCACACCTCCGATCGTCGGATCTCACCACCCCCTGACCGCCGGACCTCCCCCCTCTCTCTCCTCTGTTTTCCAGTTTCTATTTTTTTTTCCTCCGTTGAAGATCACGATTCCCTGTTTCAAAGATCACAATTACATGTTTTAGGTGGATCGGTGTACTCCTAGCTTGCCACGTCAATGAATCTCGATCCTTCCTCTCTCCGATCCGGTTGTTCTCTCGGCACCCATCGTATGCATGTATATATATATATATTTATATAAAAATCTTTTACTCTAATAACTCCTTCCTTCCCCCAAATTTCTTTAATTCCTATTTTAGCCCAAATTACCATTTTATAATTTTCCTTCAAATTGTAATTTCACCCCTAAAGGTTTACATGTTATCAATTGAAAGACCATTTGAATCCTAAGGGTTGGATTCAATGAATACAAATTTACAATTCGCCCCCCCTAAACTTTTAATTCGGATAATGATTAATTCAATTCTACCCTATATTTTTCCCAATTGCTCCAAAATATAACTAAAATGACGTACGTGCTAAGTCAGGGTCTTACAGGTTCGGTCAACCGATTGGCCAAAGTGAAACTCTATAAATTGATCGGTCAACCGACCGTAGTGGATCGGTCAACCGACCATGGATTTTGGCTTGAAAAGGATCCTGAATCATTTGGTCAACCAACCCTAGAGGGTTTGGTCAATCGATTGCCCTTTAAGGGCTGGCTTGTGTTACATGTTGTATGATCGGTCAACGGATGGGCAGAAGTTTGATTAACCGATATTGTGGTTGAGATTTCAAGGATTTTGAGGATATGATAAAATACTAGCCCTTTTTTGGCAAATCTAAATGAGATATTTTGGGGATTTGAATATATTAAAGATATAACACATCTCTTTTAATATCCCTATTGATTTGGTACATATTATTAATCTCAAGATTTTGATGGATAATTAAGTATTGATATTTTTTGTGGAACTAATGCATTTATTGAGTGTTTCAGTTTAAAGAATTTCATTCAAGATAATATCATGAAGTAATTATGAAGGATGCAAAGACGGACACTAAAGAATATTAATGATTATGAAGATACTAGGTGAAAACAACTTAAATCTATTTTACTCTTAATGTATCTCAATTAGGATCACACATGACACAAAAATGATTTATATTTATGTGTGTTTTAATTAAGGTCCTAATTATTGTTCAAATATTTGCTTCAATGTGAAATTAAAAAATAAAAATTGGCCTAAGCGAGATTAATGTTTAAAAATGAATATTAGTGTCAATTAAATTAACCGAGAAAAGAAATCGGTTAAAGGGTTTAAAACGTCGAAGTTTGGAGTTGAAATAAATTGATTACTGGGTGTTGAAGTATTGATCGGTCAACTGACCACAAGGAATCGGTCAACCGATGGACAAGAGCTGGAAAATATGGAGTCTCTGAATTGATTAGTTAAATGACCAGGAGAGATCGGTTAATCGATGGCCGAAATGAAAACTATCTGCATTGATCGGTTGACCGACCATCGATGATTGGTCAACCAACCAGGGTCGAAAATAGGCCTGAAAAAACATCCTGTATCGATCGCTCAACCGACCCATGAGGGATCGGTCAACCAACCAGTATTTAAAAAATGACTTGGATACATCCTGTATCCATCTGTCAACCGATAGACAGAGGTCGTTCAATCGACTGTATTGTTACAGTTTTGAGGATTTCAAGGAACTATTCAAAAACTAGCCGTTAACTAGCCATTCTTGAGATATCTGAGTGAGATATTGTAAGGATTTTGATATATTAATGATGTGATACACTTATTTTACCATCCCTATGGATATGGTACACATATTTGAAGTGTTTCTCAATTTGGCACATTTAATACTTTTTATCTTTACGATTTAAGATTGAGAAATAATTTAGGGACTAAATTGAATATTTTAAAAGCTATATTTAAGTAAATTGGACCAGGATTAAATGGTATTGATATATGGGGTCTATATATGCATTTAATTGCCATATCTTAAGGAAACTAACCATTAGAGGGTTTATTTAAAATCAGCTTAAATAGACCTGCGTTTTTAGAGATCAATACATCACTTCCATCAAGAACTAAGTGTTCTTGAATGTTGATATATGTGTTTTGATGATGTCAATATATGTGTTTTGATGATGTCACGATATGTGTTTTGATGATGTAAATATTTGTGATATGATGATGTCACATTGATATTATTAGACACAAATTATATGTTCCAAGGTATATAAAATTGAATTATACCTTGAATGTACTAATCAAAGTGATATCTTAAGTGTATGTATTAAGATTCAATTATTCATTGCATGTGCTAACCACTATGGAATTTTAAGTGTGAAATGCAGGTTTAATCTCGATATGAAGATCACGAGACTTAGGTCAAATTAAGTCTATAAGGTTAAGTCTATAAGATGTTACTCTTGAAGAGATTATATACCTTGACTCATTAGGATGCACACACACACATACCAAGAGTGCATACATTTATGATATTATGATTTGAACATGATCATTATTTGATTATATCATGATACATGTGATTGGATTGTTCAACACATGATTACTTGAAAAATTCACATATTGATCACAATATACTTAAATTACGAAAATTTGTTTTCAATGTGATCAAAAGATACATTGCATGCATTGCTTGATACGATATGCTAAAAATAGTTATTATATAATAAGAACATGATATATTTGAACTAATATGCTCAACTTATGTTTATATCATGATATGATATTTTCAAGACACCTTGCATGCATTACATGTTCAAAATGCTCAATGTATGCTTACAATGATAATTTGATTAATACATGCATATATGAAATTTTCATATTTTGATCAATAATCTTAAAATGAGAAAACTTGGTTTTTCATGACGAATCTTGTTGTCATTGTTCATAATATGTTATTATTTGCTTGATTAAGATATGTTCATGATATATATGTTATATAATAAAGTTGGTAACATTGGATTGATGATTAATTATATTTTTATTATATTGCATGAAAAATCATGTTTTTGCATAAAATCTACTATATCATATGTTTGTTCCTGTTAGATCTCATGAAAATGATTCATGTGATGATATATATGTATAATATGCTTCATATAAATGGTATTGAAATATCATACATGAAATTTGTACATACATTATATATATATACAAGATTCCATGAGAGTATAAACAAATCTTGATTTAGCAACCTTATTTGACTTTTATACTAATTCTCATTAATAGCATGGAGCCAAATCTTTCCAATATATGATATTTATTGCTCCATCTACTCGTTGTCTAGATTTAGAAAAATCATGGGTTGCATTTATGATCATTATAATAGATTTATACTCTTTATTCAAATTACCACAAGAACATGTGGATCTTGATCCTTGTGTATTCAAAATGGCATAACTCTCTCAATGCTTGTCCAAAATTAATGAATTTTATATGGTTGGAAAGCTAATTAAAATATATTTTACACCATATTAAGTTCATATCGGTACAAGTGGTTTGGGTTGTCCAAATCAGAATGGTTTCTCACAAAATAGCAACTGGTTTGAAAAACACAACCTCAACCTTTTCTCATTTAAATGATCATATCTCACTCATTTGGAGTCCAAATGAGGTGATTCTTTTTTATATGGAAAGGTAATTAAATAATATGTAATTATGTGCTTGGTATGAATTTTTTTAATTTGTCCTTATTGTCCAAATATAGCTGTTTGTCCAAAAAAAATTAGTATCTGCCAGTAAAAATCTGAGCTGGACCTTTGTCTATTCAAAATAGCATCTCTCTCTCAACTCTTGTCCAAATCAGGTGCACAACATATGGTGGGAAACATTATTTAAATGGATTTAAAACCATAATAAATGCATATGGGTCCTACTTGTATTATTTGGAAGATATGATCTATTTTCTCAGAAATAAAGTTGTCGAATTTCTGGAATCTGCTGAGTACACTTGTGCCTAAGAGCCTTCTTTACTTCTACTCTTTAGAGGACAAGTATCAACGGTTATAAGTACTTTTGAACCTATTATTGGCTTATATTATACCATATTTGGCTATATAAATTGAAGGCCAAAAAGCTGGGATAATAAAAAATCACATGCAAGAGCTTACAAGGGTTATATACCAAAGATTTTCAAGTTCTCATACTATATTCTTTAGCAATATCATTTTGATTCTTATTCCTACACTTCTTGCGTGATCACTCTTGTACATAAAGTTTATTTATCGTTTGTTGAGTGATATTTATGAGAAGAACCAAACACTAATGAGTTAAAGTGTTGTAATCTTTATAGAGAGTGTCTAGAGCTCCAAGGTCAGTTTGGTAAGTTAGATTACAAAACCATTTTGAGTGTTGTAGTAAAAGATTGTACTTCATATAAACATATAAGAAAGGAAGATCCTCAACATAACTTCATCAAAGATCAACTTGTGAAGAAGTTGAAGAAGACTAAAGAAGGCGCCTTTGGTGGTGACGGAACAATCTCGCCGGAAAGAAGATCACGTGGAATGGTTTGATCTTCATATGTAAGAAGATTGTGAAAGGTTGTTCTTCACCTGTAAGAAGATTTAAAGGTTGTAAACGGTTTGATCTTCACTCGTAAGAAGATTGTAATGGTTTAATCTTCACCTGTAAGAATATTAAGAATTAGTGAACTAGAACTCTTCAGTGGCGCCTTTTTAATGCAAAAGGACGTGCCTAGATGTGTCGCCTACTTAATCGCCGGGGAGAAGACACGTGGCTACACGACCTCTGAACGATACTCCTTTCCCAGGGACCTTTATGGCGTTGTCAGGTACGACGGTTGGGATGGATGGGCGTCCTCCTATATAAAGGAGGCACCCTGAACCCTTTTACATACTCTTGCAATTTTGCCTTAGCGGAGCACCGACCTTTCCGGCAAGTAACTCCCCCTTTTCTAAAAGTGTCTTTTTCTACCTCTTCTTTTGCTATTGAGTTAGTGTCAGTGTCACACCCCACCCCGGGCATCGTTACCCTGGGGCCGGCGTGACGTCGACATGGCATCACCTAGACGTCCAACCAACTAGAAAATTTTAATATGCATACATAAATGTACAACCACATATACAAACCATATACATCCTCTCTAACTAAGGACACTCATCCCTGAATTATAATAACAATAAAAGCATAACAATAATTAACCTCTCACATGTTCGCCTCAAACAGCTCCTCCCAAAAATACTGTCATACTACGCCATCGCCAGACTCTACCTAGTGCCGGTAGGAGACTGACTCTTCACTGTTGCACCTGCAAATGTACTGTCTTCTTAATAAAAATATTTTAGATGGATCAAGCATAAAACATATAAATATCACATAGCGTCCAATAATATAAAAATATCATAATATAAATATCCCATTATATAAGAAATATTTATTTACCTGCCATTACAGATCAACGTCTACACACACACACACACACACACACATATATATATATCACACCTCAACTAAGCAGTGAAAGTCAACCAGAATATATGAAATCAGAACAATAAATATATTAACACAAATAAATACGCCAATCTAGTAGAAAATAATATATATAAATTTACTCATCCCAATCACCATATACGACAAAACACCATATACGACAAAACTCCACACCACTCTCACACCACACCACACCACATCACATCACATCACATCATACCACCCCACATCACACCACACCTCATCTCATCACACCATACCCCGGCTAGCCATGTGATCGTTTTAACCTCACGATCGAGAGTTACAACGGTACAGTGCCACCTGCAGGGTTTGCTCCCAAACGGGACAAATAACCACCTGCCGGACTAATCCTCCGGATAGGACATAATATCAATAACCACCTGCCGGACTACCCCTCCGGACATGACATAATATCAATAACCACCTACCGGACTACCTCTCCAGACAGGACATAATATCGATAACCACCTGTTGGACAGGACATAAGCTATGGCATTGTCAAATCAATAACATCATCGTCAAATTACAAATCAATAACATCATCCTTTATCTCCAAATCCGATTTAATCCAAATATCATTTTTCCACCTTCTTTAGAAACGAACTAGATTCGACAAATCATTTTTCCACTTTCTTTAAAAACCAACGAAATCCACGTTTCCAAAATCACCCAAACCCGCTTGATCCATATAAGTTATAAATTCATCCAGTTTTTAAGTAAACATATTTTTCCATCATATATTTGAAAATAGGTTTACAAGAAGACAATACACTCACCTGGCTATCCGTTCTGCAAAACTTTTACTGATTATTCTCTACCGATACTCCGGTGCCTGCGAACCTAATAGTGACATGGCCTAAATTAATATTTTATATAAAATAGCCTAATTATGCAATGCAGGCCTAAGTTCCGTAATTTCTCATCCCCACATTTTATTTAAATTTATTATTCGGTTAATTTCATTCCGTTAATATTCCCTGTACTGGTGTATTAAGATTAACGACTATAAACAATATTATTATGATCACGACAATTACTACTACGAATGTGAAAAATCTTAATGCTTGACAATTAAATTTAAATCGATAATAATATCCGATGAAAATGTTACCTGTTCCGAATCGTTCATTGGTCGCGAGACCGATTTTGAATTTTGTTGGGGTTATTTTTGTTGTTTTTTTTTTTTCCCTTCTTCTTTCTTTTCCTTTTCTATTATGTTTCCTATTTTCCACTTCGCTTCCATTCTAGCCGGCCCTCCCTCTCTCTTCTTACTGTCGCCGACTGCTGGCGACCTCACACCCACACACCCCGCCGGCACCCAATCAACCGAACACACACACACGCTCACAACAACAACTACTCCCACAAAACGTCGACCAACTGATGACCCTTACCGACGTACACTGCCAACGACGGCTTACACATGCAATCGCCGAACAAACAACAACAATCGCACACGCATACACCCTCAATCGAACACACCAATGATCACCGAGTAACCCACACTATTGGCGACGACACCGATCATTCTCACCTACCTAAAATCGACCACGATACACACACTTTGACAATCGTCAACGGCTGAACAACCCTACACACTCTGACAATCGTCAACGGCTGAACAACCCTTACGCCGGCGAATGACAATAATTAATCGACCAAACACTGTCACTGTCAACGATCAACAAAACAACCCCGACACCCACACACACACGTCGGCCTACCAAAACAGCACACACCCACATGCACCGTCACACACCCACCACCGTCGACGCCGAGTGAATCACAAACACCTCCACATACTTACACATGCCGTCGGACAAGACAGACCCACCGACCCAACAGAACCCTCACTCCAATCATGCACCCATAAAATCGCTAAATCCACTGGAGAAATACACATACACACGCTGAAGAACCCATCTCCGATTCTCTCTCTCTCTCTAGATTTTCAAGATTTTTCTCCACTAATTTTCTGAATTTCTTCTGTCGAGGTTCATGATCTCAATTACGTGGGTATATTTTTGTGCATGAAAGTAGTGGTAACACTCGATCCCTCGACTTGCCATGTCGATCTTTCCCTCTCTCTTCGGTTTTTTTTTTTTTTTTTTCTCGATCATTCCGTGCCCTGTTTTGGATTAGTGGGTTTCAGACACATATATATGTATATATTGATTAAAAAAAAATATTTTGTTAAATTGCACTTTTTTCCCCCTAACTTTCATTAAGTCTTCATTTTAGTTCAATTTCACATTCAAGATTTTCTAAATTGAAATTTCACCCCAAAAAAGTTTTAATCAAAGAGTTCAATGTCAATTTACCTCCCTAAGTTTGGATTTAATGTTTCTAAATTTTTAATTTAACCCCTAAACTTTTAATTTGAATTTTAATTAACACAATTTTACCCCGAAATTTCTAAATGCTCTAAAATGAAAATAAAGTGACGTATGTGCGAAATCGGGGTCTTACAGTCAGGGTCTGCCATCTCTGGCAGGCACTAAATGTTTCTTTTCTCTGTTAGATAAACCCTCATTTAGCCTTGCCCTCCTGCCCAGAGGAACGGGCAGGGTCTTCAAGTGGTGTAGAGTCCTCTGGCCGTCATGATGGCGGCGACAGTGTTGGGTCCTATAGTGGCCCTACCACGGAGGTGGATCTAAACCCAAGTAATGAGGTTGAGGTATGGGAGGAGACTATGATGACATTGAAGAAAATCCGAAAAGCCCGGAGCATATACACCATCCCTAAGGGGGTGAAGACTTGTCTCCCTCGTTTAGAGGATAGGTCTTGCGCCCCTCCTAAGGGATTCATCATGGTGTACAAGGATCACTTACGCGGAGGTTTACAATTCCTGATTCTTTCGTGGATTCGGACCCTATGCGCAGAGTAAAAACTGTATCCATCACAGCTTGCTCCTAACTGCATTAAGACCTTTGTGGATTCTTTTATCATCTTCAAGGTTGAGGGACTAGAATCGTCCCTAGATCTGTTCGAATCACTATTTTTCCCAAAATCCATGCCTTCTGAGAAGGGGTGGTATTATGTGGCTTCTCGGCGGTAATTTCTTTCAGGTCTAGAGGAGTCGGTGAAGAATTGGAAGCCCCCATACTTTTTTCTAGGAGGAACAGGCTGGAAATTTTATCCCAATAAGGAGAGAATCAACCCCATTCCCAGGAAATGGAGTGTTGCAGGTGAGCATGTCCCCATCTATGAACGATTCATGGATTGCAGAGTATATTTTTTAATATTTTGACTGTTTCTCCTTTTTCCTTTGTCTCCATTTCTTGGAACAATTCCAGAGAAGGCAAGGGAAAGGAGAGTGAGACCAAGCGCCCTGATCAAACAACAGAGGAAGGCTATTTGGGAGACGAAATGCAAAAACGTGAACCAACTGCTAGAGTCGCCATTATACTGTTGTTACTTTTACTATGTACCGGGCCTTTTAATACTAGATATCGAGGAGAACACCAAAAATGGTAAGACCTCCTTTTTTTGGAAGTTGCTAATTTTTTGAATTTTTTTATCGTTTATTTCGTTTCTCACTTATCCAACTTCATATGCTATCTTGGTAGAAATTGATAAGGTAGCGTTGGAGAGGTTACTGAGAAAGAGGGCCAAAGCTGCGAAGGTAGAGGCCGAGAAGAGGATAAGTCACCCTCCTCAAGAGGAGGTCTCCAAGAGGGGACTACAGAAGAGGGTGAGAAAACTGACAAAACAAGCTCTGTTGGAGAGGCCCTAGCTGGGTTAAAAAGTTTATTGAGGAGAATAATGAGGAGGGATCAACAACTGCTTGAGGCCGAGGCCGTTGCCGGGAAGGAGACCTTGTCGCCACCTAAACAGGCACCCATGCCCTCTTCCGAGAAGAGTAGCCTTGGAGCAGGTTAGGAAAAATGAAAGAAAAAGTTCGGGCGGTCTGGAGCTGAGAGAGCCAAGAAGGTAAAGACTGAAAGAGTTTCCGGAGACCCCTAGCCAAGCAAGGTTCCCACTCCAGGATCGACCTTGGCCTTAGGTACAAGCATCCTTCTTGAGCAGGAAGCCTTGGAGAATCCAAAGATGTTGTTTTCTTACATCAGCCACATCATCCCGCCCAGGAGCAAAGAATGAATCAGCGCCGAGACAGATGCATAGATCCTTGCAAAGCTGGTGAGGGATACGATGTTGGTGGTGGCGGAATATTATGTCGCTACTTTCACCACAAGTGTATGGGTCAAGTTTTAGTATAGATGGGAAGGAGTAGGAGTTGTCGTATCCATAGGGATTGATTAAGATTATTGTCGAATACTACGATTGTCATAACCGAATTTTATCTAGGCGACATAAATTGAGTTTATAATTAATTAATACTAATACTAAGTTAATTAATTTAATCATACTAATATTATATTGAGATGTTTAGGGAAAATATTGCCTAGGGATTAACTTCGTTTACAAAAACGTGTTTGGTCTCGTTTAGTTTACAATAACAGCATTCGACGTATCCGACAATCTCTGTATCATAAACTCACTCGCCACCTCTCCCGAGTATAAGATGAGTGAATATGTGACTTCATGTCAATGAAGAAGTCCCCCTCAACGTCTTAACAACACTAGGTCACATGAGTCTTACCCTAACGTCATTGATTGCACACTTTCTAACTCTCTCCTAGGTTATTAGATCATCGCATGGTGTTTACCCTAGTCCGAATTCGGGGTTACCTCTCCCGAGTGTCAAACCCCGTATTCTCTAATTATCTAAGCAAGCATAATACCAAAGAATAACGGTAAACACAATCGAAATAGCGAAGAACAACCATTAACGAAACACAAACTCAAATAAACAACGATTTCATAAAATATATTAATCCCTAAACAAAATCCATTTAGCTCATGGACATAACTATTTATGCAATGAAAATCGAGCTAAACATGCTCAACAACCTACCGAAGTTAAGAAAATAAAGAGAGAAACGGAAGAACTTAGTCGTAGTCCGAAGATTTGCCACTAAAAACATCCAACGATCGCTTCTCCTTATTTGCAACGTGTTCTTCTCATTCGAAATTGTTTGAGCACACCCCAAAACTCTCTCAAAATATTAGGAACCCTAAGGGGTCTCCTATGGCCGGGGGTTAGAAAAGGAGAAAGAAGAGAGGCTTAAATAGGAAGCAAAATATCTGACAGTTGTACAGAGTGACCGCCGCAGTGGTGGGTATGTTGGTTAAGCCACGGCCTAGGTGGTGGAATCAGGGACCTTAATGTTGTTTCACCACCTCGGCGATGGGCTTCCAGTAGTTTTAGGCCCTCTCTACATATTGACCGCCGCATAGTGGTCTGGACGTCGCGGCGGTGGGCTGGTTTTCTGAATTATGCTCTCATGCTTGTTTTCCTACCGTTCTTCCACAATTTTTTATCCGATTTGATCATTTATGATCCGTTTTCATGCCTTTTCACCCCCACACACATGATTTACACAAAAATACATAAAAATATATTAAAACGTAATAAAACGTAATAAACGTACTCGAAAACTAACAAGTTTGGTTTGGAAATAGATAGGTAAATTACACCTATCAGTTGGTAGGGCCAATACTAGAAGATTATTTGGATTCGTTATTGCAACTTGTTTTTTGGATAACAATATGATCAGTTTTTTTTTTTTTTGCCTCACATGTGCTATCCAGAGTTTCATCCGTGTCCGGACGCCTTAATGCTACTCACGAGAGAGAGTAGAAACTCGAAGAAAAACATGGAAAACTCTTCGAGTAGCATAGAGAGCACGTGAACCAAGCGAAACGATGGCACGAGATGAGAAAAATAATGATGACTAATGAAGAAAAAGCCAATAAGGAGCTGAAGAAGGTAACTAAGAAGAATATACAACTAAACGAGGAGAAGGTAAAGCTGTCTAAGGAGAAGACGACCAAAATAATCCCGTTACGGCAGGCTTGAGGCCGACCTCACCACTGTTAGAGAGAGAATGGAGGGAATGCAGAAGGAGCACGCTACCGCCGTTGCAAAAGTTGAGGAAGATGTTGTAGAAGAATGGAAGAAATTCTCTGCCTTTACCGACATAAAGATGCTTATCGCGACTGAAATGGTAGAAAGTGGTCATACATACATGATCCGTAATTTACGTCGCCAATACCCAAACTTCTCGTTGGACGACATTGGTATGGATTATTCTAATGCAGAAGAAGATGTCGGCCTTGAGACGGGAGATGTTGTAATTGGAGAAGGAAGTGAAAAGGCAGAGGCGGTGACAGTTGATGTCGAGATATGAGAGGTTGGAGCAGACTAAGAAAATATCGAAACCCAAGTGGGGGCAGTAAATGCCGGCCTGGACAAAACGGATTTTGAGAAATTTCATAATTCAAACAAAACTAGTCATTACTAGCTGTTTTTTTTTTTTTTTTTTTTTTTTTTTTTTTTTTTTCTTGCTGATCTTTTGGAGATATCATAGGGATTTAAATGTATTGAAGATATGATACTCTTATTTAGATATCCCTATGGATATGGTACATGAAATTAAAGTATTTCTCAATTTAATTCATTTAATACTTCCTATCTATTTGATTTGAAATTAAGAATTATTTTGGGGACTAAATTAAATATTTTAAATACCATATTTAAGTGAATTGGACCAGGATTAAATGATATTGATATATGGGGTCTATATGTGTACTTAATTTTCATATCTTGTGTGAACTAACTATTAGAGGGCTTGTTCCAAATCAGTTTAAATGGACCTGCGTTTTTAGAGATCATTGTATCATATCTATCAAAAACATTCAGTTCATGAGCTTTCTAAGAGTCATTATATTGAGATTATATCGAGAGATCAATTGTAAGTTCAATTGTTTAAGAAATTCTTGAGTTAAAACGCTAATTGTTTTGGCATCACCGATATGAGCTATCTAGCAGTTCATATTCAATCTTTCGATGATATTTCTGGTGAGATTGTTCTAAGCTTTTGTTCTTAATTGTGATTTTATATTATCATATTTGCTTGGGTAATAAGATCATTGTAAAATTATATTCAAACTTAAAGAGTATAAAAATTATTTTTAAAATGATTTTTGTGATGATCTGATTACGTGCTTATTTTTGTGTTATCCATATCTATTATAATCAGATTTTGAATTCCTTACATAAATTCTATCACTAGTAAATTCGGGACATTAATTGAGTTTAATTGATTTGAGGTGGTAGAAGCTCCGAGTGGGAAGAAACTTATCTATTTTTGTAATTAGTGAGTTTATGGGGATTAGATACTGTTGGGAGTATCTAGTCAAGGGTAACTTGGGTTTCGATCTCTTCCGGTAAAGAGATTGAGGTTTAATCTTTACCTATTGTATAAAAATGTTAGGTTACTCTTTTCCCGTGAAAAAATATAGGCTTGATTCTTCCTAATTAGAATTAAAATTGAGTGAATTATAATGGTTCCATCCTTACCGGTGAAAAGGATACTTGAAGTGTTTTTGGGTGAGGTTTGTGGTGGCTGCTAAATAAGCGCTGTCACTTTCACCGCAAGTGTACGGATCAAGTTTTAATATAGTGGACCTTTCGGTCGGGTATCGTATCCATAGGGATTGGTGTTGTTACTATCGAGTACCGCGATTGTCATAACCTGACTTTTTCTAGGCGCTAAAAATGTAATTTAATTAACTAATACTAATACTAAAATACTAACTTAACTATACTAATTACTAATATGAGATAGTTATGGGATGGATTATCTAGTGATTAACTTTATTTACTTAAATGTGTTTGATATCGTTTAGTTTACAATAATGGTGTTCAACCTATTTAACAATCTCGGTATCTAAAATTCCTCTACCATCTCTTCCGAGTGTAAGACGAGGGATGTAACGCAACTTCATATCAACGAAGAAGTCCCCCTCAACGTCTTAATGACCCTAGGTTGCGTGAGTCTTGCCCCAACCTCATTGATCGTACACAAAACCTCAGTTCGTAAACTTCCTCGCCACCTTTCTTGAGTGTAAGACGAGGGATATAACATGACTTCGTGTCAATGAAGAAGTCCCCCTCAACGTCTTAATGACTCTAAGTCACGTGAGTCTCGCCCCAACATCATAGATTTTGTGCGTTGTGTTTACCCGATCGACAATCTCAGTTCTAAACTTTATCATCACCTCTCCCGAGTGTAAGACGAGGGAATACGTGACTTAGAATCAATGAAGAAGTCCCCCTCAACGTCTTAATGACCCTAGGTCATGTGAGTCTTACCCCAACGTCATAAATTGTCCACAATCCTAACCCCGACCGGGTTATTGGATCGTGGCATTTGTTTATTCTAATCCGAATCCGAGATTTTTCAAATCCTGTATTCTTGATATTTAAATCTAAGAACAATAAATAAACAATATGATAAACACACTCAAACATTGAAAAACAATCATCAAAGAAACGCAACTAAACCAAAACTACGTTTTTATAAACGATATTAATCTCATACATAATCCATGTTTAACCTATGGCCATAGCTATTTATACAATTGAAACTAGGCTAAAAATGTTCAAACATACATAGAAGATAAGAAATAAAAGGAAAAACAGGTGAACTTAGCCGATATCCAAAGATTAGCCGCTAAAACCGTCCACCAAACGATTTTCCTTCTCCGCGTGTTGATCTTCTCCTTCGGATATGTTTGAGCACTCCCCATACTCTTTCTATATCCTAACCTAAGACTTAAGGGCTATAATGGCTGGAGGAGGCTCAGAAAATGAGAGGGGATGGGGTATTTATAGACAAAATATCTAAAAAAAATATTTATGTTGCGCAGAGGTTTCCGCCTAGGTGGAGGTATGTCAGTTAAGGGTTTTACCTAGGCAGTAGAGTCAGTGGTGGACGAGGAACACCTTCTGCTGGATTTTCGCCTAGGCGGTGGAATTTCCACCTAGGTAGAGGGGTTGCTTCCAACATTTTGCCTTTTTTCCGCCTAGGCGATGGTCTGTTAGTAACAAAATGTGTTTTCTCTACATCTTCACCGCATAGGCGGAGGTTTGGACGCCTAGGTGGTGGGCTTCCTTCAGAATTTAGCCTCCGTGCTCATTTTTCCACCGTTCCCCAATCGTTCTCGATACGAATTGATCGTTTATGCTCCGATTTCATACATTTTCACCCCACGCACCTGTTTTAATACGAAAAGAATAAAAACATATTAAAACATATAAAAATAACTATAAAAGTACTCAAAAACTAACAAATTCGGTTTGGAAATATAGGAGTAATTTACACCTATCAGTTTGATTCTTAGTCTAAGGTATAAAATAATTAGGTTAATCTTTAGCTTGATAAAAAGATAGAGGTTCTTTCTTAGCCTGTGAAAATGAAATTGTAAATGTTGATTCTAAACCTATAAAAGAATCATTTTGTAAATGTTTGGTTCCTACCTGTTAAAGGAATTTAGTGGTTTAGTGGGTGCGAATCTCCATGGGGCTTGGAGAATTGGATTACTCAAAATTAACTTGGTGAACCAGGATATATCGTTGTGTTATACTTTGTTGATTTTCTTTACTTTATTTCTTGTTGTTTGAGTGTGCACCTAGATTTGAACACTTATCCGTTACATTATAAAGATAATAATGGATTTAGGATAAATTGATTATTTGAGTTATTAAGTGTTGAAAGATAATAAATTTTTATATTTACCTAATTTACCCCCTTCTTGGGTAGCTCACTAAGCCAATAAGGATAGTTAGAGTTTGATCTTTAGCATGTGCAAAATATTAGATTTGATCTTTAGCCTTGTAAAAAGATTAGGTTTTGATTCTTCCTGTAATAGAATTATGTCAGTCTTTAACTTGAAAAAAGATAAGGTTTTTCCTAAGTCTATAAAAAGGGAAAAGTGTAATAGTGGAAGAGAGTAAAATGTTTAATTATGAGTCTGCGAAAAGAATTAGATTAATCTTGAACTTTTGAAAAGGAATGTAAGGGTTTAGTTCCTATCTGAGAAAGGAATCAAGGGATTGGTGGATTGTGAAAGCCCTATGGAGCTCAGGGGACTATACATAAGTAAGAGTAGCTTAGCGAATCAGGATAAATCGTTGTGTGTTGCTTTACTATATTTATGTTATTTGAATGTGTACTTAGTTAAACATATATTTTCTTACTTAACAAGATAATAATTAATTAGCAAAATTAATAACTTGTGGATTAAAGTTTTAATTTTTAAATTTTTTGTAACTATCCAATTCACCCTCTTTTGGATAGATCTTTGGGCCAACAACGATTCTTGTGAGAGGCAAACACCGTACTGGCCATGGAATTTATACTAAGTTCCAGATTACAACAATAACAACAACAACAACAACTAAGCCTTTGTCCCACTTAAGTAGAGTCGCCTACATGAATCCGTTTACGTCATAATGAACAATCAAGGGTCATCTTCTCAATCAGGTTCAATGTCATCAAAACACTTCTGATAGTCTCGTCCTAAAGTCTTCTTAGACCTACCTCTCTCTCTAGTAGCCCCTTGTACTTGAACTAAATCACATTTTCTCACTGGTGCTTCTATGGATCTTCAATGCAAATTCCAAACCATCGTAAACGATTTTCTCTCATCTTCTCTTTGATGGGTGCTATTCCTAAATTCTCTCTAGTAGTTTCATTCTTAATTTTATCCATTCTCATCTATCGTGGCATCTTCATTTTTGTCACATCAATTTTCTAGACATACTTTATTTTTATTGCCCAACATTTTGAACCATACAAAAGCGCTGGTCTTATTGCAATTTTGTAGAATTTTTCTTCGAGTTTCAATGGTATCCTATGATCACATATCACCTAACTGCACTTCTCCACTTCAACCATCTTACCTTGATTCTATGAGTAATATCCTCCTTAATTTCGCCATTACTATGAATCATTGAACCTAAATATCTAAAATGATCAACATTTGGAATCTCATTATCTCCAATTTTGACTGCATAATCATCTCTTCGGACATTACTAAAATTGCAATGCATATATTCCATCTTGCTTCTACTAACCTTTATGCCTTTAAACTCTAAGACTTTTCTCCATTTTTCTAACTTAGTATTAAGACATGTTTTATTTTCATCAATTAGTAATATGTCATCCGCAAACAACATACTCCAAAACTACTCCATATTGGATATGTTTTGTCAGCTCATCCATCACTAGAATAGAAAAGTAAGGACTTAAATATGATCCTTGATGTAAGCCTATATTAATAAGGAAAGCACAAGTTTCGCATTCTCCTGTTCGAACACTAGTGACTATACATTCATATATATCTTTAATTACCTTAATATATACGTTGGAAACATGTTTTTTTTGAACACCCACCACAAGCCATCTCTGGTTACCCGATCATAAGCCTTCTCTAAGTCCACAAATACCATATGTAAATCTTTCTTCTTCTCTCTATATTTTTCCATTAATCTCCTATGTAAATAGATAGTTTCAATGGTTGATCAGTTGGGTATAAATCCAAATTGGTTCTCTTCTATACTCGTTTCATGTCTTATTCTATATTCTATCACACTTTCTCAAAGTTTCATAGTATGGCTCATAAGTTTTATGCCCCGGTAATTCATACAACTTTGAACAGCCCCTTTATTTTTATAGATGGACGTTAAGTTCCAAATCGCAAGCGGCTATTATACACTTTTTGAAGTCAAATGAAAAGCAGCATTTTGAAGAAATCCCGTATATGAAAATAATTGAAGAACAACAACAATATATAGAAAAAGGGAAAAGATATGCAGAGAAAGAGGAATAAGAGATTTAATACTTGTCGTTCAATTAAAAAAGGAGATGCAAATAGAAGCAACCAACGAGAAAGAATATAAATTAGTCTTTTCTTTTACACCGACACAACTAGTCCCTAGTAGAAATAATATAAATTAGTCTTTTCTAGAGAATAAACAAAAATCTAGGGGAAGGGCCCCATTTGTTTATTGTTTATTTTCCCAGATTCATGTTCCTCTTCCCAAAATTTTGATAATTTGGCAACAAAAACATGGTCGGTTAACATGTTTTTGTTCTCAGATATTCCCAAATTTTGGGAGTAATCCCAAAACTTGTGGAATCTTGAGGAGAAAATTGATTCCATTTTATTCCCAAAGAAATATCCAAATCATTTCTCGGCAAAGGTTTGATATTTATTTTTTTTTGTTTTTTTAATCTTGTTTTTATTTCTTGTTAATAGTTTAGTTTATTTTAACTATGATATCAAATAAAAATTCAACATTTAGGTAATATTAACTGAAAGACAAAAACTTATTTGAATTAATGGAAAAAAAAAAGAACAAAAAAAAAATATATAAGTGGGTTATTTCAATAACAATATAACTATCTTCTTGAAAAAAATATGTTCTTGTTATATTCCAAGAAATTTGTTCTAAAAATTACAGAAACAGAAACAGTAATTAAGGTTAAGTTCAAATCTATCGTTTGTAACTCGAATTGAACGGGCTCGAGAATAGATTAGTTTACCAGGAAGCCGCTAATTTTAGAACCCTGCAAGTTGAAAAACAACTCTTAATCATCAAATGATCCATATAAAACACAAGTAAGAAAAGGTAAAAAAAAAAAAAGTAAATGAAAATTGAGAATGACTAAATATGCAAGTTATAATACCAAACGCATATAATATCACAGTAAATGAAACTTGAGAACGACTAATATGTAGGTTATGGCACAAACACATATAATACACACACATATATATATATTTAGGAAATTAAATCTCCCTGCCAGCAATTGCAAAGCATAACTGAAGAATAATACACACACACACATGTACACATACATTTATATTTAGGAAAATAAATCTCCCTGCCAACAATTTCAAAACAAATTGAAGAAGAAAATAACCATGACAAACCTGAATAATAACAAAAAATGCTGAGTAGAAGAAAAGGTGTCAGGCAATAGGTAAGGATGTGGAAACGTGGCACGATTTCAAGTATGTAGTGAGGTGTTAAATGCAACTTGGAAGGAGGAGAGGTTGTTGACGTGTATATATGTCTAATTGTAGGGGGAGAGGAATTGAAAGGCACACTGTGATAGTAGCTGAAGAGATGACACGTTTAAGGAGTGTGTGTACATGTACATATCATGTAAAGAAATGAGTAAACAGTAAGGGCATAAACGGCCTTTTCTAAAGTAGAGGAAAAATCGTTTTTGTCGCAATAAAATGAATGGAAAAAGTGTAAATAAAGTAAAAAGAAGTGGAGACCCGAAGGAGGGTGGAAACCTCGACACCAATGAGTCTTGTGGGAGGCGATAACTGTGCCGATTGAAACGCTAAATCGGAACCACGGAGTTTAGGTGGTGTAGAACCTTAGAATCCCTTAAAAGTTTCCTTAAACCGAAAGCAAAAAGAAAAGAAAAAGGAAAAAAAAAAAAAGAACCAACAAAAATCTATGAGATCCAGCGAAATGGAGGCTAGGTCTAAGTAAAATCAAACATGCATTTGGGCAAATACGAAGAATCGGAAATAATATGAATCAAAAACAGTAAATAAAAATGAGGAAAATAAGGGTTTTATATCTGGACCGCCGAGGTGACATCGTAATTTGATGTCGCCGGCGCTGGAGGCGAAGAGGCGGCGATGATTTCGTATAGTCGAATGCTGCCGGAGCCACATAGTCTCGTCGTGCTCTCTTTGTCTTCATCTTTCTATCTTTCTTTCTCTTCCGTGTATCTCTCTCTATCTTCCATCGTTGATGAACGAAGAGGCAGCTGAGAGTAGCCAACAACGATCTTGTGGAGTGGACTGCCTGCAAAGCGCTGTCTTTCTGCCGCCTCCCAATAGTAGCTATATGGTTAGCGCTGACTAAAGACCTGGTGATTTAGGGTATGTTTGGTTGGAATGATGGGAAAGGAAAAAGAAAAGGAAAATGTAAAAGAATTTTTTTTATCATTTGTAGAGGGAAAATCATTCTCCTTAGTATGTTTGGTTGTAGGGATATAGAAGGAGGGAAAATAATATTTTGTGTGTATTAAAAAAAAATATATTTTTTATTTAATTTACTATTTTACCCTTACTATAAATAAAATAGGTATTTGTTATATAAAATAAAGGGACAAAACGATCTTTTTGACTTTTTTTTCTATTCTCTTTTCATTTTCCTCCTAAATTTGGAAGGGAAAAAAATGGATAATTTCACTTCTTATTTTGATTTCCCTTTTCCTTTTCACCTCTAACCAAATAAACTCGGGGAGGAAAAAAATGGGTTATTTCACCTCCTCTTTTCATTTCTCTTTTTCTTTTCATTTCCGACCAAACATACCCTTAGGGATTGGATTGAGCATACAACTCCTTGGGAATTAGGTATTAGGGTATAACCTATATTGTCCAACACATGAGATGACAAATAATGACATTGGCAGGATTTACTAAATAACACATGAGGATGGAGATTAAAATGAATTACAACTTTGCCGTCAAGTATGAAAAATTACAAGAACACCTGATTTTAAAAAAAATTAACAAAAATATCACCCAAAAATAAACAAAAACAACCTTAATACTACAAATCACCTTTGACACTAGCTCGTTAAAAATAGAAATAGATTATAGAATAGATACAGAAAAATATGTTTCGGAAACGAACATCAATCCAAAATAACCGGTTAGCGTCAATCAAAGGTGGTCCCGTGTGGCCAGAGAGGAGACAAGAGAGCATTCTGGTCTGGAGGACGCACTGACGATCATATAGCGATGGCTTTAAGTCTCCGGACGAAGCCCGGTTTAAACCTCTTGACTCGGCTTCTGAACTTACCGGTACCGGTTCTCCAACGGGCCACAAGGTCAATCGAAACCCTAGCTTTCGAGGAGGTCCGAGCTTCCCCAGAAAAGCCCCATGATTTCACAGCATTCGTGCTTCACGGTCTCTTGGGTTCTGGGAGAAACTGGCGATCTTTCTCCCGTTCTCTTGTTTCCTCTCTCTCTTCATCCCGTAATCTCTCTCTCTAGATATCTTTCTATATCAATTCCTGATTGTCTTTCGGTTAATTCGATATAAGTGTTTCAGATTGGAGGATGGTCCTTGTCGATTTGAGGAACCATGGGAGATCGGCTGAGCTGAAAGGGTTAAGCCTGCCTCATGACATGGTAAATGCCGCTAAGGATTTGGCCGATTTGGTCAGTTCTCAAGGTTGGGCGTGGCCTGATGTCGTTATAGGGCACTCCATGGGTGGAAAGGTGGCCTTGCAATTCGCCGAGAGTTGTGCACGTGGTGATTATGGTGAATCAGCTGTGTTACCCAAACAGGTGTGTCGTTCGGAACTTGCACTTTCTTACCGAAAACTTTCGGCAAAAAAAAGTACAAAACTATGGCCATGAACCCACTTTCTCTTAACTGAAATCTTAGTAGATGCAAGATTATTATGGAGTGATCAACCTGGAAAATCCACAATACTCACAGGTTTCAATTCACTGATCGACACATTCAAAACTTTGAAAAATACTTGGGGGTACTTACGTGATATCGGCCAAATACTAAGTGAATCAGGAATTGAATCATATATGAGAATTGTTACTAGCATGCATGTATAAAAGTAAAATTCATAATTAATTCTCCTTGATTTGGGGAAATGAATCAACCTGAATCTGATTATATTAATTGATCAGTTCAAATATTACACCATTATGGTCTGTAAACTGTAGTTTCTTGGCTTGAATTAATAATTAATTATTCATTACACTTTATATGATATGAGTTATTCCCATTTAGGCTCATTTACTTACTCATCACACTTCAATACGATATGGGTATTCCCATTTAGGCCCATTCCGACATTGACCCACTAGGTCTTTATGTATGATTTTACAATGACTTTTACCCTTATCATTTGCCCTGTTGGCTTATTAGTTTGTTTGAACTTTGAAGACAATTGATGAGCTAATTTTCAAAGGTTTGAACAATGCCTTTTCTTCGTTATTTGCTTCCTCTCTTTGTTGTGTTTTGTAGGATTTTTTTAAGATTCTTCACTAATGGCTCCCTTATTGGAGGTTTCTCAAATACAAGAGTATATTTTTAGAGTATTCTCATATCATTCAATGCGTTTTTCTAGTTAAGAGAGTTTCATAATGGAACTTGTTTTTCTTTTGAGGCATTTGATGAACATCTTTATTTGAATATCTTGAATGTTTTATCTTTCTTCCCTTTTAATCTTCTTGCGTTGCTTTGTTGCCTTGTTGCTGGCCTTTCTGTATTTTGGAAAGTCTTATTGGATGAACAGTTTTCGTAAGAGTTCTGAACTCCTATTACCTTTACCTTTTCGATTCAAGTTCGCAGGTTGAACTTAATCTTTCATCCTTTTTGTGAACCCTCTTAGGATGTTTGAGCTCGTCTCGTAAGAGTGCTTAACTTTATTACTTTATCAACTTCGTTTTTCAGGTTAAGTTCGTTGGCTGAACTTATCTTTTTATTCTATTATGAAAACTGAACTTGTCTCCTTTGTTTTTGTTCATAGGTTGAATTTGACCTTAGGCATTTGAGTTCATATGTTGAACTTAACCTTATTTTTTCCTTAGCTAATTCCTTCAAGAGGGTTCATCCTTTCTTTTTTTTATTTCTTTAGGTATTTGAGTTCATAGGCTGAACTTAACCTTAGGCAGTTGAATTCATAAACTGAACTTAACCTTATATTCCTTAGCTAATTCCCTTGTGAGGGCTGATCTCTTCTCCTTATATTTTTTTAAGGCATTTGAGTTCATAGGTTGAACTTAACCTTAGGCATTTGAATTCATAGGATGGACTTAACCTTATTTTTCCTTAGTGAATTCTATTAGGAGGGCTGCTCTCATCTCATTTTTTATCTTTTAAGGCGTTTGAGTTCATCAGATGAACTTAACCTGTGGCATTTGAGTATGTAAACTGAAACTAACCTTATTTTCGTTAGCTAATTCCCTTGGGAGGGCTGATCTTTTCTCCCTTTATTTCTTAAGGCGTTTGAGTTCCTCGGCTGAACTTAACCTTAGGCATTTGAGTTCATAAACTGAATGTATCCTTTTTTTTCCTTAGCTAATTCCCTTGGGAGGGCTAATCGTTTCTCCCTATATCTTTTTTAAGGCATTTGAGTTCATAGGTTGAAATTAACCTTAGCCATTTGAGTTCATAAGTTGAACTTAACCTTATTTTTCCTTAGCGAATTCCATCAGGAGGGCTGATCTCATCTCCTTATTTATTTATTTATTTTTTTATCCTAATGGATCTGCAGATGATTCCTTTGTCCATGGGCTCTAACTGGGACATGTACTTCTTTAACCTCTTGTATAAGAATTGTAATTTTTTCTATGACATGCAATAATCATTAACGAACAAATAGTTTCATCTTCAAGATGCAATACAAATTCCTACTTTCAAATTTGTAAGTTATTCGAATTTTCAAGCTGAACTAACTTTATATCCTTCAATTCATTGTCCTTCTTTAGAATTTCATAAAATTACTTAGGGTCATGTTATTCATTCTTTTAGGACACTTGACAGTATCTTTAATAATTACTAGCCACTGTGCAAGGTTAAAACAAATCTAATCATGAGCTATCTCATTCCCACTACTTTTATTGCCATTCTTATTTTTTGATTGCTATATCTCCAAGGTAAACGGATATTTTATTTCAAGTCAAGCTTTAGGAAATTTTAGTTGAATGAGACAATCTTCAATTTTTCTTGGGGTGAATACCAAGCCAAACTTACTTAATTTTCCATTAGATAAGACGATAGGCAAAACAAGTGATGCACTTTTGAAGATAATATAGATTTCATATTTCACAAAATATTTGGGTCACAAAAGTTCTCTCAAATCGAACAATCGGTTACCATTCATGCAAATTCAAATTTCAAAATAAGTTGTAATAAGGTAATTTGCCAAAGCAGTTCCTGAGGCGAGGTGCGTTTTATGATCTTAAGAATTTCTTCTAAGATCTCTAATGGCTAAATTCATTGTCTACCCAATCAATAATAACAAAGGTGAATTGCATATCCATCAAATCTTATGGTTATGCTAAGTGACGATTTTTACTATTTGTCACATGTCAAGTATCTTATAATTTTGATTAAGAATAGACTAGAAAGTTAGTCCCTAACCGGTTTTGTGTAATTCCTTCAACTATTCCTACCTCATTAATACTTTAAAAGGGCATCTTTTTATTCTCTCTTTAAGTCTTTGATTGGTAAGAAATACTTTAAAATCTTATTAGCATTGAACCTTTCTTAATCTTACTCTTGAGGTTATTATTTGCCTGAGCTATACATGTAATTGACTTCATCACAAATCATCACATACTTCGCATGGAGCTCGTATACTAGTTTTGCAAAGTAGTCGAGCTAGCTAGTCTAATATACTCTAATGGGGAATGTAATTTGATCTAATTTTTATCGTCTAATTCTTCATAATCATATGGGGTCTTAAAGGATTTAATTCATAGATGAAGTTACCCATGATGTAATCTTTACCTCTAGATTTCCTTAAATCATCATAATTAACTTTTGGTATAAATACAAAATATAGAGGTACAAATTGTAATTCACCTATTTTTTTAGGGGTCTTGAAGTTTTTAAATATGAATTTATTCCTCTAACATAATCTCCCCAAAATTTATAAGTTTATTACCTTAGTGGGCTTTAAAATAATAATTACCCTTAAGGAAATAATAATATCTTAGGGGTGGAAATTGCGAATAAAATACCTTAGTGGGCTTTAAAATACTTAGCCTCTAGGATATCTTCGTCAACTTCTTTATCCTCGTTGTTGTTATACATATAACTGAAATTTTTCTATACTATCATGTGCATCATACAAAGCTTCAATGCTAATTTTACAATGAAGCCAAGTTATCTAGTCTAGTCAATTTTTCGTGAGTGTATTTGGATATTTTTGAAATGTGAATAGGGCTTTCAGAACATGTAATATGTTGAAACTAAAGAGACCAAATTGACATCCAAACCAAACTATTGAAGGGGGGCCAAGGTGCATTTCCTGTTAAGCCCTAGTTTTCTTTAGCTGGCAGATTTGACTCCTAAAACTCAAATACCTATTACTTCAAAATAAACTTGATTGGCATAATCTGTAAATATATTATTACCTTGGAGGCTTTAGAGTCTTTAGTTCTAGATTATCTTCATTGTCTCTGGTAGAGCCTCATCAGCCCTTTCCAAGTCATCGTCATCGTCGCCACCTTCTTTCGCATTCGGATATTTGCTCCAGCATGTATAACAACCCATACATGTAATATACAGTATCTCAAGTACAAAAGTTCATAGAATACATCATACCTCAAATATCTTATTTTGACTTGAGCATAGAGCTAGCAAATCGTGTCATCAAGTCATATTTCATGTCGTGTCATAGTTTGACACAAATACAATAATACGAAACACGAACATGACACGATAAGATATCGTGTCACAAAACCTGAACACGAACACGACATGAAATTTATCAGGTTGACACGACAAGATAATTTATAATGTTACACGATAGCATGAAATTTACACGATACAATAAAGACCTATTTAATCCATTACACATTAAAGACCTATTAACATTTAACACACCTTGTAAAAGAACAAATATAAAAAATTATAAAACTTCAAGAAAAATAAACCGAACAAAACAAAAAAATTAAATAAAAAAATTTCATAAATACAATGGAAAAAAATCTCCAATATATTGGAACAATTGCAGATCCTCAGCTCCTCGCCGGCGCAATTGCTTGGGGAGATGTGAGAGAGAGATAGGAATTGTGATTGAAAGAGATGAAGAGGCGAAGGCTGTGTTTGGTTTGACACGAATACGATAATACGAAACACGAACATGACACGATAAGATTTCGTGTCACAAAACCTGAACACGAACACGACATGAAATTTATCAGGTTGACACGACAAGATAATTTATAATGTTACACGATAGCATGAAATTTACACGATACAATAAAGACCTATTTAATCCATTATACATTAAAGACCTATTAACATTTAACACACCTTGTAAAAGAACAAATATAAAAAATTATAAAACTTCAAGAAAACTAAACCGAACAAAACAAAAAAATTAAATAAAAAAATTTCATAAATACAATGGAAAAAAATCTCCAATATATTGGAACAATTGTAGATCCTCAGATCCTCGCCGGCGCAATTGCTTGGGGAGAGGTGAGAGAGAGATAGGAATTGTGATTGAAAGAGATGAAGAGGCGAAGGCTGTGTTTGGTTTGAGGCTAGAAAAGTGCTGCGGTGGACTTGGAGGTGGTGATAGTTGGCAGTGTTCGGCTGGAGAAGTGTGTGCGACTGTGATGAGAATTGAGAGTTTAAGTGTGTGTGTGTGTTTGAGAAAAGTGAGAAGGGTAAGAGAGATTGAATTAGGGTTAGACTATATAGTGTGGACTAAATTATAATATTAGATAAATTTGGGTTGATGTTTATAAATATTTATTAGTATATTTTTATTATAAAATAATTTATTAAATTAATGTGTGACCTATTAGATCTTTGTTATCGTGTAACTTGAACACCTGATAAATTATTATTGTGTCATTCGCATCACTTACCGGGTTATTAGGTAAACCCGATTACCTGATATGTTTTTTATCGTGTTTATCGGGTCAGATCTGATAATGCCCTGTTACCTAATAAGGTAAACCCATACATAATAATTTCGTGTCGGTCTCGTGTCGTGTTATCATGTAAATACTTGTTTTGCCAACCCTACTCGAGCAAAACTACAATGTAGGATATCAAGGATGATCACATTCGGTCTTTTACTATCACTTAGTAAGTCTCCTTGCAGATTATGTCATACTAATGGATTGAGATTCACAATTTTCAAAGAGATAACATCGGATCAAGCTAGCCTAAATTGTTGAAAACCTTTTTCAACAATCCAATATTGACTAGAAAAAATTTAGAATATCGAGATACTACATGTCTTTGGTCTCTTATAATCATATTAAATAGTCGGACATTCTACTCAATATTCAAGCTCAACAGAGGTAAAAATATAATTGTAAGAATAATATCAATAAATACATTTTATCAGTATTTGAGATTGAAACGTTTTACAGATCCAAGTGTTAAATGTAAGATTACAAGATTGACTATAAGGCTTACATCTAATACTACTGTGTTCTCTAAGCTTGATCTTAAGTCAGTCTATCGCCAAATACGTGTTAGGGAGGAGGATGTGGCTAAGACCGTCTGTTGTACCCACGTAGGCCTCTGTGTGTCGCTGGACGTTGATCCAGTGCAGGCATCGAACCTGTGTGTCACGGTCTTAGCTTGTCCAGTGCCTGTTCTCGCATATGGCCGCTTGTCCGTGACCCTTTTCATTTGTTTTCTAGACTAGTTTAGCTTAGTTTAGTTTATTTCTTTCATTTCTTGTAAAAAGATCCCATTATGTCTCATCGAGTATAATAATGTCTATTGTTGTCATTTGTATTTTTTTGCTTAAAGTACTATATGAGAGGATATGCTTTTGAAGTCATTCAAGCCTTTCACACTTTGTAGCCTTTCATATTAATACAATCGTTGTTGTTGTTATTGTAATTTTATTCTTCTCTACATTTTTAGCATGTGTTGTTGTAGGGAAACTCGTTGCTATTGAAACTGCTTCCGCTATTAAAGATTCTCTGATCTTCAGGCTTGCTACTAGGCGATCCCCTAGTTAGAGCTGCACAATCCGCTTTCCAGCCTTGAAAGGCTCGGACCGTGACAGTTGGTACTCAGATCTGCGTTACTGAAAACCATGTCGACGAAAGATCGTCTCGACGTGCTTGAACAAAGCGTTTCCCGCATTGACGCTGCTATAGCTCTTTTGGGAAGCCCCGATGCTAATGAGGAGGGGACATCTCAGAACCTCCAAATTGATCACCTAATCGAACGAATGGGCCTAGTTGCCGCGACATCCGCTGGCCATCATGCTCAGATGGAATAGTCAGTCCTTGATCTCCAAAGCGAGTTGGACAGCTTGAAGAACATTGTGTACTGAGCTCTTGCTAGAGACTCCAGACAACCTACTTCGAGAGCTCGCATTCCCAAACCTCAATCCTATGGCGGTTCAAGAGAAGCCAAGGAGCTTGAAAATTTCCTCTTTGATGTGGAACAATACTTTCGGGCCACCGGAGTAACCTCCGAGGAAGAAAATGTGACAACAACTTCCATGTATCTTAGTGGTGATGCTAAATTATGGTGGCAAACCAAATATGCAGACATCCTGGCGGGAAGTTGCACTATCAATACCTGGGAAGACCTTAAAGGTGAACTCAATGTATAATTCCTTCCGGAAAATGTCGAGTACGCGGCTCGACGACGAATGAGAGAGCTGAAACAGACCGGGTACATCCGGGACTATGTCAAGAAGTTTATGGCTCTCATGTTGGACATTCGTACGATGTTCCAAGAGGATAAGTTGTTTTGGTTCTTAGATGGCTTGAAAGGTTGGGTACGTTAGGAAATACAAAGCCAACGTCCTACTGATTTATCTGTTGTCATTGCTACCGCAGAAAGAGTAACTGATTACTCTCCTGAACCTACCACTAACCATGACAAGAGGAAAGACAACAATATCTCCCATTATGATGGAAGTGGAGGTCAATCATCTCGGGGAAGTTCGCCAAGATGTCGAAGTAACTCCAACTCCAATTCTAACTCACGGAGTCCTCCAAGGAGTCCGCACTGAGGCCAGCACCAATCGTTCAGCAACTCAGGGGCATCATTTGGTTCGACAAACCAAAAGCCTCACTGGGGCAGACAGGTCCACAAAAATCCAACTCCCTGCTTTTTGTGCAACAAGAATCATGATTTATCTAATTTTCCACATAAACATGCTTTGTCCGCGCTGCAAGCATCGATTCAGGAAGAAAAGGAATGTCGGGGAGAGTATATCGTAGAGCAGGAGGAGGAAATTTCAGATGAGTTTGATGCCTATCAAATGGGCACAATTCATTTGTTGAATGCTATGAAGTGGTTACTGGTCTCGAAGAAGAACCTCATTTCGTAGATCTTCGGGTTAATGGGCAAAATTCTTGTGCTTTAGTTGACATTGGTTCTACACACAATTTTATGTCCGATAAGGAAGCTAATCGGTTGGGCTTACGTGTCGAGAAGTACGTAGGTAGATTGAAGGACGTAAATTCTGAAGCGCGTCCCATGGTTAGAATTGCCAACACGGTACATACAAAGATTGCTCCGTGGGATGGGTTCTTCAACTTCACCATTGTTCCCATGGATGATTTTCATGTGATATTGGGGATGGAGTTCTTTATGGACACCAAGGCAGTCCAAATGCCTTTTGCAGATTCGCTTCGTATAATGGGAGATCGATCGTGTGTCATTCTTACAATACATTATTCAATTGAAGACATATTTGTTTCGGCTCTGCAAATTGAGATGGAGGACTATCCAGACGACCTTCTAGTGCTTAGTGGGGGAGAGACTAACCCACAAATGCCACATTTGATTTCAGCAAAAGGGTTGTTCGACTATGCTCGAATTGCTTCTCCAAGAGAACTTCCGGAGGAGTTTCCCCCTTATCCGGATGGGGAAAAATCTACAGCTATCAAGTTCCCATTGAGTCAATCCGCTTTCATGTTAGCCAATGGTGCAAAGACCCACTTGCTTTCGGTGGGACTATATCCAGAAAGATAGAAATACCGACTTTGTGTACCAAGGGTCGGAGTTCCGGGGAACACAAGTACAACGGTGGATGTGGTGGATAAAGCTTTGAGTTCTACAACCTTATCTCCATCACTCCAACGTCTCTACTCCAGGGACATCGCCGCACAGTTTCTCAAGTATGATACTCAGTTGTGGACTGTTTTGAGGAGTATTAATTCTTGCTTCAATCTGCACAAGTACTTTGATGTTAATTTGGGCTCCAGTGAGATTGTCGCAAACCAGCTATTGTATCCTCATTCAGTGGATAAGCTCTACAAGGTCAACCTATCCGGAAGACAGCAGAAGACGCAACAACCGCAGACAAAATCCGAAGCATTGTTAGAAGAAGTCTACGAGGACGTCGACTGCTCAAGTGAGGGAGAATGTCACGGTCTTAGCTTGTCCAGTGCTTGTTCTCGCATATGGCCGTTTGTCCGTGATCCTTTTAATTTGTTTTCTAGACTAGTTTAGCTTAGTTTAACTTAGTTTAGTTTATTTCTTTCATTTCTTGTAGAAAGATCCCATTATGTTTCCTCGAGCATAATGATGTCTATTGTTGTCACTTGTATTTTTTTTGGCTTAAAGTACTATGTGGGAGGACATGCCCTTGAAGTCATTCGAGTCTTTCACACCTTGTAGCCTTTGATATTAATACAATTGCTGTTGTTATTGTAATTGTATTCTTCTCTATATTTCCGGCATGTGTCGTTGTAGGGAAACTCGTTACTATTGTAATCGCTTCCGTTATTAAAGATTCTTTGATCTTCAGGCTTGCTACTAGGCGATCTCTTAGTTAGCGCCGCATGATCTACTTTCCAGCCTTGAAAGGCTCGTACCGTGATTCTGTGCACAGATTCAGCGACACGCAGAGAGAGGGAGAGAGTGAAGAAGAAGACGAAGAAGGAGGAACAAGAGGGGGGTTTGCGGGGTGGGTTGGGGTAAAAATAATTTGAAATTTTTTATGAGTAATTTTTTTTTTTTTTTTTTAAATAAGGGTGTTATTGATGTTTTAAGAAATAAAAAGATTAAAAATGTATTTTTTAAAATAAGAGAGATTTTTTTTCTATTTACCCTCAAAATTCGGTCAAAGAGGTTGACTAGTATTTAGTAAATCATAGGGAGTTTTGTGATTTTAAGCAAAATGACCGGAAGTTTGGTGTCCAGTTTGGGAACGACGTTTGTGTTTTGGGAGAGGGTATTGTTATGGGGTTTTGCTGACGCTTCCGGGTCTTTTGGTGAAAGAGGATTTTATTCTTTTGGTTTAGTAGGGCAGAGGTATTGTTGGGTATCACTTGGCTGGAAAGACTGGGCGATATCACCTCCAATTACAAACCCACCTTTCCATGCATTTCATGTTATGGTGGGCAGCAAATCTCCTTACTGGGTGACCCGACTTTAACGAAAGCAATGCTTTTCATTGAAGCTTTTGGGATTAATCCCAAGAATTTTTGGATTAATCTCAAAATTTTGGGAATATTTGGGAACAATAACAAGTTAACCTAACATTTTTCTATTCTTAAATTTCAAAATTTTGGGAACCGTAATAAGAATTTGGGAAAATAAACACCATACAAACGGGCTGTAATTACTCTGGCTAAATGATTTTTCTTGGACAGTTGCCAAATGATTATTGTGCCCTATTCTATAAAGAGAAAAAGAGAAAATGAACTTTTTGGTCACCACTTTCCTTTTCTCTCTCGAAATCTCTTGGGGGAGAAATATTCCTTGGTTGCATTTGGGTAAGGTATTTGACAAATCTAAGGAATTCGTAAATGATGGGATTTGAAAATCTTTGATTTTGAAATCCCATCATTTACAAATTCTTTATTTGGATAACTATTTAAATCAAAGAATTTGATCATGTAATTTTATTAGGTAAAATATTTGTAAGCAGAATTTAGAAATTCATTGAATTTTAAGCGTATATGAATATTAATAACATGCTAACATAATTCAAAATAATGAATTCAACTCAAGAGATTAAATAAATGAATACTCTTGAGCCATAGAAATAAAAATAAAACCAATGAACAAAGAATTTACATAAATACTAAACCATTAAAAAAATTTACATGAATAATTCACAAAGAATTTGTTCATCTATGATCTATAATTATTCACTAGAATTACCATAAAATGCCCAAAATACACTACAAATTCATAGGTTTACATGAACAAAATTCACAAAATGCATAAAATACACAAGAAATTCATACTTCCTACTACCAAAATTCTCAAAATGCACAAAATAGATAATAAATTTATAATTTGTATGCACAAAATAACAAAGAACCCTAGATCTATATAGCAAAGACCACTAGATCTAGATAGAAATTGGAACCCTAAACCCAAAAAAAATCACAAAATGCACAAACTAACAAAAAACCCATATCTGCAAGAACCCTAGAACTACCTAGAAATTAAAACAACAAACGTAGATCTATATGAAATTCGACAAGAAACCTGAAGAAATTGGACAACGAACTTGAAGAAACTTACCTGAGATGGACGGCGACGGTGAAGGTGGAGTGCAACAGTGATGGATGATGACGGCGAAGGTGGAGTGCAACAACGACTGAGAAGATGATGGCGAAGATGTGGTGGACCAGGACGAGCGACGACGACAACAGTGAAGTGTAGTGGACGACGACGAAGGTGGAGTGAGGATGACGATCAAGGTGGACGACGATGAAGGTTTGAGGAGGTACGTGATGATGACGAAGGTTTGAGGAAGTAATTACAAATACGCTCTTAGGAGGGATTTCTAAATGACATATGTTTTAAATGGATTTGGAAATGACACTTTATCCCCTATTTCTTAAATGAAAGGATTTTACAATTCCCTCCTATTCCCTCCTAATAATACCCAAACAAAGTATTTGCTAAAGAGGATTTCTGAAATCCTTTGAACAAATGAAGTCCCTTCTCTAAATCCTTTACCCAACACAACCTTATTACATTTCGAAGGAAGTTTCTCCTCCTTATTTCTCACAATCAAAACATGACCCCTATGGTCCATCTGGTCGAGGTATTTGAAGAAGTTATTTCATTTCGAGAAAGAATTTGTAATTTTTTCCAAAGAACTGTTTGAAGAAAAATTTACAAATCCCTTTTCGAAAAAAAATACCTTCTTCAATTACCTTATCCAAACGCACCCTTAGGTGAAATCTCCAATTTCTAGTGATAAGAAGGATATTTTGTTGTCTTGTGGATGGAAAATGGTGTTCTGTTGCTTGTGATGTATCTAGAGCTTTATGTTGGTGGTTAGGATGTGCCTAAATTTATTTAGAAGGCTAATATGCTCTTACTAGAATTTATGACTTTTATGGTGGGAGAGCATTATGGAAATGAGTAAGATACTACTTGGAACTGGAAATCTTTGGTAACACGAGTCATGAGGAGGAAGATATGATTTTGGCTTGGTGTTAAAGATGTCATTATCTGACAAAATAATTTTACTTTGAATGACATAAAATCGCTGGTAAATTGAACTCATCCACACAATTTTGGGAGGACATGTTATTTTTCAGACATTAGGAACAACCCTTGGATGTGAAGCGGATGGGAGAGCTTACTATAGATAAAATTGGTGAGGCGTTCCTAACACGAGAAGTAGTCATGAGGTGGCTTGGCTTCCACCAGTGTTTTCAAAGGTGCTTGCCTGATTTCCTAAGCAATCAGGCAAGGCATTAAAAGCATCTATCACCTTTTAATAGTCCAGGACTCCAGGCCTAGTAATTTCATTTGGATGTGGCCAACAACGAGCATCCAGAGTGAAGCAAGGGATGGTAACTGCCGTACTTTTTTTTATACAAATGTTTATTTTACTAAAATGGGCCCCTTTAAGCTGAATATGTTAATATAATAAGAGGTATTTATGTTGTGTCTTGAAATTTTTACAGAAATTATGCATCAGCTATTCTTCCTGCACAAGGTTGATGGTATAAAGTATAAAGTATAATCATTTAACTATCTTTACTTGAATGTTTGCTAAACCATGTAAAAGTTTATTAAACTTCCTATTAAGAAAGATAACTGTGGTTGTTATATCACCTACTGACCTACATAAAAACTTGTAACTGAAAACTAATGGCAGATATTACTTTGTTCTTCCTGTGAAGCTTGATATAGAGTATAAGCTGAAAACGTTTTTACTGATACTCGTGAGTGGAATCTGGGGAAATCACCTATATCAATTGATAGAAATATTTGCATTTGAAGTCCCCTTCCATTTGTGGTGGGTGGCAAGCAAATATGCTCATGGACTCCAGATTCAACTTTTTAATGAAATTGCTATCCTTTGAGTTTGATCAATTGTGAACTTATTGCTACTGTTTGCGTACGATTGAGTAAATATACACTTGGCTTACTTTGGTTTGCTTGAATGCACTGTATTGTTATCTTCACAGTTTGAAACTTTGAACATATTGAAAATCTGACAAACAATATAAATTGACGGCAACAATAATGTGCAAGTTATTTAATGAAGAGGCTGCATTGAAAGCACACAAAACATTTTGTTCACACACACTCATCTTTTGTTCTCTTTCGCATCATGTTGCACAAATCACAGTTTCTCTTATGCATATTTTGTTTCTATATTTACCCATGTGCTTCTGCAGGTGTGCGCGCACACAAAACTATCATAAAATTAGCTCAACTTTGAAATGTCTATATTTTAATGGTTTTAATTGTCTGGGGGGAAACAAAAGGCTTAGATTTAATCTTTTCTATTCCATTTTGTATCTCCTAACACTTTACCTATGTATAACTCTCTCTCTCTCTCTCTCACACATTTTTTGACACTTTTTTTTTACTAATGACTAGCCCTATATCTGGCTCCAAATGACTACTTATTTATTATGCTTTGTTTTTACAATATAATAGATGCATAAAATTTATTATTTTAAAACATCAATCTAAATTGATAAAATTAAAAACCGAGACAAAGAGCATGAATAGACTTCCGGCAAATCACTAGTGTGAGCATCTGTATACCCAGTTTGTGATGCTTATGTCTGCGTGACATTATGTGGAACGAACTGAACGCATGCAAACATGAAACTTTTCTAATATCCAAATACTTCCGGGAACCCTATTAGTCAAGTTGCAACTTCCTAGGATTAAAATTTGAACCTTGATTATTGTGTTTGATGGGTCTAGTAATCATTATCAAGTAACTTATCATTTTTCACTTGATGGATTGCTTTGAGGTTTTGTAGTTCACTTACAGATGATAAACATGATGCAGAACAGCTGTGGGTACTGGACTCTGTACCTGGAAAAGTGAACCCCAAAAATACTGATGGAGAAGTGGAGAAAGTTTTGCAGACATTGCAGGATCTACCTTCTTCTGTCCCATCACGAAAGTAATTGCCTCTGTGCTTCCCTATTGCAACATATTTTCTTTTATTTTAAATGTGGATAAACCAATTTAAAATTGTTAGTAAAAGAAGAGCAAAGCAAGTACGAGACAACTTGATTACTATGTCAGCCTCTCTCTATTTACAATAAACTAGGAAAACAGTAGAGAAACCTTAACGTAAGAGAATGGCAGAAATACCTTCAAACACTCACCCTCAAGCTACAACATGTATATTGTGTGCTCATACCTTGCTACTAATTTACTTTATCCTTGAACCCCCAACAGTTAAGTAAACATATATGGTAATTGATAAACAAAATTCACATGTCCTGTCTTAAGTAATTTATGTAGCGACTTATCTCGTATGAAGTGACAAACAATCTCAATGTGGTTCATTCTATCATGAAATATTGGATTGGATGCCACACCAATGCTTCAAATTGTTGCTTTAAGGATACTAGGGCAACCATCTTCATCCTTGTGTTGTGAGCATAAGTGAAGTACATAATCTTTATCACTCGGTGAGAAGAAATAATTTAGTCACTCAACATGCGGAAGATTAGTATTTGTGCAGAATAATCTTCGCATGTTATCAATAAAAAATAACAATACATGGAAGGGGATAGTAAGATGTGGGATGTTGGGGGATGGTTTTCATCAAATGGATGATGTTGGCTTCTTTTGGTTGCCAATTTGTCCCTTAACGAATCGGATTTTGAGGCCGTCTTATTCACTGATGAATAGTGTGAAGATGAAAATCAAACAATCGACCTTGAGTGATTTTTTTTTTTTTGTCTTTTTTGCTTTTGTTTAGGGAATTTTTTAAATGCAAATGTTGGTTTGAACTTTGAAGATTTTTTTATTATTGGCTGAATGATTTTTGTTGAGTCACTTGAGTGAATTTGCTTAATAACACATGTATTTCGTTAATTAGTCTAACACATGTAAAAATATGTATTTATTTATCGACGTGTCCCAGTCGTGTCCGTGTCGGGATTTTTGAAAAATTGTGGTGTCGCTGTGTCCGTGTCCGTGTCGCTTGTCCATCTTTGTGCTTCATAGACGACAACAACACCAACTGCAGCAGCAACAGGGATGCAGACAAGGTTGAACAGACCCGGTGAGGGTCCAGTGACGACCGTGACGTCCGAGGAGGGTTTGTCGTGAACCGGTGATGTTGGATATGCGGTGCTGAGGTCTGGATGAAAAGCATGGTGGCTGGAGAGGGTTAGGTGCAGCGGCAGCCTCGGGAGAGGCAGAGCTGGCCAGTGAAAGTTCGACAATAGGTCGTTTGGGTCCCGCGAATTCGGATTTGGAATGGTGAGGGTTGGATTTGAGCGATGAATTGTATGGTGGTCGCTGGGTCTGTGGCTGGGTTAGGGTTGTGTTGGTGGGCAGTGATGTGAGGAGCAAAGTAAAATAGTCTATATGATCTGAAACGCTTGGTGGGTTGACGGCTGGTGTTTTAGGTCTAGGGTTACTGGCCAATAGTAGCCCTAAGATCAGCTTGAAACTCTAAATACCAATTAATGAAGGAAGCGAAATCGAAAAGAAAAGAAACAATTATAAGAAAAGGAAACCTTTGCTCAATTATTCAATTGTCAATAATCAAAAGATGTATTTCTAGCACAATAAAAGCCCAATATAGGCCTCTAGCCTTAAGTTAAAAATGGAAACATTCAAACAAAATTTCATTATTTGATTTAATCAATTAACGGACACGTTTCATGCTTGAAAACAATAAAATTGAAAAAGAATTTATCAACAATTAATCAATAATTTTTTTTTTTAAAAAAAAGGGAAAAACAGAAGCATGCTAACGGTCTTTCTGCCCTTGACTAACATAGGTACAAAGTGACGGCCTTAGTTGACCCCCATCGATGATTTCACTTGTGAGAAGAATTTTGGTTAAAAACGGAATTTCACATTTTTGCATATTTTTATTATTTAGTGGTAGCTTTGCTGGCAATTTTATTTTTGCAGCTTAATTGGCCACTCCTAATGAAGTGCTTGGTTTTTATGTTAATTTTTCTAGTGTTTTTATATTCCAACTTTTAATTATTTTTAATAACATTTATGAGTTCACGGTTCAATCACGACATGCCCAATGTTGCACTGATGATTCTTGACCCAATCACTTTTCTTGTTCAATGAATTGTCCAATTTTTAAAAGTTAAGAGGTTACTTTGGTCTTTATATTTGTATTAGGGTTTTCATGTGCGGACCGTGCGGTTCATATTTATTATAAATAGTGAGAGAAGCCGACTGCAATAGTCATGCCGTCTCATTTTCTTCTTATTCTTTTTTACTTTAACAGGATTAATGTTATAAGTCGCAATACTACTACTCAGATTTAGATAAGTAATGATTATTTGAACTTTGAAGAATTCCAAATGTCAACCAACAAACTATAGCGTACTAAAAATTCCAGGAGTAGCAGCTTTATACAACAATAAGAATTAAGTTGATACGTTATTTGTTAAAAACAACTGCTAATATACCCCATGCAGTGCACAACCAAGGAATCCTTCTCCATATTTTCACTAGTGCAAGCAGTCTCTGGTGTCCACGGCTCCACAATAACAAATGGAAACCCCGATTGATGATGTTTCACTCATGCTCAACGTAAAAGTCTAGTTCTTGAGTTTGATCTTCTTGATGTAGCCATAAGAGTGAACTGGAGGCTAGGAAAACAAAACTGGGCTAAAAATGGAGGAAGAACGTCCAAAAACATGGGTATAAATGTTTCTCATCTAAAGGTTGGAGATGGTGGCATTTCTGTCCATCCAACACAATAACCCACCTAAAAACCCAATTCTGTGCATGGTTCATCTGTGCAGACCAATTTCCACTTGTTTTGACGGAAAATTAACATTTGCACTTCTATTGATGGTATCAGTGGCTTAACAAAAACTTTTTCCCATTTTCTTAAAGGTCCTCTGGACAGTCCAATTGATTACTTGGAAACGGCAGGATTCAATGTATAAAATATAATTTTCTTTGCAATATGATCGATAATATGACATTATACCCAAAAAAAACTTTCTGCTGAGGTAGAAACCGAAATGAAGAACATTGTGCAATGTTCGGTGTGGGTAATTCAAGGGTTACAACAATGCACTATAGTCCCAGTGACTTTTAAATTTCTATGGTCATTCCAAAACATGGTACAGTTGTTGGAATATAAGAAGTGAATGTGTCATAATTAAGTTTTGTCATTCGCATCATCGATCATCTGCTTTTCAAATTCAATTTTTAATTATAAAATATTAGTGGAGTATATTTTCATTTCCCATCTGCCTTGTTAATAAACATGGCCAATCACATTACTTATTTGTTCCATGAATGGGTCACCTCGGACCCGTTTGTTTAGTGTTTCCGCTCCTTCATTTCTGTCCTTGCTCTCAAAATTTCAGGAATAATTTATAGAAACGTGTTTGGTAAACATGTTTCCGTTCCCAAATATTCGTGACATACACAAGCCTACACACGGATAATTTTTTTTTTTTGGTTTGTGTGCGCGCATGTACTGGGCTTTCAATTGCTTTTAATTGGTGAAGTGTGTTACCTAAGTCTTGTGAAATTTCTTCTCGATATGGAAAAGAAATTGTGGCTTAATTTATATTTATAACTTACTAAAAAATAATCATTCCCTCTTTCAGATGGCTGGTAGATCATATGATTAAGCTCGGCTTTTCAAAGTCTTTGTCAGAATGGGTAGGCAGCAACCTTAAACAATCATCAGGAGACTATGAAACATGGGCTTTTAACCTCGAAGGTGCTGTGGAAATGTTCAATTCTTATGGGTATGCATTCCCGACCAAAGATATATTATTTGTATTTAGACCCAGAAATGTTTCTTTATCTATTTTTATTTCTTTCTTGAATACTATATGAGTGAAAAATATTGTGTAATTTGTTAGGGAGATGGATTATTGGCCTTTGCTCGAGCATACACCCAAAGGGATGGAAATAGAAATTGTGCGTGCGGAGAACAGCGATAGGTGGGACACCGAGGTTATTCAGAGGCTTGAAAGCGTTGCCAATCGGAGAGTTGATGGTTCGGAAGGGAGTGTTTCCGTTCATGTTCTTCCCAACGCTGGCCACTGGGTTCATGTGGACAATCCAAAAAGACTTTTGCAGTTAATGGCTCCCAAAATTGGCTCTTTGGTGTAGCATGATTTTCTTCTTATTTTTGGTTGCTACTGTTGATTAATGGCTCTGCTTTGTGATGCATTGGTGAATTTGTTTCCTATTTTTATCTCGTGGGGGATAATTGTATTGTTTCCATTTAGCTGACGCTGTCAAGATATCCATACTTTTATCCATACTTTAACGGTACCTGGACTCGACTGGCTTCTATGTGACACTAGCCCACAGCTCCATTGAAATCTTATATATTCATTGTCATGTGATAATTTTATAATACATGGGTAGCAGATTCTTTCATAACAATTTTCAATACTTGGGCTTAAACGAGGTATATGCTGGAACGACCATTGGCGTCAGCTTTGTTTGTGGGAAAATTGCATTTTTTGGTATATATAGTTTGCGGTGGGTATTTTAGTTGTTTCTAAGATTTATGCTCACTTGGTCCCTCAAGTTTCAATATTTTTTTTTTTTTTTTCAATCTGGTTCAATTATAATTTTTTTTTATAGATTTCCATTAGAGTTACTAGTTTAGAATAGAAAATTTTATAATAAATTTTTAATAGTTAAACACGAAATATATATATATATATGATTTGGTTATTTTGGTAGTAAGTAATATCTGAGAGTGGGTGCATAATTTTTTTTGAGTAGTGTTGTTTTATAAGTATCGAAAATAAATATACTATTAAACTTTATCTTAGTTTCAACGATGTCTTGGAGGGACCAACATGAGTTGGTTTCATGCCCGTATTGCGATGGAATGCACTTTAGATGGACATATTGACTTTGGTCGAGTCTTGAGGTTTAGGCGTAGCCTACGGAGCGGTAAGTTTTCCTACAGCTAGCCATTTTACCATGATAATGTCACATGCTATCGGGAAGACTTTTTTCTCCCTTTCAATGCTTAGCTTAGAGGTTAAAACATCACATTTGTAATGCGATGGTCATCGGTTCGATTCCGATAGTCGGCTTTCTCCACCTCATTCGCTTCAGCAGGCTCTTCAAGCTCATCCCCTTCATCATAAATGTCTCGAGATAGAAAGACCCACGGGCGCCACATTCTAGGAGCCTAAACTATGTGATTGTAAAAATCCTCCACGCTCTCTTCAAGGACCTTCCATCTTCAAACCTCTATTCGGATTTCAATCTCTGATCAAATTTGTTTTGCAACGTTCGGGCTAAACAAGTAATTACACTTGATCATTATCAATTTGACTGCCATCTTTTCTGTCCATGAAGGTCCTACCAGAGTGCCTTCTCCTTCTAATAGGGCATGAACTATATTAGAATCATTCTCAACGAGTCCACAAGAAGAGATCCCATTTTGTTCATTGGGTCTAGGTAGAGACCAAAGATCTTGAGCGGTTGATTTAGCAGAATAACTCAAAAGATAAAGAAGTATTGTTAATTTCTTCACGCTCGTTCCAAGTTCAAAGAACCATTTGTACAAATAAGAGTCCCATTCCTTACATAATTTCGTCTTCATATAGATAAATATAAGATATATGGGGTAATTACTTAGAAGTATACTTTGTGCTACAACCCTTCTTAGCTGATAGAAAAGGAGCCCATGATCCAGAACTGATCTTACCTGGGATCGCAAATCCCAAGTTTGTCTATGAAAAACGAATCTAATTGTATTAGTGTCTATAATTGATTTTTTTTTTTTTTTTTTGGTGTGTGTGTGTGTAATGCTAATCAATAGGGCCTTATTGGTAAGTGCTACAAGATCTAGTGCATTGGAACCACCTATTGTTAGGGGCCCGAATCCATTAGTATGGAACATTTTCTTTTCCAAGTGAAATCCCCTAGTATATGAAAGGGTGAAAAGGTGCTTTCGTTGTTGTGGACTAAGAAGCATTTGTATCTTTATGTACGTATTCAATTTATTCGGAGATATTAGAGCATGATCCACTTTTTGGGGAATATAAGTCAAAGCAATAATAAGAATCTTACTAGCGGTAGCGATAGCAGAATAGTATTCACAATCTCAAGAAAAAAAGTTTGCTAATAGACTAGAGGATAAGTAAGTCGCCTAGTTCAGAGTCTGATCATGAATGTTTGGAATCCATACTATACAAGGAGACATTTTTTTACGAATTCGACTTGATGGCAGAAGAAATCCAATTCTACCATTTCCTCAAACATCGACATCTCAAGATTCCTATATTCATCCTCTTCTAGCGCCATATAACGACAACTCTGCTTCTTAGAAAGAATATATTCAAGAGTCCTAATAATATCAAAACCAATCTTAATAAGAAAAAGTAGTAAAGTCGTCAAGCCCTCGATCAACTCTTCCTCATTCTCATCCAACCTTAAACAAAGTTGTGTACAAGCCTTTTCTTTGCAAAATCAGAGGCATTGGGGAACTTCTTCCCCCTAGATATTGTAATGAAAGGAATATAAGAGTTTGTTGCTAGGGATTTAACCAAAATAGGATCATCCAGTTCCTATAGAATCTATCACTAAAATACCCCTACAGGGGTATAAGACTAGGCGTAGCGGAAAGAGTTTTCCATGAGATGGAAAATGAAAACTATTAGCCCCACATGAAGTTTGTGAATAAGTAATTGTCTGATACTAAGCAAGTTTGATACTGAGCAAGGAATATCCGTCTTTATGCTAAAGGGGATATGAACTCATAACTCAATAGACACTTTTGATGAATGTCAACTAAGTATCGTAAGTAAATTGCTCCAAGTTGTTCAATTATTTGATAACTAGAATCATTCTTTGATAAATGATTACTATGAGTTAGACTCCATAAAATTTGATCAATAATTTTTCTGGCATTTCTTTCATTAAGGTGAGCATTTGAACCCATAATGATCTTTGTTCATGCCCTCTCACCGCGAGCCAGGATTCTGCTTTTTGCTCATCAACTGAATCACCAATCCAACATTTTCTTATCCAGTGCTGCATGCGTTGTCATTCTTCTCTTATCAATGAATATAATTCTTTACTTGTATGACTTATGTTGTCCCAATGATCTACCCAAGAGGGGGGGGAGGGGGGGGGAGGGGGTTGAATTGGGTAGTTATAAAAATTTATAAAAATTTCTTATATTTTAACACTTAAATAATCAAATAATCAATTTATCCTAAATTGATTATTATCTTTATAATGCAGCAGATAAGTGTTTAAATCTAGGTGTACACCTAAACAACAAAATATAAATAATGGAAATCAATGCAGCACATAAGGATATATCCTGTTTCACCAAGTTACTCTTGGTTAATCCAGTCCTCTGAGCCTCACAGAAATTTGCACCCACTAAACTCAAGATTCATTTAATAGGTAGAAACCAAAACCCTTACACTGATTCTTTTACCAGGTTCAAAATCAACCTTTACAATTATCATTTTCAAAAACTAAGGAAGAACCCTATCTTTTTATCAGGTTAAAGACTAACCTAATTCTATTAAAGAGAAATCACCACCTAATCAGGAAGAATCAAGCTTAATTCTTTTCAAGAGAAAAGAATAACCTAACATTTTTATCCACTAGGTAAAGATCAAACCTCAATATGTTTCCTGAAAAATATTTAAACCCAAAGCTACCCTGACTAGATACTCCCAACAGTATTTAATCCGCACAAACTCATCAAATACAAAAATCGATGAGTTTCTTCCCACTCGGAGCTTCTATCACCTCAAATCAATTAAACTCAATTAATGTCCTAATAATTACTAGAGATAGAAATTAAGTGAGGAATTCAATATTTGATTATAAAAAAATGTGGGTAGCACATAATTAAGCACGTAATCAAATAATCACAGAAATCGTTTTAAAAAGATTTTTATGCTCTTTAAAGTTCAAAAACGATTTTACAATGATCTTATCAACCAAGCAAATATAATAATATCAAATCACAATAAGAAATAATAGCTTAGAAAGATCTCACTGAAATAATACCGAAGAAGGTAAATAGAATCGCTAGAGAGCTCAAATTAGTGACGCCAATTCAACAATTAGCACTTTAGATCAAGAACGTAACACAATATATCTCTCGAATAAATCTTAGTAGAATGATAACTTCTAGAATAGCTTAGAAACCGATAGTTCTTGATATATTACGATCAATTTTCGCAGGTCTATTTAAACTAATTTGAAATAAGCCATGCAACGATTAGTTTTCACAAGATAAGACTTTAAAGAGAACTTATAAACCCTATATAATATAACCATTCAATTATAATGTATTTCACTCAAACATAGCTTTTAAACTTTCAATTAAGTTCTCAAATTATTTCTCAATTTCAAATTGAATAGATATGAAGTATTTAATGAACCAAATTGAGAAAACCTTTACTATATGAACCGAATCAATATCTTTTCAAAATATATGGACCATATCTTCCATAATTTCAAATCTCCCAAATCTCTCCCTTAGAACAATAAAAAATAGCTAGTTTTAGACAAAAAGTCCAAGTTCCTCAAGATCTTAACCGAAACAGTTGGTTGACTGATCCTCGTGGTTGGTTAACTGATTGTGATTACAGGTGCAGAAACTTCAAGCCCCGTTTTGACCATAATGCAATCTGATTTTGGCAAAATGAAAAACATGAAAGTTGTATCTCTCTTTCTAGGATTTCCAGATAATTTTGAATCACCTCAATCGAAGTTCAGGCGGGAAAGTTATGGCTAAAATACAAACAGGTGCACAAGCCTAGTCGATTGACCGAACTCCCATGGTCGGTTGACCGATAGATTCAGAGAGTTTTCCCATCCAAAACACGCCACGGTCAGTTGACCGACCCTTATATGGTTGGTTGACCGATCGATTCAGAGAGTTTTACCTTTTTATCCCAACGCCAATCAGTTGATTGATCTGATACCCTTCGGTTGACCGATCACTACTGAAATCTCTCATTTTCAACTAATTTCAACTCCAAATTTCATCATTTTAATCCTGTTAACTGATAGCGCATAAAATACGTCGCTACTTACACTCGCAAGTATACGAGGTCAAAGTTTTAGAATACTGGATCGGTTAAGGTCGAGTATTGTGTCCATAGGGAAAGTATGAATAATTGAGTACCGCAATTTACGTAGTCTCATATTATCCTGACGATTTGATTTAATATTTAAATTAAACTAATTAAAATTACTCCTAAGGATTAATTCTAATTACACTAATTAACTAGGGATCGATTTCATTCACTTGGTACCTATTTGGCTTAGTTTAGTTATCAATAACGGTTATTATCACATCCAACAATCTCGGTATCTATAACTCACTTGCTCCCTCTTCCGAGTGAAAAGAGAGCGAATACATGACTTCGCATTGATGCCAAAGTCCCCTTGAACGCCTTTCCGAACACATAACCACGTGAGCCTTGACCCAACCTCATGGATTGTACACTATCCAACTCTCTCTTGGGTTATTGGATCGTCGCATTGTGTTTAACCCTAATCCGAATCCGGGGTTACCTCCTCCGAGTGTTAAACCCCGTATTCTCGGTTTATCGTAACAAGCATAATAAACGTGAAATAATGGTAAACACAATTGGAATTGGATAACAAACCATTAAAATTAACTTATATTCAACCAAAAAGGTATTTACATGAATTACATCTAACCCTAACTAATCTCTAACTAAACTAACATGATCTTGGCCATTAGAACATTAAACCAAGAGGAAATCACACCAAAACATTAAGATACGAAGATAGAACAAGGAAAGAAAAATCAAATCTTAAAGTGGAGTGGTCCACTTTCGCTAAAGATCGATCCGCTATTGTTGTTCTTCTTCTTCGGCATGTGAATCTTTCTTTTTGATCTCCTTAATATTGGCCAAAGATCACTTCCTAAACTAATTTATTATACTCCTAAATTATATAAGGTGCAAGGGGTCTCAAAAACAACTCTCCTAAATTGGGTGAGGAAGGGTTTTTATGTAAAGGTTTGGAAAATATCTCACAAAATATCTCTATGCAGAGGGTTTCTGCCTAGGCTGAAGGAATCTTCGCCTAGACGGAAGTTAAGTCGGTTAAGGTTCTACCGTTTTATCGCCTAGGTGGTGGAATTTCTGCCTTGGCCGATGAGTTGCTCCAAAGTTTCTGCCTCTTATTCGCCTAGGCGGTGGAATTTCCTCCTAGGCCAAGGGACTGCTCCAAACCTTCTGCCTCTTCTCGGTCTAGGCGGTGAAATTTCTGCCTAGGCCGAGGGACTGCAATCTTGGAACCTTGTTTCTTCATTATTTCTTCACCGTTTTCTCACCGTGTTTGCTCATTTGTCTCTTATTTGCATCCCTACACCTGAATTACATAAAAACAAACTAAAAAACAATTAAATATAACTAAAACACTCGAAAACTACCAAATCTGATTTAGAAATAGATAGGTATTTTACGCCTATCAAATACCATAAAACTTGGAATTTTACAAGTCCTCGAGAAAAACACTAAGACTAAACTAAACAAACTAACTAAAAATGAAAAACTTGAAACATAAAAGAAGTAAATGCATGTAAGGATAAAGTTCAATCTAAAGGACCAATTTATTCCTCCGTCAGTATCCCTAAATCTGATCAAGTTCATGAAATAACCCACACCAAGTGGTGTTCTAGAATTTCAACATTCAATATCAATAAAAACCACTCTAGATCCATTGAATGTGTGTGTGTGTAAGAACTCAAATGCATAATTACGCACATACCGGATTACATTATTCAATTGTTAAGTTCATAACGTATAGCGTTTAAGGATTCAGGAAAACCATATGCTTGATTGGGGTCTACTATCCACTAATGTAGGCTCGGATATTCCTAGAGATCAATAGGGTTTGGTTTGGCTTTGGAGAACGACCACGGGTATCACTGGAATTGAAAATAGATAATCGATTTAATTGATCGATACCCGAGGTAAAATCGCTTGTCGCTATCTTCTCTCATAACCCCACACTTTTAGAGTACAACTCCGAATAATAAACGAAGATCGTGTGTATTCACTTGTCAAAAGAAAAGAAAAAGAAAACACTATTCACATAGCTTTTTTTTTTTTTTTTTAACACATTCCTAAATTAATTCGAATAATAACCGTTTTAGGAGTGTGCAAAAAGAAGTTAGAGAAACACACCCTCAAACTTATTCGAATTTATAAAATTTTAGGAATATGCAAAAAGAAATGGTAGAAACACACCCCCAAACTTATTTTAAGAGCGTGTGAAAAGAAATACTAAAGTGACAAGTGAATATACTAATACCGAGTCAATAAAAATTCAACCGAAACCCCATCGCTCACCTGATTTTACTCAATTGGAAAATTAGGCTTAGTGACAATAGTTGGCTTAGCGACATTGGTTTAGGAAAAATTTAAATGAAAAGAGTAATTGAACGTTTTTAGAATTGATTAGGTTATCGACTTCAACAGGGGAAATAAGGGATGAAATTTTTCAGGTTAGCTACAACGGTTCAAGCAAAAAAATAATGGCCTAAATCACGTCTCTGGAATTACCTTACCTAGGATTTCGCCTCAAGTTTCCCCCAAATCAAGTTCGAGATTCCTCATTTTTGTCATGAATTTTCATATTGAATAATCGGCGTCTAATTGCTCAGATTGTTATACATTGAGTCCGAATGTCGTGCGATTTTAGGATCGAGATAATTTTTACCCAATCGACATGTTAAACACACAAAACGCACATGGAAGGCATTACCCCCGACCTCAATATGTAATTAGGGGATAATTCTAATCATCGGGACTTGGCTCAAATGAACTCAACAACTAAACATGCAAATACAACTTCATACATACACAATTCTAAACTAAATCTAATACTAACATACATACTAATTTAAAAACTACACATGCCAAAACAAGGATTAAACTAAACTGGAAATTAAAAACTAAAACATTAATTAAAACAATAAAATACATACATAAACATAATTCTGTACATCAAAAAATTTGCATTTTGTTCAAAAAATAATGGTTCATCCTTTTTCTACAAAAACACAAAAATGGATGGACACCTCCAAACTTAAACATGGTAGTGTCCACACTGTCTAGCAGCGAACCCAATAACTGAATATAGCATGTAAAAATGGAAAACTGGGTTCGGACACATACTTAGGAGATAAGACATAGGAGTCTTACCTTCTACTGTCCACCTAGGGGAACGTCATCACCACCACTTTCACGTCGGAAAGAAAACTGTGGTGGTTGTAAAAGGTGTGGCGGCATAGTCGGAAAAGAATGCATATCAATGCCGAAGTGCTCGCACACAAGCCGGTTGACTTGATCTCGATAGCGTCCATATTGGTCTTGGTAAGTCTATAGCTCGTATTTTCCTTGTTGAAGATCTCAGAGTTCTTGGTAAACCCGCTCCTCGTCGAATCCGGCCCGTCTGGGTGCCTCGGGAGCTGGGGCCCCAGAAGGCCCTGCCTCGTCTCTTACTTGCTCTTCATCCTGTGCTACTCCTCCCTCAGTCTGGCCTTGAGCGCTTGCCTTCCACATCCTTGTAATGATGGCCAGATCGAGGTCAGCGATAGGGTCCAACGGGCTATCCTTAGGGATGACCACCCCGGCTCGCCTGAAAAGCACGGTCAAGAGCGATGGAAATGAGAGACTGGCCTTTGTCGTGTTGACTACATGGAGAATTGAAGAATAGATCAAGGATCCAACGTTGATCGGATTCCTAGTCTGGATCGAATATAGCACCATGGCCCGGCCTTTAGAGACGTCAGAGAAGTGCGACGTCAGGAGAAGACTTCCACACACAAAAATGGTGCCAAATCTTAGGGATTGGATTGAGAAATTTCGCCGGGAATGTGGCGAGACCTGGCCCAGTATGTGTCCACTGAACATTTTCGGAAGTGATGGCTCTGATAACTGTATCCATTCTCGGGTCTTGGCCCCCATAAGGTTCATCAGTGGGTGGTCCCAGGGCCGCCAATCCCAAGGCTTCGTTGATAAACTCAGGACTAAAAGTGATGGGGCGAGTGCGAACCCTTGTCCAGCAGTCAACGGATTTAATGACATTGGCATAAAACTCCTGCACTAGGGCTACCTCGCCTTGGGGAGGTGATTTGCATAACGCTTCCCAACTGTGGCTTCAAATGACATCTTGAAATTCCGTCGAGAGGTTATCTAATGGTCCAAATCCCCTTTGTCGGATATAAGTTTGCTTTTTCTCGAATTGGTTGAAATGCTCCTCCGCTTGCTTGGACATAAAGCGTGTGGAATCGTAGTCCATAGCGGCATCTCCGGTTTGAGAACTTGACCCTTCACCCCGTGACCTATTTGAAGAAACTCGCTTAGTTATATTTCCTAGCAATCACAATCACAAAAGAGAACAACCAAATCAAATATGCACAATACAAAACAATTCCCAAACCAACACTATCAAGATCAAGGCATAAACTCAATACACATACACTAATTTCAACGATTTCAACAAAAAACTAACAATATAGCATGAATTTTTGTTTCCCACAATTAAACAATCCATATCAACTCAGTTTAACACAAAAAATCAAAGCAAAATCCCATAGAACATGAAAATCGCGAAAATGGGGGTTTAAGGGGTTAGGGCACATTCCAAAATCAATGATTCTTGAGATAATCTTGCAAATCAATCAAAGATTTCAACAAATATAAAAGATATAGAATCTTAAACACTTACTTGCTGAGAAATGGAAGCCCAAACGATTGAAATTTGAAGAAAATTGCACCGTCGCTTTTTAAACCTTAACTTTTCGAAAATGGGGGAGAATCTGATTTTTGGAGGATGATTTGTGGTGGAAATCATAAGTTTTGTAAAGATAAGAATGATTTAGAGGGTTGGAAATGATTTGGAGGGATGAGATTAGAGAGATTTGGGAGTATTTTGAAAAGATGTGGTGTTTTGGTTTTAGCGGGTTGGTTTTAAACAAACAGAGGCCTTACCGTCGTGGCAGTGGGAATCACCGCTGCGGTGGTATGAGCGCCTTTTTAAAAATAAATATGTCTGCTGTTTCACCACCTCGGCGGTGAAGCGCCTTTTTCAAAACAAAACATTCTGCTGCTTCACCGTGTCGGCAGTGGATTTCTTTGCTGCGGCGGTGAAGCGTTTGTGCTGAAACTTAACTTACTGCATTTTCACCGCCTCGGCGGTGCGTCCAGCGCTGCGGCGGTGAGCCTGCAGCTAGATTTTTATTTTTTATTCAAGTTTTCACACTAAGGCTCCACACCATGCATTTTTACTTTTGTTTTTTCAACGATTTTAAGTGCGAAATACATCTCCGAATATCCTCACTCCTTAATTTACCTCCAAACACGCTCTGAGACCAATCCGGCCTCCTAAAAAAAATAATTAATAGCAAAAATTGGATAAAAATTGATACCCTTAGTTTCAATTCAAAAATATTGCGTTTGCTTTATCGTCCCCAGCTGGACTTTCATGTTGCTAAGCATTTTTCACCAAAATTCCCCATAGACAAGGAATTTGGGCCAAATGCTCAGTCGGAACAAGATCATGACTTGAAGTCGACTTCTCCTCTCTCTCCTTATTATTTTCAACATAAGCTCGATCTCTGGATTGAGAATCAAGAATTCGAAGTTTCTTCTTCAGTGTTTGCACTTTTTGATCACAATAACACAATAACACAATAAAACAAAAATAAAATTAAAAATAAAACAAAATAAATGTCAGGATTAACATTCGACCACTTAGTCGTAATATCAACTTAAAATTCACACAATTCCTCGGCAACGGCACCAAAAACTTGGTAGCGCGTAAAATACACCGCTACTTACACTCCCAAGAATACGAGGTCAAAGTTTTAAAATCGGGTATCGTGTCCACAGGAAAAGTGTGAATAATTGAGTACCGTAATTTACGTAGTCTCATATTATCCTGACGATTTGATTTAATATTTAAAGTAAACTAATTAAAACTATTCCTAAGGATTAATTCTAATTACACTAATTACCTAGGGATCGATTTCATTCACTTAATACCTATTTGGCTTAGTTTAGTTATCAATAACGGTTATTATCACATCCAACAATCTCGGTATCTATAACTCACTCCCTCTCTATTCCGAGTGAAAAGCGAGCGAATATATGACTTTGCGTTGATGCCGAAGTCCCCTTCGAACGCCTTTCCGAACACATAGCCACGTGAGTCTTGACCCAACCTCATGGATTTCACACTCTCCAACTCCCTCCCGGGTTATTGGATCATCGGGTAGTGTTTAACCCTAGTCCGAATCCGGGGTTACCTCTTCCGAGTGTCAAACCTCGTATTCTCGATTTATCATAACAAGCATAATAAACGTGAAATAACGGTAAACACAATTGGAATTGGATAACAAACCATTTATATTAACTTATATTCAACCAAAAAGGTATTTACATGAATTACATCTAACCCTAACTAATCTCTAACTAAACTAACATGATCTTGGCCATTAGAACATTAACCAAGAGGAAATCACACCAAAACATTAAGATACGAAGATAGAACAAGGAAAGAAAAATCAAATCTTAAAGTGGAGTGGTCCACTTTCGCCAAAGATCGATCCGCTATTGTTCTTCTTATTTGGCATGTGAATCTTCCTCTTCGATCTCCTTAAGATTGGCCAAGGATCACTTCCTAAAGTAATCTATTCTACTCCTAAACTATCTAAGGTGCAAGGGGTCTCAAAAACAACTCTCCTAATTTGGGTGAGAAAGGGTTTTTTATGTAAAGGTTTAGAAAATATCTCAAAAAATATCTCTCTGCAGAGGGTTTCCACCTAGGCTGAAGGAATCTCCGCCTAAGCATAAGTTAAGTTGGTTAAGGTTCTGCCGTTCCACCGCCTAGGCAGTGGAATTTTCGCCTAGGTCGAGGAGTTGCTCCAAAGTTTCTACCTCTTCTCCGCTTAGGCGGTGGAATTTCCCCCTAGGCCGAGGGACTGCTCCAAACCTTTTGCCTCTTCTCAGCCTAGGCGGTGGAATTTTCTCCTAGGCTAAGGGACTGCAATCTTGGAACCTTGTTTCTTCATTATTTCTTCATCGTTTTTCCACCGTTTTTGCTCGTTTGTCTCTTATTTGCATCCCTACACCTGAATTACATAAAAACAAACTAAAAATTAATTAAATATAACTAAAACACTCGAAAACTATCAAATCTAGTTTAGAAGTAGATATGTGTTTTACACCTATCATTAACCGATTTCTTTTCTCGGTTAACACAATTGACACTAATATTCAATTTTAAACTCTAATCTTGCTTAGGTCAATTTTTATTTTTCAATTTCACATTGGAGTAAATAATTGAACACTAATTAGGACCTTAATTACATCAATTTAGACACACATAAATATAAATAATTTTTGTGTCGTGTGTGATCCTAATCGGGATACATTAAGAGTAAAATAGATTTAAGTTGTTTTCACCTAATATCTTCAGAATCTTCAATACTCTTTAATGTCCGTCTCTGCATTCTTCATAATAACTTCATGATATTTTCTTGAATGGAACTCTTAAACTGAAACACTCAATAAGCACGTTTGTTCCACCAAAAACATCAACACTCAATTGTCCATTAAAATCTTGGGATCAACAATCTCTTCCTTTTTTATGATGACAGTTAACTTTGATATTTTCTTCAAAATAAGAATATATCCACGCCCCCCTAAATTTGAGGACAAGTTTTTTTAACTTGTTAAAGCATAATCATGAAAGTAATTAAAAAAAAAAAAAACTCATAAGATATTCAACGAAGCACAAAATATAACCAATCAAACAATTAAGATATTCAATAAGGCAACATGATTATATCAACAATGTTCTCCCCCTATATCAGTGCAGTGCTTAGGCGAATAAATCCTAAACATTAACTAACTCGTTTTAAGCTCAATCAAGGTTTTCCCTTTAAATCTTCCCCATTTATCAATCAATTCAATCAAATAAAGATATTCAATAAGCATCAACATATTCTCCCATTTTTCATCTCAAAAAGTGGGGAAGGGGAACCAAAAATCATCACTCTTAGCTTGCAGTCTCCCCTTATATAATTGTAAATAAGGAAATTCATGCATAAGAGAATAAACTTAAGGCAATCATAACATTTTAACAATGTAGCATGAAATTATATAGTTTTAATTATTCAACATGCCTTATTCATAATACCGATTAATATATTCCCTGTAGATAGAATCAAGAAACGTGTAATTTTTAATGCACTAGGATAGGAAGCATATTTCAATGATAATTTATGAAATTGTCAATCATAAATCTAATGCATGCTTTTATCACGGTTATGATCAATATTTAGAATTCAACATATAAATGCATATTATAATTCATTTATCACTTAAATAACCGCAATATTTCAAATAAATTAAGATGTCATGCATTTAACACATTCATTTAATTCAATGATGAACAAGTCATGAATTGATACAACATATTTCTTATATTTTTTAAACATGGCTTTTAGTGGACCTCATATAGCATAGCATAAAAATATATATTTGTTGATTGGTCAAGTAGCGTTGAGTCGACGTCACGCCCGGCCTTGGGCGATAGGGGCCCGAGGAGGGGTGTGACATGACCTTTGCCTAGAAATCATGTTATTTTTTTTTTAAACTCTATTTTTATTTCCAAGAAAATCCACTTTAGAGAGCAAATTATTAATTTAAAAAACAACGTCCAAAAACTCTTTTGTTCCACAATAGTCATCCAAATGCACTTTAGATTTTCGAACACTTTTTCCTTCATTTTCAAAAGAATAAATTTTCTTTTTAACATAAAGTTTTCTTTGCAAAAAGAAGTGTAAGAGAAAATAATTTTTCATGATAATATGGACATTTTCATTATCATCATCTCCATCACTACCACTAGTACCACAAAAATCATAAAAAAATATTTTCATATACTAATCTATCACCATAAAAAGAGGATACACAAAAATATCATCCATGGTGTGTGCACGTGACTAGTTTAGCTAGGATATTAAGTCTAATCGAGCTAAAACCAGCTCTGATGCCAATTGTTGGTCGAGTGATCTACCTAAGAAGGGGGGGTGAACTGGGTAGATATAAAAATTTATCAAAATTTCCTATCTTTCAACACTTAAATAATCAAATAATTAATTTATCCTAAATTGATTATTATCTTTATAACGCAGCAGATACGTGTTCAAATCTAAGTGCACACCCAAACAACAAAAATATAAATAATGTAAATTAATGCAGCACACAAGGATATATCCTGGTTCACCAAGCTACTCTTGGCTAATCTAGTCCTCCGAGCCCCATGGAGATTCACACCCACTAAACTCAAGATTCTTTTAATAGGTAGGAACCAAATCCTTACATCGATTTTTTTACCATGCTCAGTTAGAACCCTATCTTTTTACCAAGCTAAAGATAACCTAATTCTATGTAGGAGGAATCACCACCTAATCTTTTTCCTAGGTACAGGAATAACCTTATCTTTTTTCCAAACTCAAGACTAACCTAATCATTTCACAGGTTAATGATCAAACCTAATTATTTTATATCTTAGGTTAAGAATCAAACCTCACCAAAAACACTGCAAGTATCATTTTCTTAGGTAAGGATGGAACCTTTACAAATCACTCCAAATAATTCTAATCAGGAAGAATCAAACCTAATTCTTTTCAAGAGAAAAGAATAACCTAACCTTTTTATCCACTAGGTAAAGATCAAACCTCAATCTTTTTCCCAAAAAAGATTAAAACCCAAAACTACCCATGATTAGATACTTCCAATAGAATCTAATCCGCACAAATTCACCAAATACAAAAATCAATGAGTTTCTTCCCACTCGGAGTTTCTACCACCTTAAATCAGTTAAACTCAATTAATGTCCCGATAATTATTAGCGATATAAATTAAGTTAGGAATTCAATATCTGATTATAAAAAATATGGGTAGTACAAAATTAAATACGTAATCAGATAATCATAGAAATCATTTTAGAAAGATTTTGATGCTCTTTAAAGTTCAAAAATAATTTTACAACGATCTTATAAACCAAAAAAATATAATAATATCAAATCACAATAAGAAATAATAGCTTGGAAATATCTCACTGAAATAACACCGAAGAATGTAAATAGAATCACTAGAGAGCTCAAATCGGTGACGCCAATTCAACAATCAACACTTTAGATGAAGAACGCAACACAATATATCTCTCAAATAAATGTCAGTAGATTGATAACTCCTAGAATAGCTTAGAAACTGATAGTTCTTGATATATTATGATCAATTTTTGCAAGTCTATTTAAACTAATTGAAACAAGCCCTCCAACGGCTAGTTTTCACAAGATAAGACTTTAAAGAGAACTTATAGACCCCATATAACATAACCATTCAATTATAATGTATTTCACTCAAATATAATTTTTAAACTTTCAATTAAATTCTCAAATTATTTCTCATTTTCAAATCGAATAGGTCGGAAGTATTTAATGAACCGAATTGAGAAAACCATATAATATATGAACCAAATCAATATCTTTTCAAAATATATGGACCATATCTTCCATAATTTCAAATCCCCCAAATTTCTCCCTTGGAACCATAAAATACAACTAGTTTTTGTACCAAAAATCCAAGTTCCTTGAGATCTCAACCGAAATAGTTGGTTCATTGATCCCCGTGGTCAGTTGACTGAATGTGATTATAGGTGCAAACAATTTAAGCCCTGTTTTGACCATGATGCATTCTGATTTTGGAAAATCTCAAAACATAAAAGTTGTATATATCTTTCTAAGATTTTCGGATAATTTTGAATCACCTCAATCGGAGTTTGGACGAGAAAGTTATGACTAAAATACGAATAGGTGCACAAGCCTAGTTCGTTGACCGAACTCCCACGGTCGATTGACCCACAGATTCAGAGAGTTTTCACATCCAAAACACGCCAAGGTTGGTTGACCGACCCTTACACGGTCGGTTAACCGATCAATTCAGAGAGTTTTACTTTTCTATCACAACGCCAATCAGTTGACCGATCTGATACCCTTCGATTGACCGATCACTACTAGAATCTCTAATTTTCAACTAATTTCAACTTCAAACTTCATCGTTTTTGTAATACCCTGAAAGTTGGTATTTTTGAAAATATCGTTTTGTATAAGTTTAATAATTTTGGGATTGTTTTGCAAATTTATGGTATAAATAATATTTGATAATTTTGGGGTTTGAATATTAATTTTAAATTGACTTTTAAAACGTTTTGAGACTACTATGCTATTTAAAATATATTTTTGGGATATAATTAATATATTTTTTTATTTTAAAAGGGATTTTTATGTAAATAACGAAAATAATAAATACGTGTCTTCATTATATAAAGACATAAAACTTATTAGGGTTACATGTGTTTGTGAGTTAATAATAATAATAAAAAATATACATATATGATTGACTAAGAAACTTTTTAGGGGGGAGAGGCATCTATGAATGTTAATTAAAAAAAGATCAGTAGACATTCTGAAGTGTTTTTGAACGAGAAAAACCAAAAAGAAAAGAAAAGAAAAGAAAAACTATTCCGGTTAGATTTCGGTTTCAGATTTTAGGTAGAATTTTTAACTCTTAATCTGTTTATTGGGTGATTTGCGTTATTATTGTCGGTGAATTATAGTTGTTAATTCCTATGAAATAATTATGATTGTGTGAAAATTATGTGAAACTAATGTCTATGTGTTTTATTTGTTGCGTTAATTAAATGCACGTGTTAGAGGGGTTGAAGTTCTATTGAGCATTGACTTACAACCCTACAGTTTTGATTGCAGGGCCAGGGAGAGGAAAATGGCGACGAGAATTTTATTTGAATTTTTATTTAAAATTATAATAGTTGTATTTATTATTTATCGTTGTAAAATTGATTCGATAAATTGATAAATTATAAATTCGATAATTATAATTATTGCCACCTCATTATAAATTAAAATATTTGTATAAAACGAATTATTGATTTCTTGTCGCTGTTACATTGTAAAATTTATCAAATTTTATAGAATAAAAAATAGGTCAATCAGTTTTACTATTAATTCTCCAAGGAGAGAAACTGCGTGGCGACCTTAAAAAATCGGGTCGTTACGGGTGGTATCAGAGTGGGTTTGTAACTACCCTAAGATTGGGTTATAGTACCCATTATTCATAATAAGTTAAAGACTATTTAAAAATAACAATTTTAGTATAATTAGTTAACTTATTATATTATTTTGTTAAAAAAAAATCCATCCGGCAGTTGAAAGTATGTCTAAAATATATACCATCGTATATGTTATAGTAGAATTGTGTGTGTGTTGTTTTCTCTTTCGAGGAATTTATTTCTCGTGTTTAATATTTTGTTTGATTGCTTATTTTGTGCAATTTCTTTCCTTTTGTTTTCCCTTTTAGCATGATTTTTGGAATCCTTTTGTATCATTAAATAATGTAACTCCAGGCTTCTAATCTCATCAAAATGCTCTAGGGACAAATTCGTCATTCTATTTTTTTCTTTGTTGGAATATCTTAATCATATTTTCCACATAAATTTCCTCAACAAGTGTCTTTGTTGAGATAGGGTCTGTTTTTGCAAATGTTTATAGGGTCAATTTTGTCTTCCCTTTTGAAGTATCATCAATTTACACTCTCTCTTTACTTTTTCTTTTGAATTCAAGTTTGCTTTTAGAATTGTTTTTTCCTTCAAACTTTCTTTTAGAGTCCCATTTGTTATTATTTATTTTGATGATTGATGCTTTTCTTGCAATGAAAATGCTTAAATCCCTTGATTTTAACTTCATCTATTTAAATGGACATTAAAATAATACTAACTATTCAGAATGGTCTTACAAACCCAAGACCCATTCATCTCCACTTGATTTCATGCTCAAATTGTTTTTTTTTATGTCTAACCCACCCTTCTGCTTAGTCTTGGATCACGCAACACCTGTTCATGATGAACAGTGTCCTTTTTCCAACTTCTTCAATATACCTGATGTGTGGCCTGCATGTTGAAATAGAATTATTTTCCTTTTTCATTTTCTTGATATGCTTCTTTTAGTTCTTTCCTTTGCGGCATAGCATTTGGATTCTTAAATACATTCCTGCATATGGCCAAATGATTGAATGGAATTGTAATCAGAACCATAATTGTTGAGTCCAAGTGATTGAAAATATTGACTTAAAATGTGTTTATTATCTTCTATATAAATTATCAAATTATATTTTTGTATTAAATTGAGAAAAAAAAGCGTTGATGAAATGGATGGTTTTACGATGATTAATGAATCAAGTAAAATTTTAATGGTGAAAAAATTATTTTTATTATCCTGTTATGCCATACTTGTCTTCTCGTCAAGAGGGCATGTCCTATGAGATGTGAATATATATTGTTACCTGTCAGGCAAGTTCTGCAGGGTGGATATATGTTATTATCTGTCAGGCAAGTCTTGTAGGGTGGATATATGTTGTTACCTGTCAGGCAAGTCCTGTAGGGTGGTTGCTCCTACCATTAACGATATTGAATGACCTTGGTACTGATAGCCACATTAGATGGAATAGTTGTATAGGTTAAGGTACTGTCGTAACTCTCGATTATGAGGTGAAATGATCCTCTGACTAGTACGAAAATATGTGTGCGGTATTTTATTATATATCAAAATAATTTGGTTGGTGGATTTAAAAGTATCATTTTATTGTAATGGTAGCAGTGAAATTTTATTCCAGCCTGGTGTGCAGTTATATTATATTATATTTTAAAAACTGGTATTTGATAAATATACTTGGTCCATAAATTCTTTTTATATTATTAAGACAACTTGTACATTGTTTTCTATGTAAATTGTCAAATTATATTTTCGTACAAAAATGTGGAAAGAAAAGAGTTTATCAAAATGAATTATTTTATAACGTTGCGCGGATCAAGTAAATTTTTAAATATGGAAAGTGATTTTTAGTATCCGACTATGCCATAGTTATATTCTCGTCAGGAAGGAATGTCCTGCGAGATGTGAATATATGTTGTTACTTGTCAGGCAAGTCTTGTGGGTGGATATATATTGTTACCTGTTAGACAAGTCCTGTAGGGTGGATATATGTTGTTACTTGTCAGACAGGTCCTGTAGGGTGGTTGCTCCTACCATTGGAGATATTTAATGGCCCTAATACTGATAGCCACCTGAGACGGCACAGATGGATATGTTACAGTACCGTTATAACTCCCGATCATGAGATAAACGATCATATGGCTGGCAAGGAGTTATGTTATTTTATTATATGCAAGTGAGTTGACCAGTTGATTTAAATTCGGTTATTCTGTTATGGTGATATTTTTTTTGTTGAGGTTTGGATACTGCTCAATGTGGCTATATTTTATTGAAAAATGGATTTTGATAAAAGTACTTGATTCGTATAAAATATTTTTATATTATGAAGATAGTACATAGGTGAAATAATTTATATAACTATTGGTCCACTACTAACAATTGGTAGAGTTGGAGTGTGGAAAAATTGTTGATAGTTTTGGGGATGTTATGGAATATTGGTATATATGGTTGCATGAGTATTGAACTTTTGAGACGAAATATCATTTATGTGTTTGAAACGTATTACTATGTTGGAAACATAATTATGTGATTAAGACACATTTATATATTTGAGATGTATTTGATTTTATAGTCTGACACGTATTTAGGAATTTCAAAACATATCTATGTGGTTAAGACATATTTATATGTTTGTGGCATATTTATGTGGTTGTGACATATTTACATGTTTCCAGATATATTTATGTGGTTTGAAATATATTCATGTATTTTAAGATGTATTTATGGGGTTGACACGCATTTCTGTAATTCATATGTATTTATGTGTTTCGTTATATATTTATGTAGTTGAGATGTGTTTATGTATTTTGATACATATGTGTTTTGAAACGTATTTAGTTGATTGACACGTACGTATGTATCTCGAGACGTATTTATGTAGTTGAGATGTATTTATATGTTTTGAGATATATTTATATGATTGAGACGTATTTGAGTATTTCGATACGTATTTACATGATTAAGAGGTATTTATGAATTTTTAGACGTATTTTGGGAAATTTTTTATTTGAAGGTGAAATTGTGTTGATATTTATAGAAAAGGTTTACAAGATTATTGAAATTTCGATGCGAATATTGGAAATGATTATTTTTAGTCTCACAAGATAGTTCACAAGGAATTGGCAATCTGTTGGATAAAATGTTGATTGCGATATGTTGGTTTTAAATGTTGGACGAAATTGATAAATGTTAGTTATAGGATATGACAGTGGACTTGAAAAGTCATGGCAAGTGGGAAAAATCATTGAGGTTGTAGACTTGTTGGAAATAGAGATAGTCCCAATTTAGTGAGACTACTGTGATATTTTAAAAATATATTGATGTTTATTGCTATTTTGATCAGAATAGCACTGCGAGAGTGTGGTGGTGACTTTCAGTTATTATTGTTTAACCGAGAGTGATTAGTACGGTGCAATTCTGAATTATTACCGTTTTGAATAAAATTTTAAGGACAAAATTTATTTAGGGGGGGGGGTAGATTGTAATACCCTGAAAGTTGGTATTTTTGAAAATATTGTTTTGTATAAGTTTAATAATTTTGGGACTGTTTTGCAAATTTATGGTGTAAATAATATTTGATAATTTTGGGGTTTGAATGTTAATTGTAAATTGACTTTTAAAAAGTTTTGGGACTACTGTACTATTTAAAATATACTTTTGGGATATAATTAATATTTTCTTTATTTTAAAAGGGATTTTTATGTAAATAACGAAAATAATAAATACGTGTCTTCATTATATGAAAACACATAAACTTATTAGGGTCACACTTGTTTGTGAGTTAATAATATACATATATGATTGATTAAAAAACTTTTAGGGGGGAGAGGCATTTATGAATGTTAATTAAAAAAGATCAGTAGACATTCTGAAGTGTTTTTTAACAAGAAAAACCAAAAAAAAAAAAAAAAAAACTATTCCGGTTAGATTTCGATTTCGAATTTCAGGTAGAATTTCTAACTCTTCTAATATTTGTATTTAATCTATCTATTGGGTGATTTGCGTTATTATTGTCAGTGAATTATAGTTGTTAATTCCTATGAAATAATTATGATTATGGGAAAATTATGTGAAAATAATGCCTATGTGTTTTATTTGTCGCGTTAATTAAATGCACGTATTAAAAATATTGCAATTCTACTGAGCGTTGACTCACAACCGCACAGTTTTGATTGTAGGGCCTGCGAGAGAAAAACGACGATGAAAATTTTAGTTGAATTTCTATTTAAAGTTGTAACAGTTGTATTTATTATTTATCGTTGTAAAATTGATTCGATAAATTGATAAATTATAAATTCGATAATTATAATTATTGCCACTGTATTGTAAATTAAAATATTTGTATAAAACGAATTATTGATTTCTTGTGGCCATCACATTGTAAAATTTATCGGATTTTATAGAATAAAAAATAGGTCAATCAGTTTTACTATTAATTCTCAAAGGGGAGAAACCGCGTGGCGGCCCTGGAAAACTGGGTCATTACAGTTTTAATCCCGTTAACCGATTTCTTTTCTCGATTAATACAATTGACACTAATATTCAATTTTAAACACTAATATTTCTTAGGTCAATTTTTATTTTTCAATTTCACATTGGAGTAAATAGTTGAACACTTATTAGAACCTTAATTACATTAATTTAAACACACATAAATATAAATAATTTTCGTGTCGTGTGTGGTCCTAATCGAGATACATTAAGAGTAAAATAGATTTAAGTTGTTTTCACCTATTATCTTCTGAATCTTCAATACTTTTTAATGCCCGTCTCTGCATCCTTCATAATAACTTCATGATATTATCTTGAATGAAACTCTTAATCTGAAATACTCAATAAACACATTAGTTCCACAAAAAACATTAACACTTAATTGTCTATCAAAATTTTGGGATCAACAACTTAGATGTCTCGTATTTCTCAGAAAGGTGAGTTCATTTGTTATGAGATCGCTGGAATCCCAATCTATCCTAACCCTATAAGTGGGATCACCATCCAATCACCTGCGGTGAATAGTAGAACACCCCATTTCTTCTAGCCAATTTCCTAATCCTTCCCGAATCTCTCGCAAGAAATACGTTAACCCCAGTTTAGGTGGAGGTAGAGGTAGAGGATCACTATCCAGAAGTTTTTGCAACTCAATCATATATGATAGAATCATAAAAGGTTTGACTCTTTCGAACTTTGTCTGTAACTCATTAGAGACCCAGGAAACAAAGATAAGATGTTAAGAACAAGTTGTCCAGCAACAAGAAAAAGGAAAAAAATGGAATAGAAAAAAACATTTGGCGATCTCAGATGTGTCGATATCAATGGTGACTCATTATTTCGATGAATCCTTGCTTCTGACAGAAGCAAATTATGTAAACACTTACTAGAAATCTCATTTATCCGTCTCCGTGTAAACCATAATTTTTACTGAAGAATTCGCCATGATCTAAATAATTTATGCCAAATATCCTGAAAAATGGAAACCAATTTTTGATTGTTGCTTCATAGTGGCAATAGGTCTGAAAAAGTATCCAAAAACTATCAAATTTAGATATTTGTACCTTGTCAAAGTAAGGAACCATGACATATATGTTTGGAATAGATTCCATTTTGAGAGAGTTGAAAAAACACTATATCGTTGAAAGGTTCTATACATCTGCCCTTTCTCAACACATTTCTTTAGATAAAGACATTGTTTTTCCTCTTATTTGAGTTGATATTGAGATATTGATGCAAGTTCTTCCCTTCTGAATTGAATAGATTCATATATGAAAGAGGTTGAAAATCAATTCTTTCTAAATTGCCTATTTGTCCCTCTGTTAGAGGTGTTCCAGAAATGTCTCCGCTCAAGTAAATAACTCTACGAACGAATGGATCAGATCGACTTGGAAAATGGAAAGATTTGGACAAGTTATACGTTTCGTCACCACTTTGTAAAAATCGTTAGGTATTAATATCTTCCTTGTGATGGATAATGGTTGATCTGATAAGCTGAGGGAATTGATCAAGAAAGGTATGGGTGAAGAAGAAGGCTCGAGTTTTTAGATTTGTGATTTGTTCTTTGGTTAAAGAAGAAGATTGATGAGATAAAGTAGGTTGTTGGGATGTAGATACTCCTTTAAGGTCACAAATAATTTTTTCCAATAAAGAGACTTTTTCTTTTAAAACCATTTTTGTTTGAGCGAGAAGAGAAATTTTTTCACTCTGTTTATCACTTTTAAGATGAAAGAAATCATTCAGTGACAATAATTTTATGTTTTGAAATTCAAGATTTCTGCAATTTTGCATAAGCTGGAGACAACTTTCACATTGATTTTGAAAAATCTGTGATTGTTCTGAAGGTTTGGGGTCTTTAGAAGACTGCTCTCCATAATCTGTAAAACTTTTGAACCTTTTCAAAGTGTTAGTATTAGTTTTTGTGATATTATTATTCGGTGAAAATTCAATGGCACAAGAAGATATCAAATAATTAATGCCAAGTTATGATTTTGCAAAGTCTAGGGCTATTGAAAGATCATAAAAACCTTTATAAAGTGGCTTAGGATAATTATTAATTCTTTTTATTACTTCTGTCCAGTTGTGGAAGACTCTTGATTCCAGCATGACAGAGAAATAATGAAATACGAGAGAAAGATAGAAAAATTAGAAATAAGAAAAGATAAAAGAAAACAAATACTGGAAAATAAGAGTGATGATAACGAAAGCAATTATAACGAAAGTTACAAAACAGAAGAAAACACATTAGAACAAGAACTTCAAAGTAGTAAAATTCAATATGAAAACTATGATTTAACAACTTCACTGATACCCTCAACCTACTTATTAAATTTGGTATGTAGAATAAAATTTAAAATAGGAAACACTCTAGACATCACAGGAATGATTGACACAAGAAACACAAAATCACATTTAGACATAGATATTGTCCCAAAAGAGGCAATACACGAGTTAAAACAACAAGTTATAGCATAACAAATGGATGGAAGCACATTACAATATGATAAACGTCTTCGAGATAGTCAAATAGCATTCTTAACAGAAAATGACTTCAACATATACTATCCACTACCACAAGTGTGGTTAAGTAAAACAAATTACAGATATAAATTTATAATAGGTTTAAACTTTATAAGAACTCACTAAAATACTTAGAAAAGACATTCTCCAACCTAATTAATTTATATCGTATCTAATTTGTAATTTAAAATATGCACCGGGGAAGTTAATTATATATTTGTGCATTAATTAAAAAAATTAAATATTACAAAAATGAAAAAATAATAAAATGGAAGAAATTGAGTAAGCATTCATTATTTGACATAAAAAATCAAAAATAAAAAGAAATATAAGAACTTACCAAAATGCTTGAAAGATAGTTTGGGGTGGGTATTTTAGTGGTTTCTATGATTTACACACTTGTTGCGTCCCTCAAGTTTCAATATTTTTTTTTCTTCAATCTGGTTCAATTATAACTTTCTTTGTAAATTTCTATTATTATAGAGTTACTAGTTTAGACCTGCGCATTGCGCGGACTTAGATAAATTTGTAAAACAATTTTAATAGTGAAACATGAAATACATATATACTATTTGTTTACTTTGGTATCAATTAAAATATGAGAATGGGTGCATAAATTTTATTGAGTAGTGACGTTTTATAAGTATCAAAAATAAATATACTTTTAATAATTACATAAATAATCATGAAAGTGAAATAATATTTCTACAAATTATCTTTTACTAATATATTATAAACTAACAAACAAATAACCAGAAATTAGGATTAATTTTATAAATTTTTTGCAAGTCTAATAAATTTTAATTTAATTAATTTATATTATATCAAATTTCTTTTTAGTTGAAAATATTTTTTCAATCACAATTATTTTTAAGTAATTTAAAATGTATGTTAAGAAAATTAATCATATATTTGTGCATTAATTAGAAAAAAATTAAATATAACTGAAAAAATTGAGTAGGGAACTAATTATTTAATATATAAACAAATAAATAAATAACATAAGAACTCAACAAAATGCTTTAAAGAAGCATTCTCCAACCTAATTAGTTTATATCGTATCTAATTTATTTTTTGTTGGAAATATTTTTTTAATCACAATCATTTTTTAAGTAATTTAAAATTTTCAACGGAGAAATTAATCATATAGATTTTCATTAATTAAAAAAAATTAAAGATAACTAAAACAAATAAAAAAAATGAAGAAATTGAATAGGGCACTCATTATTTGATATATAAAGGAAAAAATTAAATACGACACTCATTATTTGATATATGAAAAAAATGAAACTAAAAAAACAATATAAGAACTCACCAAAATATTGAGAAGAGATATTCTCCAACCTAATTAATTTATATCGTATCTATTTTATTTTTGGTTGAAAATATTTTTTTTAATCACATGTTTTTAAGTAATTTAAAATATGCATTAGGAAAATTCATCATATATTTGTGCATTAATTAAAAAAAAATATTACTAAAATAAAAAAAATAAAAAAGGAAGAAATTGAGTAGACAATCATTTTTTGATATATAAAAAAACAGAAATAAAAAGAAACATAAGAACTCACCAAAATGCTTGAAAGATAGTTTGGGGTAGGTATTTTAGTGGTTTCTAAGATTTACACACTTTTTTGGTTCCTCAAGTTTCAATATATATATATTTTTTCAATCTGGTTAAATTATAAATTTCTTTAGAGATTTCAATTATTATAGAGTTACTAGTTTAGACTTGTGCATTGCACGGGCTTAGAAAAGTTTATAATAAATTTTTAATTGTGAAACATGAAATATATATGTATTATTTGGTTACTTTGGTAGCAATTAATATATGAGAATGAGTGCGTAAATTTTATTGAGTAGTATCATTTTATAAGTATCAAAAATAAAAATAATAGTAATAATTACATAAATAATCATGAAAGTGAAATAATATTTCTAAAAATTATCTTTTACTAATATACTATAAGCTAACAAACAAATAACTATAAATTAGGATTGATTTTTATCAATTCTTGTAAGTCTAATAAATTCCAATTTAATTAATTTATATCATATCTAATTTCGTTTCAGTTGAAAATATTTTTTCAATCACAATTATTTTTAAATAATTTAAAATGTACACCATGAAAATTAATCATATATTTGTACATTAATTAGAAAAAAATTAAATATAACTGAAAAAATTGATTAGGGCACTAATTATTTAATATATATAAAAAAACAAAATATAAGAACTCACCAAAATACTTGAAAAAAACGTTCTCCAACCTAATTAGTTTATATGGTATCTAATTTATTTTTTGTTGGAATTATTTTTTCAATCACAATTATATTTTAAGTAATTTAAAATTTTCAACAAAGAAAATAATCATATATTTTTACATTAATTCAAAAAATTAAATATAACTAAAAAAAATAAAGAAAAGAAGAAATTGAGTAGGGCACTTATTATTTGATATATAAAAAATCATGAATAAAAATATTAAATATAACTAAAACAAAAAAGAAAGGGACAAAATTAAGTAGGGCACTCATTATTTGATATATGAAAAAATAAAAATAAAATGAAATATAATAACTCACCAAAATATTGAGAACAGACATCCTCCAACATAATTAATTTATATCATAACTAATTTATTTTTAGTTGGAAATATTTTTTCAATCACAATTATTTTTTAAGTAATTTAAAATATGTTTAAGAGAAATTAATAATATTTTTATGCATTAATTAGAAAAAGTTAAATATCTCTAAAATAAAATAAAAAATAAAAAAAAGGGAAGAAATTTAGTAGGCATTCATTATTTGATATATAAAAGAATAAAATTAAAATAAAAAATAAAAAATTAAGAACTCACCAAAATGCTTGAAAGATAGTTTGGGGTGTGTATTTTAGTGGTTTCTAAGATTTACATGTTTGGTCCCTCAAGTTTCAATATTTTTTTTCTCAATCCGTTTAAATTATAAATTTCTTTAAAGATTTCCATTATATTAGAGTTACTAGTTTAGACCTGCACATTGCACCGGTTTAGAAAAATTTATAATAAATTTTTAATAGTGAAACATTAAATACATATATATTATTTGGTTACTTTGGTAACAATTAATATATGAGAATGGGTGCATAAATTTTATTGAGTAGTGGTTTTTTACGAAAATAAAAATACTAGTAATAATTACATAAATAATCATGAAAGTTGATGTTTCTTGAAATTCTCAGCACGTGCAATCAACTTCTCACTTGCCAAAAACCGTCTTAACTTCTCATTTCAACCTGTAAAACCGATTAGTTCTTAAGGGGGACACTGGTGTGGTGTCGGTAAAAGAACCTCCGGCGTGAGAATAAGTCAACCTGTTTATGGAAAAGGCTCAAGCACTTGAAACAAATGTAAAAATAAGATGATGATATCTTCTTTTATATAGACATAGTAGATCACTGCCGTTTCATTGGTGAGATCGCCCGTTTCTTGATTTTCCCCCTAACGACATGGTATATGGCCACGATCTTCTCCATTAAACTAGGAGAAGATTTTTGTAACGTTCCTCCCATCAAATATTGGCCGTTATAGTTAGTCGGTGGTAACTCTCCTCATGTATGGGGGACATAGAGGTCATGGGCTGACCTATTCTTGGCCTCGTCACCGTGGGTTCTAAGTACCCCTTGTTGGGCCTGCTTGTGAGGCTTGCTTTGCTTGTGTATTGGACCACTATGGTCTTTTTCTTGATGGGCTTGACGTGCGCAACCCAGATCATATGTCGGGTTATATCTTTCGGGTCGGATTATTGACTCGATTCGACCCACTAAGGCTCTCAAGCCTTTGATAGTTATGAGCGAGAGTTTTCCCATATCATTTGTGCTTCTGACTTTCGTGATGATTCAGAGAAGAGAGACGAAAGATCATATCTCCCGTTTGCGTAAGTTCTTGTCTTTCTCCAATCTTTTGATTGTTATTACTTGTTCACATTCCTCTTTCGATTTTTGTTGGTCTATTTGAGATGTCGTTGAGTCAATCAAACAGTCTTGCCGAGGCTGGTTCGTCGTCAAATCTCCTTGCGGAGTAGATAACGACAGCCCAAACTTCTCAATTCACTGATTCCTTAGTTAACTGGGGAGATCATGGTGCAAGTTCTATTTCAAAAGAATGGCTTGTGCTATTTCGAGAACAATAGGGCATTCTTTCGTCTGTGTCGATTAGGGTTCCATCCGAAGATGAATACCCTTATAACGCCAAAGAGGGTGAAATATGCCTCTTCATGTAGATGTTTAAATATGGAATCACACTTCATTTTACTCATTTCCTTCGCAATTGTTTTTGCTAACTAGAAATTATCTCTACTCAGTTAACCTCCAATGGTTTCCGTCAGATCATGGGAGCCATTGCTTTTTTTTTTTTTTTCTTTTCGTGTGAATAATGTCCTGCTTACTGTAGATATAATTATGAGTCCTAGTTCTCTCAAATATCTTTATGATCTTGGAAGATTTTATTATTCCATTCGTAAGAGGTTCTTCTTCCTTACTGACCTTCCTACTATGGCGCGACGAGATTGGCAAAGGCGATACCTCTTCTTCAAGGGTAATTGAGGGTTTTCAGCTGAAGAAATAGGGCAGCCTCCAGTTGTGTTGAGGTATTTCAATTACTCGAGTAATTTCCTTTACTTGTGATTTTTTTTTTTTTGCAATTCGAATTTAGGAATTTTGAAACAATGGTCTCGATGTCTTCTTAGGTTGTCTTTTGCAGGTGGAGAAGCTTGCAAAAGTATTCTTCTTACAACCAAGGTTGAGAACGAACTAAGAAAGTTGCTTGTCCCAATAAAGAGGTCTTGCAAGGTTCTTGCTTCCCACCCTTTTACTCCTCCAATAATGGACGCATCTCAATTCAACCAATTGGAAGAGCTGCAAATCGGGAAGAAGAGGAAGAGACTTGCAAAGAAACCCTCTAGGTCATCTGGGCAGTCATTAGCTTAGCCTACTGTCTCTATTACTACCAGGTCTATAGTTCAGCTTACTGCTTAGCCGATTGCAGCTCAGACTGTTGCTCAACTAGCAACTCCCATTCCTCGTCTTATTGTTGCGGTGGACTCCGAGTCTAATGATGATTCTCAGCCCTTAAGCAGGTGTAGGCGTGAGCATGAGGCTGTTTTTGTGATGGTTCTTCTAGCTCAAGTTCCAATTCCCACAGAGATTAGGGGATTGGAGCTTGCTACGCAGACAATGGGTGTTTATACCAATTGTGCTGCAGAGCTTGCTTCAACAAACCCTCAACATTCTCCTCCTACAACAGTTGCTCCTAGTCAGAAGACATCAAGGAGTCGCGGTATGTCTCGTGAGCAGATGTGTCATCTAATAAAGAAGGTTGGCCCCTCAATTCCTAACTGCGAATAAAGTTTTGACAACAACATCAAATGCTTATATGAGGAGTCTTGGAATAGATGTCGGGCGAAGACTGGGAGTTGTAGCAAGGCTAAGCTCTTCAGAATCCTCATCTACGCACTTTTTCAGGTAATTGTCTTTATTTTTAGTAAATCTTAAACTTCCTAAGTTATTATTTGATCAACTACCTTTGCTTTGCAGAGCATCCATGTTTCTTCTACACTGGTAGGAAGTTCTGATGACGTAAATGAGTTAGATACTTAGCTCATGCATCAGTTAACTGAGTCCAGTCACCTAGAAAACAACCTGCACGCTCTCTAGGAGTGGAAAATTTCTCTTGAGATAGACTTAGCATTGGCAAGGTTGTCTAAAAAGAGGTTTGAAGCAGAGATACACTCCACCAACGAACAATGTGAAATGTTGCAAAGGAGTAATGAACTATTCTGCATAGAGAACAGTAGGCTTCAAGTCAAGAACTCTGCTCTGAGGGGAAATAACTCTACTTTGAGGGATGATATCATCACTCTGAAGGGCGAGATCATTTCAGCACGCTTAGAGGTAGATCTCTTGTGGGCTGACTGATAGGTGTGATCTACCTACATATTTCCAAACCAGTTTTGTTAGTTTTAGAGTATTTTTATAGTTATTTTTATTACGTTTTAATTAGTTTTTATTCTTTTTGTATAAATCGGGTGTGTGGGGTGAAAAGGTAGGAAAACGGAGCGTGAATGATTAGATTGAACCAAAAATGGTCGAAAAAAGGTGGAAAAACAAGTATGAGGGCAAAATACTAAAAAGAAGCTCACCGCCGCGGCGGTGAAAATGTAGAAAGGGCCATTTCTTGCTGAATGTCCACTGCTGCGGCGGTGAAACTACAGGATGATCACCAAGTCCACCACTGTCTTCATCGCCTGGTGATCAACTAACTGACCTCACTGCTACGACGATGAATCCTACCGCTGCGGCGGTGACCTTTGAGATATTTAGCCTATATAATCCCCTCTCCTCTCTCATTTTTGGTCTCTCTGGCATGCTACCACCCTTAGAACATATCTAGGTGTGGATTGAGGATCTTTAGAGGGAAAGCTCACATCTCGAAGGAGAAGAAGACGACGAAGCTATCGTTGAACGTTCTTAGTGACAAATCTTCGGACTAGGCTAAGTTCTTCAATTTATTCCCTTATTTCTTTAACATAGGAATTTGTGAGCATGTTTAGCTCATGTGCTATTGTAAATACGATTATAGTCGTTAGTTAAACATGGATTGTATAGGGATTAACAATATATTTACAAGTATGTGATTCGTATGATTTCGGTGTTGCGTTTATGTTTGTTCTTTGAAGTTTGATTGTGTTTGCTGTATTGTTTGTTTATTGTGATTAGATAGATATATTGAGAATTTGGGGTTTGACACTTGGAATAGGTAACCCCGGATTCGGACTAGGGTAAACAACGCGATGATCTAATAACCCGAGAGGGAGTTGGATTGTGGGCAATCGATGATGTTGGGGCAACACCCACGTGACCTAGGGTCGTTAAGACATTGAGGGGGACTTATTCATTGACACAAAGTTTTGTATTCCCTCGTCTTACATTCGGGAGAGGTAGCGGGGGAGTTTATGAATTGAGATTGTTGATAGTGTAAACACAACGCGACGATCCAATAACTCGGAAGGGAGTTGGATTGTGTGTAATCAATGACGTTGGGGTGAGACTCACATGACCTAGGGTTGTTAAGAAGTTTAGGGGGACTTCTTCATTGACACAAAGTCATGTATTCTCTTGTCTTATACTCGGGAGAGATGGCGGGAGAGTTTACGAACTGAGATTGTCAAATAGGTCGAACACCATAAACGTAAGTCAAACGAGATCGAACACGTATTTGTAAACTAACTTAATCCCTAGATAATTCTTTCCCCTAAAATATCTCATTATATTAGTATAGATAATTTAGTTAATTAGTTTAGTTTAATATTGATGAGGGTATTTTTGGGTACCTCTGAGTCAGCACTTGGGACCCAGCTACGTGTCATCCGTAGCAATGACAGGGACGCATTCTGAAATCCACAACACCATGCTGTAGCATACGCCGACTATGGCTCCTTCCTAAAATCTCATTTGTACCCGGAGAGGAGCGAGGAGCCCTGCAAGACGTGTTGCTTTGAGCTCTGTGCCGTGCCTTTGGCGATCAGTTTTAGGGACTCAGCCGTTTACCTCAACTGGCTCTATTTTTCATCTTGTTTCTTCTCCAGGACTCCACGGATCTCTACGCTCCTCCACCAGCTTACCGCCGTAGGTTTGACAAAGGCCCGTGAGCTTTGCCAAATGGGGCTAAAAGCTCAAGCCCAACGATTATCTCCTAAACGTCTCGGATTATCGGCTAAACACAGAGTTTCGACTAATTAATAGTGTTTAGGCTCGACTAATCATTTCCAACACCTATATATATTGGGTGCTATGTAAGCCCGAGGTACGCTAAAATACACTTAGATTTTGTGTGAGTTCATTTGTTTACTTGCTATAGTCTGTACCTTTTCTCTCTCAGCACCGATTACTATGCCGGAGGGGTTTTACAAGGATAAACTCCAGTCTGAGCCTTCTGTAGGTACACTCCCTGAGGAGCAGGACTCTGGACATAACAACATAATCCTCCCAAGACCTAGTACAACTCATGCGAGGACTTTTCAACTAATGACTCCACCTCAGTAAGAGGACCTACTTGTCATCCGACTGGACCATACTCGAGGTGTGTACCAATTTTATGTACCAACAAATATAAATTTTATACATTCTTTTTAGCCTAGATAAAATTAGGTCATGACAATTACGATACTCAATAATAATGATAACCAATCCCTGTGGACATGATACCCGATCTTAAAGATCACATTATACTAAAACTCTGACCTTATACACTTGCGAGTAGTCAATACGCGAGCATGTAACAAATGCTCGTCGTACACTGACCTCCAGGTCAAGGATACTGCCCTCTTGGCTAAGGAAGTTGCTCTCCAAGCAAAGAGGATGCCCTCCAACACTTTCAGAGTGAAAAGAATCAACTCTTGACTGATCTGAACTAGGAACAACTGAGGTCCGCTGATCCAACACTGACAATAGAAAGGATGACGGTTGATAGGTGTAAATTACTTATATATTTCCAAACCGAAATTGTTAGTTTTTGAGTACGTTTATTATGTTTTAATACATTTTAATGTGTTTTTATTCTTTTTGTATTTAATCAGGTGTGTGGGCTAAAACGATATGAAAACGGATGCTAAATGATGATATCGGATCAAGAACGGTGAAAAATCAAGCACGAGGGAAATATTCTGAAAGGCAGCCTACCGCCACGGCGTCCAGACCACCGCTGTGGCGGTGAAAATGTAGAGAGGGCCTAAATCTGCGGGAAGCTCACCGCTATGTGGTGAAACTGCAGAGAAGTCTTGAATATATCACCTCCTCTACCGCTCAGGCGAAGGTCAAACCGACTTACTCACTGCCGCAGTGGTGAATCCTATGGCCACGGCGGTCACCTCTGCACAAATTTAGATATTTATTCGGATATTTTCCCTATTTATACCCCTTTCTCTCCTCTCTTTCGGCCATTAGAGCCCCATTAGGCTTAGTATATTTTAGAGAGAGGTTTAGGGAGTGCTTAAGCAATTCCTAAGGAGAAGATCACGTTGCAAAGAAGGGGGAGCGATCCGAAACATTTTTAGTGACAAATCTTCGGACTAGGCTAAGTTTATTTCATTTTTTTCTTTATTTCTTAACTTAGGATTGTTGTTTGAGCATGTTTAGCTCCATTTTCATTGTATAACCGACTATGGCCATGAGCTAAACGGGTTTTTGTCTAGGGATTAATATAATTTATAAAAGTGTTGTTTGTTTGAGTTTGTGTTTCGTTAATGTGTGTTTTTAGTAATTTCGATTGTGTTTATCGGTTTTTCATGAATATTATGCTTGTTAAGATAATTAGAGAATACGGGGTTTGACACTCGGGAGAGGTAACCCCGAATTCGGACTAGGGTAAACACAACACGACAATCTAACGACCCGGGAGGGCATTAGAAAGTGTGCAATCAATGACGTTGAGGAGAGACTCACGTGACCTAGTGTCATTAAGATGTTAAGGGAGACTTCTTCATTGATGCGAAGTCATGTATTCACTTGTCTTACACTCAGGAGAGGTGGCGAGTGAGTTTACGAACCGAGATTGTCGGATACGCGAACGCTATTACCGTAAACTAAAACGAGATCAAGCACATTTTTGTAAACAAAATTAATCCCTAGGAAATATCTTCCCTTAACCATCTCATATTAGTATTAGTATAGTTAATTTAATTAGATTAATTAAATTAGTATTAGTATTTAATTATATTCCATTTTTAGTGCCTAGATAAAATTAGGTTATGAAAATTGCGGTAATCGATAATAATCACAACCAATCCCTATGGATACGATACCCCTACTTTTTCCATCTTTACTAAAACTTGACCTTATATAATTGCGAGTGAAAGTAGCGTCTTATTCATGCGCTACAAAGTTTTTGGTACCGTTACCGGGGATTGTGTGTTTAGATTATTATTGATATTGTGAGTAAATAACCCGATTTTACTTTAGGCATTTATTTTGTTTATAACTTTTTGTTTGGTAGTTTTGTTTTTGTTTTTCCTACAGGGTGCTTGAAGATGTTAGATCAACAGGTGTTCTTGTATTTCTTTTAACTGAATTCCGAGCTATTTTATAGTGCTTAGGATCGATACAAGGAATTGCTACTCCAGTTTCCGAACCATAGTCTCCTGAGGGAATGTCAACTCCTTAATTTCCTCGACTGGTTACAAGCTGCAACCAGAATGTGGGTAGAAGGAGGAATTGCTAGCACCTCGTTCTACGACCTAACTGTGGACGAAGCCATTTGGTCGTTGGAAGATTTGGCGGCCTTTGATTTTCAGAGTTGGAATTATTCAACAAGTTAACAAAACTTGGGGGATTTTTCCAACACCCTAGCACCAAGGATTAACATTCCAGATCATGACGAAGAGTCTTTCCATAATCTGGAAGAAATGCTCGCAACCGTTATGGGGGAGACTTAGTGATTATTGCGGGAGATGCATGATCGAATCAATGAGCATGAGAATCTTCTGGATTTTATTGAAACGGTATGAACCGACATCGATGAGACCGTAACGTCTTTATAGACACAAATCGGTCAGCTAATCTGCTTGATTAAGGCCAGTCAGACACGGTGGCACTGAGAGATACCAATGCCGTATGCAATGAAAACCACCATGAGGAACCGGAAACAAGCGAGAGGAGCTTGGGAGAATATATTGAAGATTCAAATGAAGAAGAGACCCAAGTGTAGTTCAACGATGAAAATTCACATTTTAATCGTTGTGAATTTTCATAATTTGAATTCTAACTGGTGATGCCGTACTCGATCCAAGATGCTCACATTTATAAGGATCCAATGTGGCTCACTTGTCTTTCTACACCATTAGAAACTTCTTTTCATGCCCACCAAGTACACGAACCAATGAGGCGTGTCGTTGAAAGCTTGAGCCAAACCAAGCCTTATCTTGCCAGTCTTGAGGGCGTCTTAAACCAAGACCCGTATGTGGTGTTGTACAACACTTACTATGGGCGAAAGTCGCTCTTTGACGAGCACTTCGGCGTGTTGGGCTGACGACTATAAACCAAGCACTTCTTGGGAGGCAATCCAAGGAAAAATAAATTAAATCAATCTCCGCCGATTTGATTCGGAGGCGAGATTCTCTCGCCTCTCAAGTACTTGTTTTAAACCCCCGTCTTCATTATCATGCTATATCTTGTCATTGGGATCGCTGATAGGGTTGTTTTGGACATTTCCTGTTTGAGTCGGATGTGATGTGTAGTATGTTTTTAGTATGTTTTATTGTTTCTATGTGTGCTTGTTTGTTTAGGTTAGTTATTTTCATGTGCTGAGTTTTGACGTCATCTAGGTCTTTACCCGATGATGAGTCTGTCTCCTAATTGTTTATTGAGGTCGAGCGTAAAGCTCATGCATGTATGTTTTGTGTGCTCAACATTACGTTTTAGTAAAAGTTATTATAGATCCTACTTGCAGGAACATGAAAACTCATTATATAACTGTCTAATTGATTTGAAAATGATTATCTATCACCCAAATTCTTGACAATAGGGTTTCTAGAACTTGATTTGGGAGAAATTTGAGGCAAAATCTTAGGTGAGGTAGTTCAGAAGATATGATTTAGGCATTCATTTTATCGCTTGATCCTTTTGAAGCCTACCCTGCAATATAATTATCCCTCGTTAACCTATCGAAGCCTTTAAACCATTTCAATTCTGAACACTTAACCAATACCACTTGACCAATAAAACTTCTTTCTGAACCTACATCGCTAAACTGAAGGCACAATCTGAGAGAATCAAGCTAGTAGATTGCAAATGTTACTTAAAGTGAGCGGTTGGGTTTTGGGCGAACTTTATATTGGTTCGGTATTCAAATACTCACTTTTTGTTTTTGTTCATTTTTCACACACCCGTTAAATTGTACAAAACAAATAAGTTTGGGGGTGTGTTTGTGTTTGAAAAAAAAAAAGAATCAAGTGTACATACGATTTTATTTTCCATTTCTTTTTGACAAGTGAGTACAAAGTTCATAAATTTATGTTCAGGGTTGTTTCAATTATATCTTTGGGGTTTCAAGAGTGAGAATGGTGGATAATCTAATCCGATTAACGAATAGTTATATATTTGAGTTTTAAGCGCACACACTTTGACAGGATCTATAATGACACTTACTATTATAAATGTTGAAATTCTAAAACACTACATGGTGCGTTTTTATGCTTGAACTTGGTAGGATTGGGGGCCGATAAGGGAAAATCATTTGGCTGATAGATGATAATCAAAACTTGCACATTTTTATTTTTAGTGTTTTTCGTTTTGAGTTTTTTGTTTCGTACTTAGTTTTTATATTTTCTTGTTTTGTGTGGGTGTTTTGCTCAAGGACTAGCAAAATTCCAAGTTTGGGGGTATTTGATAATTGTAAATTACCTATATATTTCCAAACTGAAATTGTTAGTTTTTGAGTACGTTTATTACGTTTTAATACATTTTAATGTGTTTTTATTCTTTTTGTGTTAAATCAAGTGTGTGGGGTGAAACAGTATAAAAATAGATGCTAAACGATGATATCGGATCAATAACGGTGGAAAAACAAGCACGGGGGCAATATTTTGAAAGACAGCTCACCGCGGCGGTGAAAATGCAGAGAGGGCATAAATCTGTGTGAAGCTCACCGCCTAGGAGGTAAAATTACAGAGAGGTAATCACCCAAAGATTTAGTGGGCTCTTGTTGAAGAATGAAGATATGAGCCACAGTCTTTGGCCTCCACCGAGAACTGTTGAAACGAGCCAAGAACAACTGCTCGAGTTCCCTGAAGGTGGAGATAGACGCTGGCCTCAAATTTTGGAACCACGATCTTGCAGCACCTATAAGGGTGATGGGAAAGTGTTGATCCCAAGATTTTGATGAACAATTAAATATTGATGTTTTGGTGGAACTAATGTTTGATCAAGTGTTTTAGTGATTTAAAGTTCCAATAATGAAGATGTCAAAGTGAATGGATGCTAAATGAAGATATCAAGACGAAGTATTAAGAGTTTGAAGATATTAGGGAAAACAACTCAGGTAAATATAAACTCTTAATATCCCATTTAGGAACACACACACGACACAAAATGAATTTCATCATTTATGTGTGTTTTGGTTGAGTATATTTATTTGCTCCTATGTGAATTAAAAATAAATATTTTTGAATGACTAAAATAGAATATAAGAATATTAGTGGAGTTCATTTAAATATAAATGTAGATAAAGGGGCAAAATTGTAAAAGAAAGTAAGTTAAAAACGAGATCAGAGAAGAGATTCAGGAGAGGCCAGTCGACTGAGGAGTCGACCGAAGAAAGTAGATGAATTTTCTGAATCTGTAAGTTTAGTGGGCGGTCGACCGATGGAAGCTTGGTGAACTCTCTGAATCTGTGAGTTGAGTGAGCAGTTGACCGATGTAAGCTTGGCAAACTCTTTGAATCTGCGAGTCGATTGAGGAGTCTACCGATCAAGTACATAGGTTACTTTCAGTATTCTTTAGTCGACTGGGCAGTCGACTGAATGCACAGTTTCTGGATATTGGTTGATCCGATTCTAAATCCAAAAGTAGCCGTTTTTTGTTAAGATTTGAGAGAGATTTTGGGGATATTCTTAACATTTGAGATATGGTTCATATACATATTAAATCCTTTCAATATGGTTCATTAATTATTAAAGTTTCTCAATTTGGTACTTGAAATAGTTTCTATTCTTATTAATTGAGATTGAGAAATACTTTAGGGATTTAATTGAAAGATTTGAAAGTTGTTTTTAAGTGAAATTGAACCTAAATGAAGTCCTTATAATATAAGGGGTCTATAGGAGCGTTTAATTGTCATGACACTTGTAAACTAGCCGTTGGAAGGCTGATCACATATCCCTATATATAGACCTGCGAATTTATGTTTTAAGTAGGCAGTAAACAAAAGAGAAATTATATCATATCATATTGTGAGCTTTTATAAGAGTTATCCATCTGAAATATTGTGAGCTTTTCTGAGAGACTATCTTGATGATCAACTGCTATTAATTTGTTCTGCTACTGGATCTGAAGTTACATTGTTTTATCTATTCTTTCTGTGGATTTCGGGTGAGATATTTCCAATTATATTCTTTCATTGCATTATTTGTTTATTGTTTGGAAATTGATCTTAGAAATTATTTATGATTTTTGAAGAAAATATTTTTATAAACAATATCTTGAATCTGATTACGTACTCTAATTTGCTTCCCATATTTTGTTAAAATTAGATTTTGTATCTCACATTTTTCTAGCACTAGTTGGGATATTAATTGAGTTATTATTTATCTGGGGTGGTAGAAGCTCCGAGTGAGATTTTTTACTTATCATTTTGTATTGGTGAGTAGTATGACGGGTTAAATATCGTTGAGGATATTTAATCAAGGGTAGTAGGGTTTCAGTCTCTTTCTGTAAAGAGATTGAGGCAGTGATTCTTCCTGTATAAGAATTGCGTTGTGAGTGAATTGTAAAGGTTCTATTCTTACCTGTGAAAAGGATACTTGGAGTGTTTTATGAGGTTTTGATTCTTGAGCCATAGTGATAAAAAAAATTAGGTTAATCTTTAGCTTAGAAAAAGATAGGTTATTCTTGAGCCTGGAAAAAGTAGAGGTTATTCCTTAGCCTTAGAAAAAGAAATTGTAAAGGTTAATTCTGAGCCTGTAAAAGAATCGGTGTGCGGGTTTGGTTCCTACCTTTAAAGGGATCTTGAAAATTAGTGGGTGCGAATCTCCGTGGGGCTCGGAGGACTGGACTAGCCAAGAGTAGCTTGGTGAACCAAGATATATCTTGGTGTACTGCATTATTAATTTGTTTATTTTTACTGTTTGTGTGTGCACTTAGTTGATTATATTATTCTGCTGTGATATAAAGATAATAATTAATTTAGGCTTAAAATTAATTATTTGATTTATTCAATTTTATTCTGATTATTTTTTAATTACTCAATTCATCCCCCTCTTGGGTATTCTACTGGGCCAACAGAAAGGCTCTATATTGCAAAGCTACAAAGGCCACCTGCATGTCCATATGAGACTTGACCATAGACAGGTGGTCAACGGGATTTGAAGTCCCATCATACAGACTCATCTAGGGTTGGGTGAAGTGCCTCGATGCTACTTCTTCTAAAACCTCATCCACAAAAAGAGAATTCACCTCTGGAATAACATCTGGTTCTACCCAACCTCCTTATACCTCTTAGAGACGGGCTTCCATGTTGGCCAAGTAGTGCTCCACAACCTCCCTTGCTCGAGGTTCTCCCTAGATCTAATTATCCACATCTCGGGCCGCAGGGTGATGGGAGAGAGGTGGGTAGGTGTTAACCTCATGCTCACGTCGACCTCTGTGATTAGACCTGGTAGGCCGATGAAGAGCTCGACTATTAGGGGATATCGACATATCCCTTGGCACAAATTCGCGTGGTGGTAGAGGTAGGGATCTCGACATTGCAGGGGGGGACCTCTCTAGGCCTACAACCTCAGGATTACGAGGTGGAGGGCGGCCCTCAGGATCTTGCCCATTCGAAGTGTCTATGAAAACATCGCAGTCTTGAGGTGGCCCCTCTGGCGTTGCGGGCTAGAGGGTTGGTCCACCCTGAGCAGGGGGCGGTGGCAAGCACGCGAGGATGAGTTGTACATTTGACTTGAACTCTTGCATTTAATGTTCAAGGAAATCAACCCAAGATGCCTCCATAGCTCTTGAGGTCTGTCCCGCAGTCCCAAGTGGTAGAGTGGATAGTCTTGCCTGACCATTGGGGGGGGGCAGTTATCCTCGTTGGTAGGAGCTGGTGGGTATGCGTTTGGATTTTTAGACATGTCTTTTCATTCTTCTATTTTGTGTCTATCTAACTGGACCTTGTGATCACTCAAGCTCAGCTGAACAGAAAGCAATGATTATGGGAAGGCTTTTTGCTCGGTTCCCACAGACGGTGCCAAATTGTTGGTGCATAAAATTGGTACACACCTCGAGTACAGTCCAATCGGATGATGGGTAGGTCCTCTTGTTGAGGTGGAGTCTTGTGTTGAAAAGTCTTCGAGTGAGCTGTCTTGGGTCCTGGGAGGACTAACCTGCTGTGTCCAGAGTCTTGCTCCTTAAGGAGTGTACCTGTAGAAGGCTCAGATCGGAATTTGTCCCGGTGAAGCCCCTCCGGCGTGGTAATCAGTGCTCAGAGAGAAAAGATACAGAATATGACAAGTAAACAAATGTACTTATGCGTAATATTAGTGTATTCAAGCGTACCTTGGGCTTACATAGCCCCCGATATATATAGGCGTTGGAGATGATTAGTCGGGCCTAAACATGATTAATTACTCGAAACCCTGTGTTTAACCGATAATCTGGGGCGTTTAGGAGATAATCGTTGGGCTTGGGCTTTTGGGCCCATTTGGTGAAGCCCACAGGCCTTTGTCAGGCCTGCGGCGGTGAGCTGGTGGAAGAGAGCGAAGATCTGTGGGGGTCCTAGAAAAGAAACAAGGTGAAAATGGGAGCCAGTTGAGGTGAACGGCTGAGTCCCTGAAATTGATCGTCGAGGGTATGACGTAGAGTTTAGAGCGGCACGTCCCTATAGGGCTCATCGCTCCTCCCTAGGTACAAATGAGATTCCAGGGAGGAGTCATAGTTGGCGTATGCTCTAGCGTGGCTTTGTGGATTCCAGAATGCATCCTTGTCATTGCGAGGGTTGACACGTGGCTGGATCCCAAGTGCTGACTCAGAGGTGCCGAAAAATACCCTAATCAATATCCAATTCTTAGTGCCTTGTGCACCAAGGTTTTTCCTCCTTGATGATTTTCGCAAACCCTTTCATAGATATCTTGTAGGACATGGTGGCCTTCTTTGGTCCTAAACAAATCAATAGAGGTTGTAAAAAAGATATCTTTTACAGTTTATCATTGGTTAGTATATACCTTGGCACTTTGTACAAGATTTTTCTAGCTAATTCCTTGTTGTCTGGCAGAATTCATTCTTTTAGATATTGAATAAAAGGGGTTCTCCAGTCTTCTTCTTGATCCAACTTTTCTATGCATACGCCAAGGTTGGCTGGTGCTACTATGGATGGTTTCTCAAGGAACTCCACCAGTTCAGACTGCTAATCAGATCTGAATGAAGAAGCTAGTATTGATAGTACATCTGCCTTCTCATTTGCAACTCTTGGAACTGCTTTGAATTTGTAGCTCTGGAGTAAGGATGTTAGCTCTTTCACTTTATCCACATAAAGGTGTAACTTTTCTTTGTTCACTGCGTACACTTTGTTTATCTAGTTGACCACTAATTGTGAGTCTAATCTCACCTCCAAATTCTGGGCTCTAATTCTTTGGCAAGAGTTAACCCAAGGATTACCTCTTCATATTCTGCTTCGTTGTTGGAAGTCCGAAAACCAAGCTCCACTACTCTTTCTAGCTGATCCTCTTTAGGTGTTTCTAAGACTATGCCTATGCCACAACCCTTCATCTTTGAGGCTCCATCAACCCACAGCTTCCATGGTATACTTGACTGATTAGGGCACTCTTTATTTTCCATTATAGTTTCTCTTAGAGGAGTCAGCTTAGTAATAAAGTCTGTTAGGGCTTGCTCTTTGATTACAGTTTTAGGCTTATACGTGATGAAGAACTCACTAAGATCTACTGCCCACTTCATGAGTTGTCCAAAAGTCTCTGGTCTGTGCATTACTTGTCTGAGGGGGTAAAAAGTCAACACGTTGATCTTGTGTGTTTGAAAATATGGTCTGAGCTTTTGAACTGAAGTCACTAGAGTTAGGATGAGCTTTTCTAGTTCAGTATAGAGAGTCTGTGCTTGGACTAATGACTTGCTTATTTAATAAACTAGTCTTTTCCCTTTTAGGATCTTTTACCAGTACTACGCTTACTACAACTGAGGTCACCGCCAAGTATAGGTAGAGCTCGTCGCTTGGGTTTACTTTGGCTAGCGTTTTAACTAAGCCCAAGTAGTCCTTGAGAGACTGCAACGCTCGTTCACAGTCCTCATGCCATTGAAAGTTCTTGTTTTCATTCAAGATTTTGAAGAAACGAGCACACCTATTAGTAAGCTTGGAGATTAATCTATTTAGAACAGCCAACCTTCCTGTCAGTACTTGGACTTTTCTTATGGTTGTAGGAGACTTCATGTTTTGGACAACTTCTATCATCCCTAAATCCAGCATGATTCTTGATTGGTTTACCACGAAGCCTAGAAATGTTTCAGATGCCACACCAAAAACACATTTTTTTTGGGTTTAACTTCATATTGATTTTTCTCAGTATAGCAAAAGATTCTTCCAAATGCCCCATGTGATCCTCTTTTTTAGAGCTCTTGACCAGAATGTTGTTTATGTAAACCTCCATAGTTTCTCTAATTTGCTTTCGAAATATGCGGTTCACCAGTCGTTGGTAGGTTGCCCCTACATTTCTCAAACCAAATGGCATTACTTTGTAACAGTAATTACCTCTTGGAGTGATGAACATTGTCAACCATTGGTGGCCTGCCATTGCATTCACCATTTGGTCGATCCCTGGCATTGGGCAGTAGTCATTTAGGCATGCTTGGTTGAGGTTGGTAAAGTCCATGCACATTCTCCACTTCTTATTCTTCTTCTTAACAAGAACTGTGTTGGCTAACCATTTTGGGTACATTACCTTCCTTATGTGGACAATTGAAAGCAACCTTTACACCTCAGATTCAACCACCTTTTTCTTTTCAGGGTTAAATATCCTTATTTTTTGCCTGACCGGTGGGTAGGACCTAGAAATGTCAAGGTGGTGGACTGCCACATCAGGGTTGATCTTCTCTACCTCAGTCTAGCTTAGGGATTCCCCTATCATTAACTTCTGAGCTCTTTTTTTGTAGGTGACTTCCCATACTTGCTCATCAAATTGGAGAACACTAGGGTGTTCTCTGAAACCATCGATCTCCTAAGCTGAGCTGTTTGGTAGAGCTTTTTCCTGCTCCAGCTTTAATTGCTATAAGGTTTTCTTCTTCCCCTTCATAACTATTGCGAAGAACTGCCTAGATGCCACCTGGTCTCTACGTATTACCACCACCAAGTCATCTTTTGCATACTTGATGCATTGGTGATACATCGATGCCATTGTCTTTATTGTACACAACTATAGGGTTTCCAATATCGCATTGTATAGAGATAAAGAGTTAATCACCATGAACTCGGTGGCCTCTGTGTTCTGATTCTCTTCTTTGTTAGCCATGACTAACAAAGTGATCTTTTTTCTAGGAGAGCTGAGGTCGTCGTTGAACCCTACCATGACTGTTTGAGTCGAGCTAACATCTGAGCTGGGCACTTCCATTTGTTTCAATATTTCCACAAAGGTGATGTTAGCAGAACTGAATGTATCAAACAAGATTTGTCTTACCTCAAAATTAGAGATCCAAAGAGTGATGACCAACGCATCTACTTGGGGGTGCATTATCCTCTTGTAATCCTTATAAGAGAAAGTAATGACTGGTCCTGACTTCGTAGCAACTGACATCGCTTCTCCATAGCAGCTTCTAGTGCTGCCTCATAGATTTTTCTCTTTTGTTCACGCTTGGTTTCTCCAGAGCAGGTCCAACAGTGTTTATCATATAGATGAGCTCACGATTATTGTTGGGAAGATCCTCTTTACGCTCCTTATCATGATTTTCATGACGGATTTTGCTTTTGGATCTATTCCTTCCTTGAACACTCCTATAAATAGCTGGTAGCGCGTGAATACGTCGCTACTTTCACTCGCAAGTATACGAGGTCAAGTTTTAGTATAGATCGGGAGAGTTAGGGTTATCGTGTCCACAGGGATTGGTTTTGACTATAATTGAGTACCGCGTTTATCATGACCTAATTTTATCTAGGCGAAGATAAATTAAATAAAATTAATAATACTAATACTAAGTTAATTAAACTAATTAAATTAAATATATTAATACTATTATGAGATGTTTAGGGAAAGTATTGTCATGGGATTAACTTTTGTTTACAAAAACGTATTTGGTCTCGTTTTAGTTTACATTAATGGTGTTCGACTTATTTGACAATCTTAGTTCGTAAACTCCCTCGCCACTTCTCCCAAGTGTAAGATGAGGGATATAACGTGACTTCATGTCAACGAAGAAGTCCCCCTCAACGTCTTAACCACCCTAGGTAATGTGAGTCTCACCCCAACGTCATTGATTGCACACAATCCAACTCCCGACAGGGTCATTGGATTGTCGTGTTGTGTTTACCCTATCGACAATCTCAGTTCTAAAACTCCACCGCCACCTCTCCCAAGTGCAATATGGGGGAATACATGATTTCGAGTCAACGAACAAGTCCCTTTAAATGTCTTAACAACCCTAGGTCATGTGAGTCTTGCCCCAACGTCATCGATTGTCCACAATCAAAACCTCGACCAGATTATGGAATCATGGCATTTGTTTATTCTAGTCTAAATCTGGGATTTGTCAAACCCCATATTCTCGATATGTAAATCTAAGAATATTAAACAAACAAAATGGCACACACAATCAAAATAACGAAGAACAACCGCTAACCAAACACAAACTCAACAAAACAACATTTTCATAAATATATTAATCCCCAGACAAAAACCCATTTAACTCATGGCCATAGCCGATTATACAATGAAAACTAAGCTAAACATGCTCAAACAACAATCCTAAGTTAAGAAATAAAAGAAGGAACAAGAGAAACTTAGCGTAGTCCGAGGATTTATCGCTAAAAACGTTTAGAGATCGCTCCTCCTTCGTTGCAACATGATCTTCTCCTTCGGATTTGAATGAGCACTCCCCAAACCTATCTACTATCCTCTTAAAGTTTATGGAGGTCCCTTCTTGTCTGAATGGAGAGGATATGAGGATAAAGAGGGATCAAAATATCCTAAAATATCTAAAATAATATCTAATTTGGCATAGAGGTGACCGCCTAGGTGGTGGAACAACAGTGAGTTTAGGCTTGATTCTGTACCCAATGGAAATCTAAGATAAAGATATATAACTTCCACGTTTTGAGTTGTTCCAAAATCGGATTGCATTGTAGTAAAAAATAGCCTTGAAGTTACAGCACCTGTACTGGCTTTGTACATTTCCACCATTTTCCACCGTTCTTGATCTGATTTGATCGTTTTTGATCCGTTTACATAATTTTTCATCTCAAACACCTGATTTAGACAAAAACACATAAAAACATATTAAAACGTACTAAACATACTCGAAAACCAACAACATTCGGATTGAAAATAGATAGGTAATTTACACCTATCAATAGCCACGTAATTGACCCATGTCAATTAGTCGCTTGATCTCTTTTTTGAGCTCCCAGCAGTCATCTGTGTCATGGCCATGGTCCTTGTGGAAATCACAATACTTTTACTTATTCTTTCTATTGGACCTCGTGTTTTTCTTGGGAGGCCATTGAACTACCTTTGACGACTAGATTTCATGCAAAATCCTAGAGATTGGCATCCGTAGGTCTAGGAGGTTTGGTTTTTGACGTGCATCTGGTTTGGAACTTGAACTTTTGGGATGATCTTTCTGCCTGTCTAAGCTGCTACCCTTTATTCTGCTGTGGTCCTTATTGTTTTGCCTAGGGTGATCTTCGGGTGATCCCCTTCCTTCTCTCGCAAGTTTGACATCCTCCAGCTTCATGTAGAGCTTAGCTTTCTTCATCAGCTTAGGCATACTTTTCAAGTTATTCTTGGTGAGGGAGTCTTGGAATTTTCCATGGCGCAACCCCAAAGTAAATACATTAATTATCAGGTTTGAGTCATTACCCTTAATGCACATCTCCTCATTGAATCGGTTCATGTATTGATGTAAGGACTCCCCATTTTCTTGTCTCAAGGCCAACAAATAATCAATTCCCTTCATCAACCTCTGGCAGGTTATGAAGCGATTGATGAACATTTTCCCAAAGTCTTTGAATAATGAGATGGAGTTGAGCAGAAGCTTGTGTAACCACTCCAAGGCAGAGCCCTTTAGGGTCATTGCGAAAGCTCTGCACAGCGCAAAGTCACTTGCTCTATACAAGGCTATGATGTGCTCGAATTGGCAGATGTGGTCCATAGGGTCTGCTTTCCCATCATACTTCTCAAATTTTGTGGGGTTAAACTTCTCCAAGAGTGGTACAACCAAGATGTTTGAGGTGAAGGGCATCTTAGTCCTTTTCAACAGCATATCCAGTTCGTCTAGGGGTAGATTTCTCTCATCCCTGCTTTTGGGCTGCTGATGTGAATTAACGATCTCAGTTCTGTTGAATATTCTTCTCTTCAGTGGTTGGTTGCTATTATCTCTCTGGACAACTCTTTCTTCTTACGATAGTAGGTCTGTAGACCCTGGAGACTCTTTTCTTCTCCTAAATCGTTATTAATGGTAGGGGGTTGTGGTGCATTCTTGGCAATCAGCTGCACCATCCATTTGATCATGTGCATGATTTGTAATATTTTCCCTATAAAGGCGTCGATTTGTGAATCAGTGCTCTGTACCTTTGGTGGAGGGTCAGATAGTGGTGGCATTTCACTATTTTGACTTGGTACTGCTCCTCTTGCTTGTGGTTGCCTCATTATTGCGACAAATTTTTTTTCTGTAAGTGTTTCCCACTGATGGCGCCAAATGATGTTTCTAGAAATTCTCAGCACGTGCAATTAGCTTCTGACGTGCCAAAAACTTTCTCAACTTCTCATTTTCTACTTGTAAAACTGATTAGTTCTTAAGGGGGACACTGTTGTGATGTCGGTTAAAGAACCTCCGGCGTGAGAATAAGTCAATATGTTTATGGAAAAGGCTCAAGCACTTGAATCAAAAGTAAAAATAAGATGATGATATCTTCCCTTTGTATAGACTTAGTAGATCACTGTCGTTTCATTGGTGAGGTCGCCCGTTTCATGATTTTCCTCCTAACGGCATGGGATATTACCACGATCTTCTTCATTAAACTAGGAGAATATATCTGTAATGTTCTTCCCATCAAATATGGGCCATTACAGTATGTCAGTTGTAACACTCCTTATGCATGGGGGACGTGGAGGTTATGGGTTGACCTATTATTGGCCTCATCACCGTGGGCTCTAATTACCCCTTGTTTGGCCTGTTTGCGAGGCCTGCTTTGATTGTGTATTGGAGAACTATGGTCTTTTTCTTGATGGGCTTGATGCGCGCAGCCCCGATTATATGTCGGGTTATATCTTTTGGGTCGGATCATTGACTCGATTCGACCCACTAAAGCTCTCAAGCCTTTAATAGTTTTGAACGGGAGTTTTCCCATATCAAAAGTGAAATAATATTTCTATAAATAATCTTTTACTAATATACTATAAACTAACTAACAAATAACCATAAATTATGACTAATTTTATCAATTTTTGCAAGTGTAATAAATTCTAATTTAATTAATTTATATCATATCGAATTTCTTTTTAGTTGAAAATATTTTTCAATGACAATTATTTTGAAGTAATTTAAAATGTACATCAGGGAAATTAATCATTTATTTGTGCATTAATTAGAAAAAATTTAACTATGACTGAAAAAATTGAGTAGTGCACTAATTATTCAATAAAAAAAAAAAAGAACTCATCAAATGCAAAAAAGAAGCATTCTCCAACCTAATTAGTTTATATCGTATCTAATTTATTTTTTGTTGGAAATATTTTTTCAATCACAAATATTGTTTATGTAATTTAAAATTTTCAATAGAGAAATTAATCATATATTGTTGCATTAATTAAAAAAATTAAATATAACTAAAACAAATAAAAAAAGAAGAAATTGAGTAGGGCACTCATTATTTTATATACGAAAAATCATAGATAAAAACAATTAAATATAACTGAAAAAAAGGATAAATGTAGGGTACTCATTATTTGATATATAAAAAAAATAAAAAAAATATAAGAACTCACAAAAATACTTAGAAGAGACATTCTTCAACCTAATTAATATATATCATATCTAATTTATTTTAGTTGAAAATATTTTTTCAATCACAATTATTTTTTTAAGTAATTTAAAATATGTATCAGGAAAATTAATCATATATTTGTGCATTAATTAGAAAAAAATTAAATATTACTAAAATAAAAAATATAAAAAAAGGAAGAAATTGAGTATGCATTCATTATTGATATATAAAAAATCAAATATAAAAAGAAATATAAGAACTCAACAAAATACTTGAAAGATCCGTTCTCTAACCTCATTAAAACTTTTTCTCTCCTTCCACTTTTAAGTATTAGTATTAGATTAGATTTTTATCAATTTTCTTACTACAAGTTTGGGAAGGGTATTTAAGGCCCCATTTGCTTAGTGTTTCCACTCCCTTATGTCTATTCTTGCTCCTGATTTTTTTGGATTAATGTGCAAAAATGTATTTGGTATACATGTTTTTGTTCCCAAATATTCTAAAAAATTTAGGAGTAATTTCGGAATACCTTGAGAATTTAAGAAATAAAACAATCTTAATTCATATTCATTCTTACAAAATTATTCCCAACCTATTTCATAAAGGTAAATGTTGAGAACCACCACAAAATCGGCCACCACCCACGTTGACCACCACCACCACCCTCCCACGCTGATCAACCCCAAATTGGCCACTACCAACTCGCATGCACCACCATGCTGAACCACCTCCACAACGGAACATCTTCATCTTCTCTTATCTCATTTCTCTCTATATATCACACGCACATCAACAGTCCATGCTTAGTTACAATCAAACGCATTTTCTTGTTTTTGTTCTAGGAAATTATAAAAATATTTTGAGAATAATTATCGTTACCGAATGCGATTATGTTCTCAAAATAGCCCAAAACATAAATATGATTCTTATCTCATTTTAATTTTTTTAGGAGTAGAAATAGAAAAGAAGAAATGTTAATCAAACGCTACCTAAATAGACCCTGAATTTCAGAGGTGATACATTTGGTCTCTTGTGTTCTAATTTAGTTTCAATTTGGTACAATCCAACATTTTGTTAATAAATTGGCTAGAATAAACTATTTGGGGATATTTTTTATATATTGTGTGTCCATCTCTCTTTTTACAATTATACCAAGTTATTTTTGTCCAAAATTTATTCTTGTACGCATGCATCTCATCATTATTGAAAATATAAAATCTTATTATATATTTCAACGAAAATTCATTTCAAATTCTTATGTTTTTATATAAATCTTTTTTATTTTTATAAATGTTGTATTAAATTATGAAAAATATAGTGGTAAAAATTTTCGTTCTCTATAATTATGAGATGTATAAGTGCAAGAATAGATTTGGGACAAAAATAGAACTTGCAACTACAAAAAGAGGGAGGAAAGCATAAAATGATGAGAATTCCTCTAATTGTTGGAATTCGTCAATTTTCTGCATTTTTTTATTGGATCAAATTGAAACATTATTAGAGCATAAAAGACCAAATGTGTCACCTTTGAAAATCTTAAAATTCATTTAAAAATTCACCCAAACTTTAAGGGAGGTAATTGACAAAATACCCATGTACTAATAGAACTCATTCAATTTTATTAACGAAATTTGTAATTGGACTAGATTAAAATGGAAATGGTACATGAGGGATCAAATGTGCATCTTTGCAAACATCAGGGACCACATAAATATCCACCCAAAAATTTAGGGCCAAAATTGGAAATTTCCCTTGTTTATATAGGATAGTCTAGATGTGGATTTCGTCACGGTCAATAATGACAATTTTCTCTTTTTTGAAATAATTTTGCCTTTGTTGGTCAAATCAAACAATTGAGAGGATTTGGTCAATGAAAAGAGGTATTTAAAAAAGATGCGGGTTGTGGCAATGATAAAATCAATTGAGGAGCTATGTTTATACTCCCCAATTCAACTACTCCACATTTTTTTTAGGTAGCGTTTGGTTACCCGAAATTGAAATTATAATGCTATTTATTTAGCATTTTTGGAATTGTGATCCTATGGGATTAGAATTCTGCTATTTGGTAGTATATTGGAATTAAAATTTTATGGAGTTATAATTTTAGGATATTTAATTCTATGAGTATTGGAATTTCATTAATTGATGGTATACTGGAATTTAATTATAAAGTTTATGCCACTTCTTTTTCTTGTCATCTGACAAATATTCATGTGACTTCTCTATTATATTGCAAGTACCAATTAGTCCCTCAAAATATTTGAATGGAGACCATTGAACACCCACTTATCTAAAAAATTGTGGTGTCTATTTGAACCGCCTTTTTTGCTTTACATATAGTCCAAATTAATGAAAAACTTTTACTTACTTTTACACTTCGGTAAAATTAGCATTAAGGGAACATACGTATTATTATTTTAATATCACAATTGCTAAATGTACTGTCCCATGTATCGTACTAAAATAGTTTGTGTACACGTCTCTTTCTCCTACTTAACATCCAAAAACTTCATTCAATACCTTTATTCTATTTCCAACTTTCTTAAAAATCCTTACTAAAAAATCTCACTTCCACACTCATACCTTTCATTTTGGACAAGAAAACATCACTATGGGGGTGAAATAAGCATTCGGAACGACATAATTGACGAAAACAAATATTTATTCCTTTTGGAGATATTTTTGTTAGGTTTAATTCTCAGATTTTAAACTGACTAAGCATCTATATAAATATATCTTCCTCACCAGTCAAGTGTTGCAAATATGCAAATACTATGATTGGAACGACAATTAATTGCATATTTGCAACATTTAGACTAGCAAGGGAATATAGGATTGGAACGACAATTAACTACCGAAATACTAGAATTTCAATGGTAGTTAATTGCGTAATATATAATAAAGGAACGATAGCTAAATGCAGAGTGCATTGGCTCAAATTGACTTTCTAGTGTTACGCAACAACAAGCCACACAGACCTATACTTTCATGTGGCTCTCTACACTTTTTTTTTTCAAAATTTTGTTTTCCCTTTTTTTTTTTTTTCATTTAAATTAGTGGCATAATAATGATAGAGAGAGAATATGAAAGCAAAGGAGGCCAGCAAGGGGTCGACAACCTTAGATCTTACTTAAATTCGATCGTAGAAGGCAACCAGAGAGGATTATGAGGAGATTTAGGTGAAGAGGAGGTCTCCATAGAGAGGACACGACGGAGGCAATGAGGAGAACGAAGAACAGATGAGGAGGACCAATTAGGGCTATTTTGTTCTTATTTGATTGTGTGTAATTTGTATGTATAGCAAAAACAAAATGTACTATTTGTCTATCGGTATGTAAGTATAAGTAAGACTATTGTGTGTAACCCATTAGGTTCATAGAAAAATCTAGATGGTGATAATAATTAATTAATTAATTATTTTACAAATCGATTAATCAATAAAAATTAAAATAATTCTAATTTTTTTCTTTCCAAAAGAAAATATTTTTCTCTGAAGGTATTTTCTCTGACAGTGAGTTAGGTCTATTTAGATATCATGGCCATATCCAATTGGTCAAAATTTAACCAAGAGAACCCCCCATGTATGATAAGTGAAGGGAATCATGTCTATATGAACACAACATAATTTATTTATTTATAGTAAAATAACTTTCATAAATAATTTTTAAGCCTAGATTTGTCTGCAATAATATGAAACAATAAATGAAAATAAAGTACCTCAAGTAACAAAGTTCATGAAATACATCACACCTCTTATATCTTATTTTGACTAGAGCAAAACTACCATATAGGATATCAATGATGGTCACATTAGGTCTCTCACTACTACTTAGTAAGTCTCCTTGAAGATGTTTGAGTTTCTTATACTGATAGATTGACACTCACCATTCTCAAAGAAAAAATATTGAATCAAGCTAGCTTAAATTGTTGAAGACCCTTTTCAACAATCCAATACCAACTATGAATAATTGAGAATATTGAGATACCATATGTCTTTGGTCTCCTCATATTTACTCACAATAAATATGCGGACAATGTACTCAACATTCAAGGTCTACAACAACATTAATATAATTAAATAATAATATCAACATACCTTTTATGAGTACCTGAAATTGATACTAGTAACAATCCCGCCTAGGATTCCATAGGGGCTTATTTTCAACAATCGACCACTCGTAACAATCCCGTCTAGGTTTGACTTTCTAATACACATTGACTTTCAATGAATATGTAAAATCATCGCTCCTGGTGTTTGGATATTGATGAGATATAGATTCCTTGGATTGAACTTTATCCCTATTGTAGTCATAAAACTGAGGTGTCATGAATCAATTATTGGAATCAAACTTGGACAATCTAACTTTTATATTCTTACACCTTGTAAATTGCATCCGGTGCGGTTACGAACTTGGTCTCCATAGTAGAATTTGCTGTTCTGGATCTCATCCATAACCTCACCCATTAATGACCCTACCTATCAAGATATAAGAATATCCCAAAAAGACTAATTGTTATTCATATCGAATTTGAATTTCGAAACCATGAATCCATTAAATTGATGTTCTCATTCTCCGTATCACCAAAATTTATCCTCAGTTCTTCAAAAGTACTTTAGTATATATTTTCTTATTATTCAATACTCTCAGTTTGAATAAAATTGGTATTCGCTGGATAAGCTAACAACTTGTTTGATATCAGTTCTTAGTACATAGCACAAAATACATGAGATTTCCAATCGCCGAAGCATATGGAATCCTACTTATCGTATTTTTCTTAACTAGAGTCTTTTGAACTCACACCATTAAGAGATAAATCTCGTCATGGACTGCAACGGTCCTCATTAGCAATTTGTTGCACTGAACCTAGCTATTGCGATTTATAAATTAAGCATCCTTTGATCTATCTCATATACCTTTTTACCTAGTATTAAGGAAGTCTTTAAAAATCTTTGTGGATAATCTTTATTGAAAATTATACTATAACCAGAGATAACATTCCAAGAATAGAGTGCTATCTATAAATTGGAAGTTTCTGCTTATTCAACCTATTAGTGTACACAACTAGACCATTTCTTATTCTTAACATAGTCAAAAGAATTTTTAACTACCTTGTCAAAAGAATTTTTGACAAAATTTTGCCTTAATCCATAAATGAACATTTTTAAATTGTAAACTTCATGACTTTTGTCATCTATTATCAAAACCCTCTAATTGATTAATGTAAATATCATCTACAATATTGTCGTATAGATTTTACATTAACTCTACTAGATTCATAATCAAAAGTGTACAATTATGGTTATTAACCTTGCTTTGCGTATAGTAACCTTACCATCAAAAGCTAAGGTCAGTTAGTTGTACATACAACACATGATTTTTATTGTCATGTTCCCTTCATGATGTCCAATATCATCATCTTTGTAATTGCAAAGCCTTTTATCTCCCATTGGAAGGAACTCATAATCTTGAATGACATATCTAATAAATCTATCGGATAATGTGAATATCTTACCATCTTTACGAAGAATTTGGGTACTATGAGTATTTATTATAAAAGGTTCCGTAGAAACTCTCTTTTTGGTTTATTAGGTGTCCAACACCTCGTCTATTTCTATCTTTCATTAATATTAAAATCTTTGAGAATCTATTTCTCTTAGAATCTAGTACTTTCACAAATAACTTTTGTTTACTTGAATGATAGAAGTAGTGTAACATAGTTTCCATAGGTAAGAGTTCGATTTCAACTTGTTGCTTGCTAGCTTGACCAACCAAATCTTAACAATTTGAGACTCGGCTTCTTCCCGCACCATATTTTGTATAGTATCTCTAGAACATAATTAGAAGGAATGATATTTAGTAAATACGGTACAGTCAAAGACAACAATTTTCCAAAATTTGTGAATTAATATGACTCATAAACGATTTGACAATATCTAATAGGGTCTAATGTTATCTTTGTATGATATCTAATTAAATTATGATATATTAAGAAGAGCCTATTGTAAAGTATATGGTGATCCCCAAATGATCTTAAATGGATAAGTATTTCACCTCATTGATTTAATTGTAGACTTTTAATACATTTATATTTTTCTTTTACTTCTAATTTGAATCAAGTATTCAAATTTGTATCTTAATAGATACACCAACTCCAAGCCTAAGTAAGGGTTGTGAAGTTCGAAAAATATTTTCAGCTTCCAAAGCCCATGGTTCCACACACGTTAGCATGTACGAGCACACTTTGGGTTCATTTCTTGATCAATTATACTTAAGTGATATTCTTTCTAAAAGAATATCTTTGGAAACTAGGAACTTCTAACCCTTCCCAATGCTCAAATTGAATATAGTGAATGTACTTATGTTTCTCGGACTTCTTCTTTTTATTGATCTAACCTTTCGACTCTTGGAGAAGAAACACTTTCCTCTTCTACTTCTCATTGGAGGAAGAAGTCTCATTCAAAATGAGAAACAACACTTTGTATTTTCAAGATCCTATGGTTATCTTTAAGGAATTTAGAAGTATAGGAAGAAAGACTTCTAAATTTCCTATGTCAAAGTTTACCAAAAACTTCGAGAATGAGTCCAACATATTTGTACAAATTAATCAACTACTAATTTAGGAGTTTGAAAGGATCCTGAATCCTTCAGTTCTTAGCTATGGAAAATCATCTTGGGCCAAAGCCCACTGACAGATGATTCTTCTGTCATTAGGCCTCAAAAAACTTGTACTTAGGTGTTATATCTTACAGTGCAACTATGTTTTCCATAGAGAGACTCCAGGTGTTTCACTGTCACAAACGAGTTCAACAGACTTTCTACTATATTTAGAACTCATTACTTGATGTTATCTAATAACATTGAGCCTACTTATAATCCTCTTGTTGCTATCAAATAGTCACACATTTTGCTTTAGTGATTTGTCTCGTAAGAGAACTGGATCATATAGAGCTTAGCCTATTTTTCTGGAAGTTAAAACGAATTTTATTTTCCAAGATCAATTCAAGAATTCGAGACTGCTTAAGTTAATTTTCTCAAGAACTTTAATAAGTGGTTTAGTTAATATATATATAAATAATAATAACTAACAAACAAAAATGAAGAGAAAAGTATTGTACATTTAATTTTAGATCAAAGGTATTTTATGAATCTAAATATACTCTCACTATTTTTTTGGAATCTCCCATCCTTCTAGAGAAATGGTTACCTTCCAAATATTCCTATTGTAGAATTGAATAATCTCTTATTGTCAATAGTGCCTACCCAATCTAGCTAAGGAACTATTGCTCCAGGGACAGGCAACTCTTGTTTCTTACCTTGAGAGTATGATTCAATTCAGGGTCGGTCTCTAGTTTAATCATATCTCGCCCTAGTTAGGTAAGGATATATCTTCCTAGTTAAGTCACACACACCTGATATGGTCCAAGCTAGTCCCGATATGTACATCGCCCTAGCTAGCTAAGTTAATACATTAATCTAATCTTTGTATGTTATAAACAAAAATAAGTTCATCCTAAGCTCAATTTCTAGGACACGATACCATCCTAGCTAGCTAAGTAACGACTTTAGGCTTATGGAACCCCTACTTGGATAGACACCATGGTGAAAGACCAAGAATACGCATATCTCATATGCTCCCGTTTACAAGTTAATATTGGCTTTGAGGCTTGTTTTCTTACTTAGTTTATTTCAGATGCAACATAATAAATATGTAATAATCTTAAACATGCATATAAATGGCCTAGGATGATCATGAACATTAAATTCGATTCAATTTAGTTTACAGGTAAATTAATTAATCTAATGATAAAACTATTTAATTTTTCTATACAACCAAATAAAATCAATCACATAGCTCAAACGATTTTAACTTCATGACCAATCCTCAGATTCAACATATATAGGCAAGTAAAGAAAAATATGGAAGTGTTTATTGAATCATCACTGTTGATCCTAAGATTTTGATGAACAATTAAGTATTGATGTTTTAGTGGAACAAATGTTTTAATTCAGTGTTTCAGTTTTAAAGTTCCAATGATGAAGATGACAAATTAAATGGCTGCCAAATGATGATGTCGAAGATGTTGAAGAATTAAGAGTTTGAAGAAATTAGGGAAAACAATTAAGGTGAATCTAAACTCTTAATATCCCAATTAGGAATACATACATGGCACAAAATGTATTTTATTATTTATGTGTGTTTTGATTAAATGAAATAATTTGCTCCTATGTGATTTGAAAAGAAATATTTTTCATTGACTAAATCAAATATAAGAATATTAGTGGAGCTTATTTAGAAGAGAAAATGGTTAAAAGGGCGAAAATGTGAATATTGGACTTTAGAGTGGAGGGTAACATGAATCACTTTTTAAAAGCCAATTTTCTTTCAAATCAGTATATTAAGTCAAAATCATTAGTCCACATGAATTAACGTAGGCCTAAGATTCATTCAAGTTCAAAATTTCCAATTCCGATAACAATTATCCAGATAAGGCAAATTGGAAAAATGAATTATCATTAATCTAAACATTATTAGTTACAATCTATACCCAAGGATATTTACGACCTATTACAACCATATTGAATGGAACAAAATTTATAACTCAAAACATCACAATACAACTTGAGATAGTAAAGTACAAAACCTTAAAATGGGATTACAGTACCTGTAACAACCACCCAGTTCATCTTTCATCAAAATTGGAAACTTTACTTGCTTGAGTCTTGGGCTTCTAAAAGAAATCATCCATCCATGTATAATGCATTCATATCAAAATAATCTTCCATTGCTAGAATAAAATGTCCTACAAAGGTACAGGGACCACCTAGACATAGGATTACGACATGAGGCTCACTACTTTCAACTAATGCATCCTATAAAGGCAGCGGTTCTCAAATCTTCAAACTTTTGGCATCCCTATTTTAATAGTATTTGATAATAATTAATCGATGTAAAATTGAAATTAAAATAACATATCTAAGGGTTCATTTTAATTAACATTATCTTTAATTATTTTGTTTTAATAATTAATAGATATAGAATTTTAATTAATTGGCATGGAATTATTAAATCTTAATTTTTAATTCAAAATCTATTTAAATTATTACTAGATAATAATGATAGACAATAATTTTTAATTAAAAGATAAGAATTCCAATTTAAATAAAAGTTGTATTTTAATTATTCTTGAATAATTAATAGATATTGAATTTTTAATTTATTTAGGAATGAATTAAATCCAATGTTTTGTAAAATCCATCTTACTATCCTGAGAAAATTTTAAAGGATTTGGAATTGATAAAATTCAAAATTGAATTGGATTCTATTTTCATAATTATGATATAATTATTAATAGATATAGAATATAATTTAAATTTGAATTAATAATTCTAATTAGATTAGAAGTAAAACTAATATTCCATATGAGATAAGGATATATTATTATTGTCCCTAATTGGATTAGGGGGTTGTCATTACTATTTTTAATTAAATAGATAAAATTTATATTTCATAAGTGAAAATTGTGGTTGTTGGCCTAGTAGAATACCTGAAGATGAGGGGTAAAATGGGTAATTAAAAAATTATCAGAATAAAATTCAATAAATCAAATAATTAATTTTAATCCTAAATTAATTATTATCTTTATATCACAGCGAAATAATATAATCAACTAAGTGCACACCAAAATAGCAAAAATTATCAAAGTAAATATAGCAGCACACAAAAGATTTATACTGGTTCACCAAACTACTCTTGGCTAATCCAGTCCCCTGAGTTCCACGGAGGTCGCACCTACTAAAACCAAGATCCCTTTAAAGGTAGGAACCAAACCCTAACACCGATTCTTTTATAGGCTCAGAATCAACCTTTACAATATCATTTTCTTAAGCTCAGGAAGAACCTTTACTTTTTATAGGTTAAAGAATAACCTAATTCTTTTTAACACTAAGGCTCAAGAATCAAAACCTCACAAAACACTCTAACTATCTTTTTTCCCAGGTAAGGATGGAACCTTTACAAATCACTCAATTCTATTCAGGAAGAATCACTACCTCAATCTCTTTACAGGAAGAGACTGAAACTCAGCTACCCTTGATTAAATACCCCCAATAGTATTTAACCCGTCACACTACTCACCAAAAATGATAAGCAGAAAATCTCACTCGGAACTTCTACCACCCCAGATAAATAATAACTCAATTAATATCACAATCTAATGATAGAAAAACGTGAGATAGAAAAATCTGATTTTGACTAAGATATGGGTAGCAAATTTGAGCACATAATTAGATTTAATAAATTGTTTGTAAAAATATTTTCTTCAAAAAATCAGAAACAATTTCTAAGATCAATTTTCAAACAATAATCAGATAATGCAATAAAAGAATATAATTGGAAAGATCTCACCCGAAATCCACAGAAAGAATGATTAGAACGATGTAACTTCAAATCCGGTAGCAGCAAAGATTAATAGCAATTGATATTTAAGATCGTCTCTCAGAAAAGCTCACAATATCTTAATATGATAACTCTTATAAAAGCTTACAAATGATCTTTACTTTTTTGCTCTCTCAATATTCATTTTTTATATAAAAAATTCGCAGGTCAATATATAGGAGTATGAAATCAGCCTTCTAACGACTAGTTTACATGTGTCATGACAATTAATAGCACTTATAGACCCCTTATATCATAATGAATTCATTTAGGTTCAATTCACTTAAAAACAACTTTCAAATCTTTTAATTAAACCCTCCAAATATTTCTCAATCTCAATTAATAAGAATAGAATCGATTTTAAGTACCAAATTGAGAAATATTAATATTCAATGAACTATATTAATAGGATTTAATTAATATGTGAACCATATCTTAAACATAGAAAATATCCCAGAAATCTCTCTCAAATCCCAACAAAAAATGGCTACTTTTGAATATAATCTCGGGCAATATAGTATCTTGAAATAGCGTATCCGGTCGACCGATCAGTTGACTGGTAGATTCAGGTTGTAGCCAAGGTGTTCATCGGTCGACTTGTAGATGCAAAGAGTTCGACCTATCGGTCAACTTGTAGATTCAGAGAGTTCAGCTCCTCTTGACCGGTCAACCTGTTGATCAACTTAGAGATACAGGATCTTTCAGTAGCTTGGTTCGGTCGACTCATCAGTCAACTGATGTCTTCTGGATATCTCTTCTGAACACGTTTTTAACTTATTTTCTTTCAAATTGTTCTTGGGATGGCTTCCGATGATAGTACCAAATCTTGCCAAACCAATAAAATGGCCCGCATGCAACCATTGATCAACTGATGGACATGGTCAGGAATTGGTAGCGCGTAAATAAGCCACTACTTACACTCGCAAGTATACGAGGTCAAACTTTAAGAATAGTGGATCGGTTATGATTGGTTATCGTGTCCATAGGGAAAGTGTGAATAATTGAGTACTGGAATTTATGTAGTTTTATATTATCCTGACGATTCAATTTAATATTTAAATTAAACTAATTAAAACTACTCCTAAGGATTAATTCTAATTACACTAGTCAACTAGGGATCGATTTCATTCACTTAGTACCTATTTGGCTTAGTTTAGTTATCAATAACGATTATTATCACATCCAATAATCTCTGTATCTATAACTCACTCGCTCTCTCTTTCGAGTGAAAAGCGAACGAATACATGACTTCACGTTGACGCCGAAGTCCCCCTCGAATGCCTTTCCTAACACATAGCCACGTGAGTCTTGACCCAATCTCATGGATTACACACTCTCCAACTCCCTCCCGGGTTATTGGATCGCTGCGTTGTGTTTAACCCTAGTCCGAATTCGGGGTTACCTCTTCCGAGTGTCAAACCTCGTATTCTCGGTTTATCATAACAAGCATAATAAACATGAAATAACGGTAAACACAATTGGAATTGGATAACAAACCATTAAAATTAATTTATGTTCAGGCAAAAAGATATTTACATGAATTACATCTAACCATAGCTAAAATCTACTTAATCGAACATGATCTTGGCCATTAGAACATTTAACCAAGAGGAAATCACACTAAAACATTAAGATATAAAGATAGAACAAGGAAAGAAAAATTAAATCTTAAAGTGGAGTGGCCCACTTTTGCTAGAGATCAATCCGCTATTGTTCTTCTTCTTCTTCTTCTTTGACATGTAAATCTTCATTTTCGATCTCTTCAAGATTGGCCAAGGATCACTTCCTAAACTAATCTATTATATCCTAAATTATCTAAGGTGCAAGGGGTCTCCAAGCATCCAAGAGTTCTTAAGGGAATGGGGAGAATAGGTACTAATAGGCACAAGGTTTCAAAATATCTCAAAATAACTATTTTGCTGTGTAGAGCCCACGGCCGTGGTGATATGATCACGACCGCAGCAGTGGGATAAGTCGGTTATATTTTGATCTTTCACAGCCGCGGCGATGGGATCACGGTTGCGGCCGTAGGACTGGCTCAAAACCTTCTGCCCTTTCACAGCCTAGGCGGTGGGTTCTTCGCCACGGCGGTGGCTCTTGTGATCTTGAAACCTTGTTTCTTCTTCATTTCTTCACCATTTTTCCACCGTTTTCACTCGTTTGCCGCTTGTTTTCGTCCCTACACCTGAATTACGTAAAAACAAACTAAAAGGCAATTAAATACAACTAAAACACTTGAAAACTACCAAATCTGGTTTAGAAGTAGATAGGTTATTTCAACCTATCAAATACCTCCAAACTTAGAACTTTTCTAGTCCTCGAGCAAAACACTAACACTAAACTAAACAAACTAACTAAAAATGAAAAACTTGAAACACAAAAGAAGTAAATGCATCTAAGTATAAAGTTCAATCGAAAGGACCAATTTGTTCCTCCCTCAATATCCCTAAATCTGATCAAGTTCGGGAAATAACCCACACCAAGTGGTGTTCTAAAATTTCAACATTACATATCCATAAAAACCATTCTAGATCCATTGAATGTGTGTGTGTAAGAACTCAAATGCATAATTATGCACATACCGGATTGGATTATTCAATTGTTAAGTTCATAACATATACCATTTAAGGATTCAGGAAAATCATATGCTTGATTGGGGTCTACTATCCACTAATGTAGGCTCGGATATTCACAGAGATCAATAGGGCTTTGTTTGGCTTTGGAGAATGACCACAGGTATCACTGGAATTGAAAATAGATAATCAGTTTAATTGATCGATACTCGAGGTAAAATCGCTTGTCGCTATCCTCTCTCATAACCCCATACTTTTAGAGTACAACTCTAAATAAGAAATGAAGATCATGTGTATTTATTTGTCAAAAGAAAAGAAAATGAAAACACTATTCACATAGTTTTTTTTAACATATTTCTAAATTAATTCGAATAATAACCGTTTTAGGAGTGTACAAAAAGAAGTTAGAGAAACACACTCCGAAACTTATTCGAATTTATAAAATTTTAGGAATATGCAAAAAGAAATGGAAGAAACACACTCCCAAACTTATTTTAGGAGTGTGTGAAAATAAATACTAAAGCGACAAATGAATATACTAATACCGAGTCAATAAAAATTCGACCGAAACCCCACCGCTCACTTGATTTTACTCAATTTGAAAATTAGGCTTAGTGACATTGGTTTAGGAAAAATTTAAATGAAAAGAGTGTTTGAACATTTTCAGAATTGATTACGATATCGGCTTCGACAGGAGAAATAAGGGATGAAATTTTTCAGGTTAGCTACAACGGTTCAAGCGAAAAAATGACGGCCTAAATCATGCCTCTGGAATTACCTTACCTAGGATTTCGCCTCAAGTTTCCCCCAAATCAAGTTCTAGATTCCTCATTTTTGTCATGAACTTCATATTAAATAATCGGCGTCTAATTGCTCAGATTATTATACATTGAGTCCGAATGTCATGTGATTTTAGGATCAAGATAATTTTTACCCGATCGACATGTTAAGCAAACAAAACACACATGGAAGGCATTACCCTCGACCTCAATATGCAATTAGGGGATAATTCTCATCATCGGGACTTCGCCCAAATGAACTCAACAACTGAACATGCAAATACAACTTCATACATACACAATTCTAAACTAAATCTAATACTAACATACATACTAATCTAAAAACTACACATGCAAAAACAAGGATTAAACTAAACTGGAAATTAAAAACTAAAACCTTAATTAAAACAATAAAATACATACATAAACATAATTCCGTACATAAAAAAAAAAAAAAAAAAAAAAATTGCATTTTGTTCAAAAAAAATAATGGTTTATCATTTTCTACAAAAAAATCAAAATGGATGAACATCTACTATACTAACATTCATTCCATCCCAATCAGGCCTGAACATGGCAGTGTTTAACTATAAATCAACGAACCCAATAACATATAGCATTCTTTTGGAAAAAAAAAATGGGTTTAAACACATACCTAGGGAATAAGACGTAGAAGTCTTATCCCCTACTATCCACCTGATGAGGAGTCATCACCATCATCTCGTTAGAAAAGAGAGTGTGGTTTCTGTAGCAGATGTGGCTGCACGGATGGCATCGAAGGGTAATCACGTATCTCAATGCCGAGGCCTTCGCAAAGCATCCGTTGGACTTTATCTTGTTACCTTGAATATTGGTCTAGGAAAGAACCGATCTCGTATTGGTTTTAGCGGATGCTCCGAAGCTCATTGCATACCCTCTCCTGGGGGTTTTCATTGCGGGCTTCGGAAGGTCCCTCGTCCTCGTCAATTGGCTCTTCCCTTCGTCAGGCTCGGGTTTGGCTGCCTATTACGCCCCAGTCTTCTACAAATGGTTTATCCTTGATAGATCTAGTGGAACTATAGGTCAACAAAGGTTTTCCTCAGATACCGTCACTCCAGCTCATCAGAAAAATATTGGTTAAAAGTGACGAAAACGAGAGCCTACCCTTCACCGAATTTGCAGCGTGTATGATCGATGGATAAATCAAGAATCCAACGTTGATTTCTGCTCCGGTTTGAATTTTCTAGATTAAAATGGCCCCGTCATTTGAGACGTCTGAGAGATGCAGCGTCAGGAGAAGGCTTCCACAGATGAACTGGTGCCAGAGTTTTGGGACTGGATCTAGGTATTTGACCGAAAATATAGAGACATTTGGTCCTTGGTGCTTCCACTAGACTTCGCCGAATGTGATCGTGTTAATGATTCTCTGCATATTTGGTTCTTGGCTTCCAGTGGACCTTGGTGCCGCTAGTTTCCTAACAATCACAATCACAAAAACCAACACAACCTCATCATATATGAACAATTGAAAAACATAAACTCCCCCGAATCACATTGTCAAGAACACATTCATCTCAAAACACACACACCGATTTGCAATTTTTAACCAAATTTCACAAATGTAACATACTATCTTGGTTCACACACTTAACCAATCCATTTAAACATGTTTATCACCAAGAATCAAACCAAAATCCCAAAGAAATTTGAAATCGCGAAAATAGGGTTTAAGGGGTTTAGGACAAAACTTCAAAATCAAATGATTTTTAACAAAATGTAAGGTAAAAGAAACTTGTTGAGAAATTACGGTCAAATCGAAGAGAAATGAAGAAATTGCACCGTTCACGAAAAACCCTAAAATTTTGGAAATGGGGGTGGAAATCCGATTCTTGGGGGGTGATTTGTGGTGGAAATCACAATTTTGGGGAATGGAAGGATGATTTAAAGCTATTGGAATGGTTTGGGAGGTAGGATTTAGAGAGAAGGTGGAGCTTTTGAGAGAGAAGTGTTCGCAGTTTCTAAAAATAGGCGAAGCAGGTGTTTTAACTACAGAAGCTTCACCACCTAGGCGGTGGGCCATTTTTCTAAAAAACATCAATCTTATATTTTGACTGCTTAGGCGGTGCGTCCACCGCTTAGGGGGTGGGCCTGTAGCTCTTTTTTCATGTTTTTCTCAAATTTTCAAAATACGGCTCCACTCCATGCGTTCCCACTTCCCTTGTTCAACGTGTTTGAATGCAAAACACTTCCCCGAGCGTGCACACTCCTAAATTAGCATCCGAACACTTTCTAAAACCATTCCAGCTTTCAAAAAGAATAAATAATGAATTATTTACTAGCAAAAATCGGGTAATTTGATACCCTGAGTTTCAATTCAAAAAAATATTGTGCTTGCTTTATTATCCCCAGCTGGACTTTCGTGTTTCTAAGCATTTTTCACCAAAATTCCCCATAGACAAGAAATTTGGGCTCAAATGCTCAGTCGGATCAAGATCATTGAAGTCGGCTTCTCCTTTCTATCCTTATCATTTCCAATATAAGCTCGATCTTGGGATTGAGAATTAAGAATTCCAATCTTCTTTATCGTTTCTCGCACGACTTGATCACACTAACACAATAAAACAAAAATAAAAATTAAAAATAACACAAAATAAATGTCAGGATTAACATTTGACCACTTAGTCGCAATATCAACTTAAAATTCACACAATCCCCGGCAACGGCGCCAAAAACTTGCTAGCGCGTAAATAATCCTCCACTTACACTCGCAAGTATATGAGGTCAAAGTTTTAGAATAGTGGATCGGTTAAGATCGGGTATCATGTCCACAGGGAAAGTGTGAATAATTGAGTACCGCAATTTATGTAGTCTCATATTATCCTGACGATTCAATTTAATATTTTTATTAAACTAATTAAAACTACTCCTAAGGATTAATTCTAATTACAATAATTAACTAGGGATCAATTTCATTCACTTAGTACCTATTTGGCTTAGTTTAGTTATCAATAACGATTATTATCACATCTAACAATCTTTGTATCTAAAACTCACTCGCTTCCTCTTCCGAGTGAAAAGCGAGCGAATACATGACTTCGCGTTGATGCCGAAGTCCCCCTCGAACGCCTTTCCGAACATATAGCCACATGAGTCTTGACCCAACCTCATGGATTTCACATTCTCTAATTCCCTCCCGGGTTATAAGATCGTTGCGTTGTGTTTAACCTTAGTCTGAATCCGGGGTTACCTCTTCCGAGTGTCAAACCCCGTATTCTCAGTTTATTGTAACAAGTATAATAAACGTGAAATAACGGTAAACACAATTGGAATTGGATAACAAACCATTAAAATTAACTTATATTCAACCAAAAAGATATTTACATGAATTACATCTAACCATAGCTAAAATATACCTAATCTAACATGATCTTGGCCATTAGAACATTAAACCAAGAGGAAATCACACTAAAACATTAAGATACAAAGATAGAACAAGGAAAGAAAAATCAAATCTTAAAGTGGAGTGGTCCACTTTCGCCAAAGATCAATCCGCTATTGTTCTTCTTCTTCGGGTATGTGAATCTTCCTCTTCGATCTCTTCAAGATTGGCCAAGGATCACTTTCTAAACTAATCTATTCTACTCCTAAATTATCTAAGGTTCAAGGGGTCTCCAAGCATCCAAGAGTTCTTAAGGGAATGGGGAGAATAGGTATTAATAGGCACGAGGTTTCAAAATATCTCAAAATATCTATTTTGCTGTGTATAGCCCATGGCCACGGCGATGGGATCACGGCCGTGGCGGTGGGATAAGTCTGTTACATTCTAATCTTTCACGGCCGCGGCCGTGGGACTAGCTCCAAACCTTTTTCCCTTTCACCATCTAGGCAGAAATTCCACCACCTAAGCAGTGGGCCTTGCTCATTTTCAACACTCTCACGCTGCGGCGGTGGATTCTTTGCCGTGGCAGTGGCTCTTGTAATTTTCAAACCTTGTTTCGTCATCATTTCTTTACCATTTTCCCACTGTTTTTGCTTGTTTGCGTCCCTACACCTGAATTACATAAAAACACACTAAAAAGCAATTAAATACAACTAAAACACTTGAAAACTATCAAATCCGATTTAGAAGTAGATAGGTTATTTCAACTTATCAGGAATCTAACTCAGCATGCTCAAGAGGCGCCAGTCCTTCTGCCCATTGGGCTTCCACAGCTCTACCTAACACCGAAAATATGAATAAGAATCCGTCTTCCAGCTCTGGGGCATAACATCTGCTATGTCATAACCCTGTTGCCTCAATGAACTCTCTACCTGGCTATTATGGACCTCATAATATCATCTATCAAAATACCAACCAAAAAAACTCACCCAAATAATCCCCATAATTTATTTCCACAAAGTTACCCTTCCCATAACCTCCAAAACCAACTTTATCCCTCTTTGGATCACTCGTACTATCCTTGACATCCCATGCCATACAAAGACTCACCATAGTCTTACCAAAGCTACCCACCTCAATACTTCCCTTAAGCCTACCTACAATATCAAGCCCCTGTCTACCAGGCACCCCCGTATTATTCAAGCCCAAATTACTTACCTTAAAACCTCAATGGCACCCTAAAGCCTGAATTTCAATATCACTGAGATTATCTACCCCGTGCAACTGAGGGGAGTTTTCAGAATAAATATGAGGAGCCGCTAAATTTACCTGACCCCCTTTCTGAATTATTCTGGTACTATCTAATTCGAGGAATGATGACTCTCCTATCCTTCTATGCATTTAAGCTTGGGAGTCGAGTTGCTACCTCAAACGTGTTCAATGAGTACCACTCTAAGGCCAAAGGGCATCATACTAAGAAATATTTTCAAATAAAAGAAAAGATTAGATTGCTGATACAATCAGGAACTATTACGTTCTCAAAGGAGAATCCCGATGTTATAATGCCAAACTGCCAAAACAATCCTCTGCCTAAGCAAGTACCTTCGTGGAGTGGTGAAGTTGATCTTTGCCAAAGCATTAGCATAAGAAGATGTAATTCATGCAACTGAGACTCAAGCCAGAGAATCCAGAAGCTTCAAAACTTGGATTCTTGTTCACTCTTAGTTCAGTAGGTGTTTTGGTCAAATTGGGATTTTTTTTGTACTCACCTTTCCATCTGCCTTCTATATGGAAAAATGATTTTCTATGTAATAAATTAATTTATTTTAGTGATTACAATATTGTTTTATCAAAACTATGATCTAAATGTTTAAAAAAAATTACACTTTTAGGTTCCCAAAATCGCCTGTATGTGATGTGAGTGAGTGAGAACATGTGTATGATTTCAGTAAAGAGTTAGACCATGATTCAATGGGAATAAAAGCAAAGGAAAATTCCATTTTGCTAAGCAATGGTAAGATCTGGAAGGCCTTTGCTAAACCGGAGATCATATTTATTGCCAGACAGTAATAAAACAGAGTGGTCGATTCAAGAAACCTAGAGGATCAAAAATAAGTCAAGATTGATATCCACTACCCTGAAGAAAAATTTCATTGTTTCAAGCTTATCAAGATATTTTCATTGGTCTTTTGTTGATCTGCAAAGATGGATGAGAACATCATAACTAAACAAGTTTTCCCTAGAAACTGGGTCATTCCATTAAGCATGAACTAAGAAAAAAATAAAAAGGAAAGGGAAAACAAGAGAAATAAGAGGTAAAAAATAGGGGGGAAAAGAAAAAGAAAAAAAAAAGTAAAGAGAAAAGTAATAAGAGGAAACAAAAAAGAAAAAGGAGGAGAATAGAAGGAAATAATTTTTTCAGCCTGTTGTGGACCCAAGGTTAAAAGGGGAATTAGCGAAAAACATAACCTTCGATATTAGAAATTACAGCAAAGGGTCCCCCAAATGTAATATTGGTGCCCAACCATTTGATGAAGATCAAAAGAAAACAAAAATTATCATGATCTTGACAAAGAAAATAAAATAAGGATATTCCACTTCCAAATATCCATGCCTCCATCAACACTGAGCACTTTCATTAATGGATCCTTAGTTTGTAATTAGGACTGGAACAAAAAATGAAGACCAAATGTCTATTAAGCTCAACTACTTAAGAATTATTGTAATCATCTGTTTCTTAAAAAGATATTAAAAAAAGAATAAGAAAATAAAAAAATCCCAAACTTCGAATAACAAGGTGATGAGGGAAAAAAAAGGGCAAAATAAGATAAGTGCGACCCAGACATGGTGAAAACTCAAAAGAGCTCCATGAAAAGAATGTAGGGACCGTAGCAAAATATAAAACCACCGACCTAGTAAAAACCTAAAACAGTGCTGAGGTGCAAAAATATAGAAGTTGACCTTAGTGAAACTTGAAAGGGCACAGAGGGTAAAAATGATAGGAAAATAAAAAAATAAAATAAAAAATAAAATTAAAGAAGGAGACATATCGATTCTCTTAGAAATTCTCTTTTCATAACACTGCATTGGTATAATCTTTGTTGATGACAAACGGTTCTCTGGATTAGAACTTGATGGATTTTATTAGAGTTATAATTTGTGAAAAGAAACATTTGTTATGGTCCTGAATTGTATTGAAATTATATTCTTCAACAATCCAACTCTCACAAAAAATTATATTTGGTATTGAAGGTACTTGTTTTAGTAAAATTTCCAACTTTTTGTAAATTTCTGTGGTTAAAATAAATACTTAGTATGCAGGAGTATAGAACTCCAAGCATCAAATGCCTGGTAGCTGGCAGGACAAATTAAGAAAATTTGTTTGAGATTTTTCAATATTGGGCCGTGTAGCTGTGTTTAAAGTGAGGCTTCCAAATTTAGCTTGTTTGCCTTTGGGATTTTGTAAAAGAAATTAAAAGAGGTCTCATTGATGTCACAATGAAATCAATTCAAACATTATCAATCAACCAAGTGAAGAAGATCCTCATTGCCCTAAATAAAAAGCTTGAGAGATTGCGACGAAGGGTTCAAGAACATAATCGCTAAATCATGACAATTTTTTGTTCATTTAAAGTTTATATTTTGGAAATGTTGTATCAACCATTTGTATAAAATTCAAGAGTAGGAATGCATATATTGCTATTACTTGCCTAAAGGGCTATATGATTAAGGTAATTCTTCATTTTGTGATACTTGCAGACGTAATGGGTCATCCCTTTGTAAGGGTACCTTTTGAGTAAGTCCCAGTCCCAGTCCCAGCCATGAGCTGAGGCACATTTTATATGTTTAATCGATTGTTCACCCCATCCATAGAATGGGGCAAATTTTATTCTTTGCCCTATCATCCTCACCCTAGACACAGGATGGGGCACATTTCATACTTCTGCTCCTTCATTTTGCCCCAACAATAGGCTGGAACACAGTTATGGTGTCTGCCCATTGTTAAGCCTCCAAATCCATTATTTCTCTAGCTACATGCTAGGGTACTTTAAAAAATCGGTCCTATCATTGTAATACTAGCAACACGCTAGGGCAAATTATAAAGTTTGTTCATTATTGTATTATGCCTAGCTTTCCAATCCTCCCCTGCCATGGGCCGAGAGGTATGCTAGTTTAATCTTGTTTCAGTCCTCCCTTGTTATAGGCTGGGCGGTATGTTAGTTTACTCTTGTTTCAACCTTTCTCTGCCACGGGCCGGGAGGTATGTTAGTTTAGTCTTATTCAGTCGTCCCCTACCACATGCCGGGAGGTATATGTTAGTTTACTCTTGTTTTAGTCTTCCCTTACTAGAAGCCGAGAGGTATGTTAGTTTATTCTTGTTTCAGTCATCCCCTACCATAGGCCCAGAGGTATGTTAGTTTACTCTTGTTTCGATCCTCCCCTGCCACATGGAGGTAGGTATGTTAGGTTTGTCATAAGTATTTTCAACCTTCCCGTAAGAAGTTAATTTAAATTCTTGTTAATAACATCTAAAAATCTTCTCAATAAACAATCCTCTAAACGAACGTTGTTAGTCATAAATTAGTTAGTGTCTTCATCATCCTTTTTCTCTAAATGATTACCTAAATGAATATTGTTTATTATGTGTACCATCTTCTTCCTTGGAAAGGGTCATTTATTGAACTATGTTTAGCTTGATCTTTGATATCCCCAAGGTACGCAGGCAACTTGCGTGAGTTCAGTCATATCTTTGCCAAGGCTTCCGTAATCGGAACAAGACAGATCCTTTCCCAAGTTAGTTTTCTTTTAAGCATGTGTACCCCAGCCTTTGGCTATGGCACATTTCATTCAGATTTGGTTTCTCCCACAAGTTTTATTTCTGATATATCACCCCAGCCTTGGGTTAGGGCACATTTCACCTTGGGATAGTCCTTCGACTTTTCCTAAGTTTGACTTTTCACTTTCCTTGCTATTGAGTGGAAAGAAACATTTACAAGACCTAGACTAGACACTTGTGGTCTACCATTTTTATTTCCTTCCTTTGTCTCAGACAACAAGTTTCACATTTACGTATTCCGAACTATGTTTGACCCGATCTTTGGCATCCCTAAGGTACGTAGGCAACTTGCGGGGGTTTGGTCACATCTTTGCCTAGATTCTCATAATCTTAACAAGGTGGGTGGTAAGTTTCTCTCCAACATGAATTAACTTAGCCATAGGCAAGGGCACGTTTTATAAGATTTCTTACATCACCATCTTGCATTGCATTCATCTACGTGGTGGAACAAAATAGTGTACATGTCTTGTCTTTGTCACCATGAGTAAACTCGCATGACGAAGAGAGACAATTATAGACAATGTATTTTGGCCCTCCCATGTATGCCATTTCTTACTAAACAAAAAGTAAAATTTTAAAATAAAAATAATAATAATTTTTCTGAGTCAATTATTCATGAATTTCAATAAATATCCAAATGCAATGGAGAGTCCCCATTTGAAGGTTTCAAGGATTAATTCAAACTTTAATTGTTGCAACTAGAAAATTTTAATAGCCAAATTGGAAATAGAAAATAATAAATTAAATCTTTAATGTTTAAATTAATGTTTCAAATAGTCCAATTAAGCCAAAAGTTATTCAAAGAGGGTTTTGGAATCAAAATTGTCTTTTGGAAATTTTGGGACGAAATTTAAACTTTGAAAGATTTGGTATTGGGACTCGGAGGTCAAAATTATTCTTTGAAAAGTTCAATTAATCTCCAAGCAAGTTAAATTAAAGTCCCATAATTCCATTTGGGCCCCCCGAGTAAGCCATTTGAGATAATTTGTTGAATTGAAAAGTTTGGGACTTAATTAAAATTCTGAGAAACTTTAAATCAACATTCAAAAGGTAAAAAAAAAATTATTCAAAATTTCTATCAATTCTTGAAAATCTCAAATTGAAAATCCAATTTGAGGTTCAAAAATTCAAAGAAAAACTTCAGGGCAAAATGGAAAGTTTGCAAAAGTTATTTTGAGCCTTATTGATCAAATTGAAAGAAATTGTGAAGAATTATCGTCTTTTAATCAATAAATGTTATTTTACAAAGATCAATATTCAAGAAATCAAGTGAAATAGAGAGTTCATAAAATTTACATTTTCGACCCCAAAGTTTGGACAATTTTGAAAGTTCATGAAATTGGCGAACAAATACAAATTTGTTGTGAATCCAATTAAACTTTGGATAATTCAATTTTGTTTTCATATAATACATTTAGAAAAATAATATATATATATATATATATATAAAACAAGGAAGGCCATTTGCGCGCATTTAGGAAAACAAATAGTACAGGATAGGTGTCTCGGGGACAGCTATCTGCATATGAAGAGAACGTTCCACAGAACACCTAAAAAATCATTTTACTTTCTTACATTTACTTTCCAATTCTATTCATTTTCACGCTTTTATTTTACTGCATTTACTTTCATGTTCTGTGCTTTTTGCACTTTTATTAATTTGTATTTTATTTTCCCCTGATACATCTTTCTCACTTTACTTTATGCATTTTATTTATTGCCTTTATATTTCGGCAATATATATATACTATTTCTGCGCATTTTAATACCAAAAATAAAATATTGTTTCTGTTGAAGTAAAAAAATATAAAAAATGAAAAAGCCCTAACTTGAAATATGAGAATGGGAGAGTTTTTTGTACCACCATTTTGGATTTTCCCAACCGTGTGAAATCTTAAAACACTAGATTTATAAAGGCACTTCCATAAGCAGGGTTTTAAGTATTGGGTTAAGGTGATAAAATAAAGGATAAAAAATTTAATTTGCATATCATTTATTCCTCTTTTCATAAACTCAAAAAATATGTGTATAAACACTATTTTTTTTTTTAATTATTTTTGATTAAAAATGGGCTTCCTAAAAAAAATCATTTTGTTCTTTAAAAAAACGTATCAAAAAATAAAAAAACGAAGTTTTAGGTCATTGAAAAGAAAAATCATATTTTCAAAAAAAAAAAAAGAGTATTTTTTTAAAATCGCTAAAAAGTGAGTTCTTCCAAATAATCTTCACATTTAAATTTTTTAGGAATGAATCAAGTTTTCTAAAAAAACGTGTTTTACTATTCTTTTTTCTATGTCAATCCTCTCCCCCAATAGTTTTTCTCTAAAACCCCTCATTTCAAGTCCAATTTGCAAATAAAGAAGCGAACTTTTTAGCACCCTTCATTTTTTTGTTCAAAGAAAAAAAAAAAAAAAGATAACTTAAAAAAATGAAAAAAAACACTTTGTATTTTTCCAAAAGAAAAAATATTTTTTAGCATCCATAAAAAAATTCTTTTGTCCTTTTTTCTATCAAGATAACCAACACTTAAAATTCACTACATTAAAAATCCTTCAGGGATCATCCTTGTTAAATTATCGATATTTGATAAGTGATCGTACCGAGAGAACATTTTAAAAAAAATACCAAAATATTTTCTCATTTTTAACAAAAACAAAAAAAAAAAATATATTTTTCAAGAGGAGATTTCAAAATCAAATAAAACATTCGGATACAAAATTTTGATTAGACTTAATTGGATAAGGTACCGTCTTTGAACGGGCACCTTGGTATGTCTAATACCTTTCCTGAGCGTAATTGACCCCTAAACCTTTTTAAAATGAATCTTTGATTGGACCGTATTTTTTAGAGTCAAAATCTTACTTAAACTATTTTTTAAAATTATTTTCTAAAAATCCGGTAACCTAGTACACGCTTTAAACTCAATGCTAGGTGATGATTTTTTTTTTTTAAAATAAATTGGCATAAGTCCTTTTATGAGAAAGCCGATGTTTTTTAAAAAAACCCTCTCTTTAATATTTTTCTAAAAAAATGCTTATTCCATTTCTCTTTAAAAAAATATGGGATGCGTTAATAATGATGGAATTCAAAGCACAACGCTCCACCAACAACCATGTGGATACCATGGGAGCAATGAAACAAACGAAAAGGAAAGGAAGTAGAAAAGAAACATACTCATTCACACAATTCTCAAGGTCTATCCTACAACAGGATGCAGGTAAGTACTACAACTATACTCCTAAGTTTATCAAGTTTGTTAAGGATCCGGATGTCTGACTTGCAAATTAGGAAACTAAATAATTGGTTCTTAGACAAAATTGATGTGTTTACATGTCTAAGAATCATGTAATAGGATAAAGACTTTTTGCTTATATGTACCTTGTCCTTACTTAAGAAACATATTGCACATTCATAACAAACTTAAACTCAAGTGAAACAAATTCTAAAATTGAATTATTTGTTCCCTAAGAAAATATGACTTATCTCAGCCCAAATGAAGTTAAATGAAAAGTTGAGTTTAAATATCTTAAAATTAACTATTTCCTTAAAATGAATCTTGTAAATCCTATTGATTTAATGTGAATAACAATTTGGAATGATTATTATAATGAAAAAAAAAAAAAACCAATAAGGATGAAGGCGTAATCGTTAAAATGAAGAAAAATAAAGAACAAAGAAAGTTAGGAAAAATTAGTCGATCGACTCCATACACCAGTAATCAATTAGGACATAAAAATCATAAAATGAGTTATTGGTCAGATCAGTTAACCGAGTACAAAGTTTAGTCGACCGATTACCTCAAAATAACACCATAACAGCTTATTTTCAAATCCTTTCATGTCCTAACTCCTCTATTAAACTTCCAAACCAAAAAACATCTCTTGGAAAGGCTATTCAGTGCTCAAAATCATCTTATAGAAGTTTTTCAAGGAATTAATTCTCTCTATCATGAGCCACATCTTGTTCTAGCAAGTCACTCGCTCAGATCAATAATCCTATAAGAGAAGCATGTTGATCCCAAGATTTTGATCAATAATTAAGTGTTAATGTTTTTTGTGGAACTAACAAGTTTATTGAGTACTTCAATGTAAAAGTTTCATTGTTGATGTTATCATGAAGTAATTGCTAAGGATGCAAAGAGACAGACAAAGAGACGGATATTAAAAGATAGAAGATTCTGAAAAATCTAGGTGAAAACAACTCAAGTCATTTTTACTCTTAATGTATCCCAATTAGAATCACACACGACAATAAAATGATTTATATTTATGTGTATTTTTATCAGGGTCTTAATTAGTTCACATATTTGCTCCAATGTGAAATTGGAAAAGAAAAATTGACGTAAGAAAAATTAGTGTTTAAAATTTATTAATAGTGTCAATTTAGTTAACCGAAAAAATAAATCGGTTAAGGGGTCGAAAACGTTGAAAATTGGAGTTGAAATATAATTGAGAAGGAGTGATCCAACAGTGATCAGTAAACCAATAGCTGAGAAGTGAACTCTCTGAATCGATTGGTCAACCGACCGTTGATGATTCGTCAATCGACCAGGACCAAAAAATGGCCTAGGGAGCATCCTGAATTGATCAATCAACCGACCCATGGGGGATCGATCAACAAACCAGAATATGAAAATGGCTTGGGCTACAACTTGAAATGATAGGTCGATCAATGGTGCATTGGTCGATCAATCGACTGGGTAGTTTCAGTGTTTCAGGGTTTTCGGGATCTGATCCAAAACTAGCCATTACTAGACATTGGTTTGGCTGATATCTTGGAAATATTCTGGGGATTTGAACATATTATAGATATATCATTCATACTTACATATCCCCAAAGATATGGTACACTTATTTTAAGTGTTTCTCAATTTAGTCTGTTTAATACTTCCTATCCTTTTGATTTGAGAATGTGAAATAAATTGGGGACTAAATTGAATGATTTAAAAGTTATATTTAAGTGAATTGAATCAGGATTGAGTAATATAGATATATGAGGTCTATATGAGCATTTAAATGTCATATCTTGTGGGAACTAATCGTTAGAAACCTTGTTTCAAATCTGTTTAAATAGACCTGCGATTTTCACATATCAAATCATCACCTCTATCAAGAACAATCAATTCTTGTACTTTCTAAGAGTTATTATTCCGATATTATACTGAGAGATTATCGTGAGATTATTCTGGTGTTGAATTTCTTGAGTTAAAGTGCTAATTGATTTGGCGACACCGATCTAAGCTATCTAGCGATACAATTTGCATTATTTTAGTATTTTCTTGGTGAGATTGTTCCAAGCTTTCATTCTTTATTATGATTATATATTACTCCGTTCGCTTGGATTTTAGATCTTGTGAAATCGTTTTTGAACTTTAAAGTGCATAAAAATTATTTTAAAATAATATTTTTTTTTGTGGTAATCTGATTTCGTACTTGATTCTGTGCTACCTGTTTATTTTATAATTAGATTTTAATTTCCTCACTTAATTCTATCACTAGTAAATTTGGGACATTAATTGAGTTTAAATTGATTTGAGGTAGTAGAAGTTCTGATTGGGAAGAAACTTATCGAATTTTGTAATTGGTTTAATATTTACCTAGTGCATAAAAGGTCAGGTTACTATTTTCTCTTGAAAGGAGCTTAGGCGTGATTCTTCATGATTAGAATTATTGTGAGTGAATTATAAAGGTTTTATCATTCTAGGAAAATGATACTTAGAGTGTTTTGGTGAGGTTTGATTCTTAGCCTAAGGTATAAAACAATTAAGTTTGATCGTTAGCCTGTGAAATGATTAGGTTAGTCTTGAGCCTAGTAAAAAGACAAGGTTACTCTTGCGCTTGAGAAAAGGATTATGTGGTGATTCGTCCTGAATAGAATTAGGTTAGTCTTTAGCTTAGAAAAAGATAGAGGTTTTTCCTTAGCCTGTGAAAAGAAAATTGTATTGGTTGATTATGAGCTTGTAAAAGAATCATTGTGCAAAGGTTTGGTTGCTACCTGTTTAAAGGAATTTAGTGGTTTAGTGGGTGTAAATCTCCGTGGGGCTTGGAGGACTGGATTAGCCAAGAATAGCTTGGTGAACCAGGATATATCGTGGTGTTTTACTTTGTCGCTTTATTCATTTATTGTTGTTTGGGTGTGTACCTAGAATTAATTATACTTATCCGAGACTATATAAAGATAATAATTAATTGAGGATTAAATTGATTATTTGAATATTTTAAGTCTTGAAAGGAAATAATTGGCTTTAATTTTTATAACTATCCAAATCACCCCCCCTCTTGGGTAGATCACTGGGCTAACAATTGGTATCAGAGCTAGTTTTAGCTCGTTAGGCTTAACATCCTAACTAAACCGGCCACTTGCACACACCACGGATGATATTTTTTGTATATCCTCTTTTGATGGTGATAGATCTTTATATGATAATCTGATGTATGATTCTTGTGGTATTAGTGGTAGTGATGGAGATGATGATAATAAAAATGTCTATATTGTCATGGAAAAATTACTTTCTTTCACACTACTTTTTTCTAAAGAGAGTTTGAGTTTAAAAAGAAAAATTGACTCTTTTGAAAATGGAGGAAAAAGTGTTCGAAAATCTAAAGTGCATTTGGATGATTATTGTTGTACAAAAGAGTTTTCAGACGTTGTTTTTGAAATTAATAATTTGCTCTCTAAAGTGGATTTTCTTGAAAATGAAAACAGAGTTTTAAAAAATAATTTTGACATGATTTCCAGGCAAAGGTCAGATCTTGATTCAAAAATCGATTTACTTAATAAAAATATTGGAAAATAAAAATCCAACCTCAAGTCTGTTTCAAAAGGTTCTGAAAATAATTTTTCTAGGCAAAGTGAATATGTTTCATCGTCTCATCCTTTATCACAAGCGAGTGATAGTTATGTTGCAATTGTTAGAAACAATTCGTGTTTTACATCTTGTGCTTTCTATGATAATTAATCAGATTTGAGATGTTATTATTGCAATAGGGTTGGGCATTTTAAAGTATCATGTCCATTCAGGAACCCTAAGTTTATATCTAACAAGAGTGAATCCAACATAAAATGGACACCGAAGAGAGCTATTGAAATGTTTTGTGCAGAGTTACATAACGTTGGAACTGGATATAAAGGAACGAATAAAGAGGTTATATCAAAGCCAAGACAAGAAGTCACCAATGATCCACTAGTGACGCATGCAAAGTGAAAAGATTTACCAAAACTAAGAGGTAAAGTTGCAAAGAAGCCACAAGAAACATGTGTAAAGAAAAAAAATGTACCAAAGCCAAGATGGGATATCACCAGGAAACCACAAGTGCTATATGCAAAGGGAATCATCAATGAATCAAATGGAAATAATCAAAGACAGATAATATATGAACAGGCCAAGAAGAGTTGTGCACCCAAATTGATCGTCAGTACAAATAAGGTAAACAGTAAAGTTGTCCTGGAAGATATAAAAGGTACTCCTAACCCTTCGCCATTTAAATTTATTAAATTTGTTGAACAAGGAGGTGTCCGACTTGTTAAATAAGTAAGTTAATACTGGTTTGTAAGACTTATACTAAATGATATGCTTATTTACTGTCTTAGAAACTTTGCATGGTGACTATGTGAATCACATTTAGTTAAGGGATATTAACATGTTTTTATGTGCTTATATCAAGTAGTGATCATGTGTTAATTTTAAAACATGTTATGTGATTTAGAAAATGAATCAAGTGTTTATGACCTCACTAAGTATTATTAATAACTTGTTGCATTTTAGCAAGACCATTTGTATGATATGCTCTTATTCATGAATATATCTTTTATGAAAATGTGTTAAATTGAGATAATATTTTATGCATCTTGAAATGATATCTTGATTCATTATAATGCATAGTATCGTGTTATACTAAAGTTTTTTAAATGATTAAAGAATGATTTAAATTGGTTTATACGATCAAAATTGCTTGGAATTGATTAGTGATCACGCATGATGTTGAGAATAACAAATAAATATATGTTTACTTGATCTCTACTAATAATTTTCTTCCAAGCATGTTTCAAAGAGTTTCAGGTTATAATTCAAGGATAAACGAATATTCATACTGAAATTCAAAATTTAGTCAAGAATAAGATCAAGGCTGATTCGAGGAGATAACTGATTAGAGTTGAATCTTCATTTAACTCAGTGGTAAAATAATCTCATTCTTGCATGACTATGTAAGGAATTTACGTGATGTGAAATTATCTTTTAATTTTTAGAAAATGACTCAAATATCTATGAATATCTTTGATAGGTGTAATTTATCTATTTATTCCCAAGACGATTTTGGTAGTTTTTGAGTATTTTTATAGCGTTTTATTATGTTTTAATACGTTTTTATTTATTTTGTTTTAAATTAGGTATTTGGGGTGAAAATTGACTAAAACGGTCCATAAACGATCAAAGCGATGGAAGAACGGTAGAGTAAAAGAGCAAAACGGCTAAATCCAAAGCTTGCATCCACCACTGTAGCGATGAAAATACAGAAAGTTTATTGAAGCTCCACCACTGCAGCGGTCAAAACACAGAGACCTCTACCGTTGTAGCGGTCACCTGCCGGAATCCTACCGACCTATCCACCATTGCAACAGTGATCCCACCGCTGTAGCGGTTAGCGCCAGATATTTTAGATATTTTTAGGATATTTTGAGATATTTTGAATCCGATAAATATCGTCCCTTCTCCCCTATAACAAAGGTGGATGTTTTCGGGAGTCTTGAGAGCTCCAAGGCCATTCGACCAGTTGAAAATCACAATGCGAAGAAGGAAGAAGAGTTCTCGGAGTGGTTTTAGTGTCGGATCTTCGTATAACGGCTAGTATCCTCATTTCTCTCTTTCTCTCTTAGATTTGGTTGAATGTTTGTATATGTTTAACTCATTTCTAGTTGTATATAGGGATACGACCATGTGTAGCTATACATATATTGTCTAGGGACTAATGTACTTCATGAAAATGTTGTTTATATAAAATCGATGTTTTGTTAATGGTTGTTCATGTTTATCTGATTATGTTTGCCGTTTCTCCATATTTATATGCTTGTTTAGATATATAGAGAATACGGGATTTGACACTCGAGAGAGGTAATCCCAGATTTGGACTAGGGTTTAAACACAATGCGATGATCTAATAACCTGGGAGGGAGTTAGAAAGTTTAAGACCCAGATTTTAGCACGTACGTCATTCTAGTTGCATTTTAGAGCAATTGGAAAAATACAGGGTAAAATTGCGTTAATTCATATCCAAATTAAAATTTTATGGGTCAAATTGCAAATTTAGAAACATTTATTCTAAACTTGAAATGTAAATTGTCACCTAATTTACAAAAATTAAAATTTTAAGGGGTAAAATTACAATTTAAGAAAATCCTAAAGGTTGAATTGGACTAAAATGAAGAGTTAAAGAAATTAGGGGGAGAAAGGGGTAATTAAAACAAACGATTTTTATATATAAACATATATACATGTATATTCGTGCATGTGGGTGCTGTGAAGATAGCTAGAGAGAGAGAGTAAGAAATCAACGTGGTAAGCCATGGGATTGAGTTGATCCACCATATATATATATATATATGTTCATGCATGTAGTGGGAATATGTGGGTGTGTGTGTGTGTTATTCATCGTCGATAGTCGTCGGTGATCAGTGTCGTCGCTGCCTGTGTGTGTGTGTGTCGTTTGTCAGCTACTGCCTGTGTGTGCGCGCGTTCAAACAGGTGTGTATGTGTGTGTGTTTTCTCTGATAAATTTGTTGTATGTGAGTGTGTGGGAGTTTTGTTGACAGTGTGTGAGAGTGTAGGTTGTTATGTATGTGTGTGTTTGTCGTTGAAGTGGGATGGTGAAAGAGCTGCCGGAGTTAGTAAAGAAAAAGAGAGAGTGACGGCTAGTCTGATCGCAAGCAGAAGCAGAATAAGGAAGGCGGTCGTTCGCCTAGGAGGTGAAGCATCAAAATGCAAAATAGAAAGGAAAGGGAGTGTGCTTGCCTACGCGGTGAGGCGTTCACCTCGGCGGTGAAGGATCAGTGCGCCAAAACAGAATAAAAAGAGGGAAGCTCGCCTCGGTGGTGGGTCTTTCGCCTCGGCGGTGAACCAAAAATAGAAAAACTGTAGAACGTCTACAATTCGTCAAAGGGTAAAACTTCGACCGATTTCTAATTTTGCTTTCTAATTTTGCTAAATTTAACTACTATCATCAAAATATCGTAATTGCGATAATAAATTTGAGACCGTTTAGATGAATAAATTGTGTACCGTAATTATTAACGGAGCAAAAATTAACCAAATAATAATTTTTCATAATAAAATATGGGGAATGGGAAATTAGTGAAATTTAGGGTCTGCATTGCATGATTATGTTATGTTAAATAGATTATTAATTTAGACCCTATCACTATTAGGTTCACAGGCACTGAAGTCTCGATAGAGTGTGGTCAGTAGCAATTTTGCAGAATGGATATCAAGATGAGTGTACTGTCTTCTACATAAATTACAAATTGTATTTTCGTATATATTATGGAAAATGTGTTTATTTAAAATTGGACGAATTTACAACTTATATGGATCAAATGGTTTTGGGTGTTTGTGGAAAAATATTTTGTGGATTACGTTGGTTTTAAAAGGGTAGAAAATGATTTGTTGAATCTAGTTGGTTTCTAAAAGGGTGGAAAAATGATTGTGGACCGAGTCGTTTGTTTTTTAGGTGGAAATTGATGTTTGGTCCGATTTTGCCATAGTATTTCTTCCCGAAATGGATGTGGATTACCTGCTAGGCAAAGTTCGGCAGAGCGTTGATTACCTTCTAGGAAAAGTCCAGCAAAGCGTTGATTACTTACTAGGCATAGTCCGGTAGAGCGTTGTTTATCTGCTAGGCATAGTCCGACAGAGAGTTGATTACCAGCTAGGCAAAGTCCGGCAGAGCGTGGATTACCTACTAGGCATAGTCTAGCAGAGCGTTGTTTATCTGCTAGGCATAGTCCTGCAGAGCATTGATTATCTACTAAGCAAAGTCTGGCAAAGTATTGTTGTGACCCGTTAGGAAAACAAATCCTACGGGGGGTACGGTACCGTTGCAACTCTCGATCGTGAGGTTAAAACGATCTTATGGCTAGTCGGAGAGTAGTGTGGTGTTTTGTCGTATACGGTGAATCGGTTGGATAAATTTATATATATTACTTTACACTGGATTGGTGTGTCCATATATATATATTGGTGTATCTATTATTTTGGTTGCTTTATACTATTTGGTTAGATATAGTATTCTGGTGGATTTTCATTGCTTGGTTGGAATGTTGTAAATCTATGAGTTTATTTCTGTAGTGACAGGAAAACGGAGTTTTCCAAGGGGTATGTGATTTTTGTATTATTATTTGAGATGTGGTATTTAAATTATTATTATACTTGATCCATATACAAAAATATTTTTATTATGAAGACAGTACACCGATAAGAATTTTGGTTTCAGGTGTAGCGGCTAGGAGTCGGTCCCCTACTGGCACTAGGTAGTGTCCTATTGTAGCGTTGTTTTGGGAGTAGGCTGTCTGGTGCGAACCCGTGGGAGGTTCAGCATTATTATTTCGTTGTTACTATTTTTGTTGTATATATATTCAGGGACGGATAAGTCCCAGTTTGAGAGGATGTATATGGTTGTGTGCCTATATGTGTTTGTATATATATGTCATGGTTTCTAGTTAGTTGGTTGGTTGTTCAGGAGAGGTCATGTCGACGTCACGCCGGCCCTGGAGTGACGGGTGTCCGGGGTGGGGTGTGACAATTTTTTGTATCAGAGCCTAGGTTATAGTTTCTGTAGACATGTCAGTTTGTCGAGCCAGTGGTGGACCATGAGATAGGGTGTCGATAGGTGGTGTCGAGCCAGTGGTGGACCATGAGATAGGGTGTCGAGCTAGTGGTGGACCATGAGATAGGGTGTCGATAGGTGGTGTCGAGCCAGCGATGGACCATGAGATAGAGTGTCGATAGGTGGGTTTGGAATGTGAGTGATAGTTATTGCCTTGCACTCGATAGTACATTGGCATCGTGCATTGTTATTGGTCTTATTGGCAATTAGTGGGTGCGACGAAGTTGTGATACTGCCAATTGGTGGTTCGGGTGTTGTTGTTGGTACTAGTAGTGGGTGGATCACGATTGTGAGAGTGCTAGAGGTTGGAAATGTTAAATTATAATTGATAAACAATTGTATTTGTATTACTTGACATTGGGATTCCGTATCGATAGTACTTGATGTTTTAGTTGAATAAACCAATAGTGTGACAGAGCACACTTTAGTTGAATTATTAAACAACATCCAAGGGTATGTATAAAACTGTCTTCTAGGCAATACTAAGGCAACCTTGTAACGTTATTGCTGGAGGAGTTCATATAATTTGAATAAGAGAAGTTGACTGTTTGACAGTATGAAATTAAATTTGATGTCCTGTCCCGATTTGTTCCTGGGTTGGTACAAAACGGACGAGACAAGAGGTAGACGATTCTAGAAAAAAATTTAAATTGGTAGTATGTTCTAGGTTGACGGGCAGGCATATCAAAAAGTTATGCGGAATTAATGAACACAGCGAAATTAATAGAGAATGATGTGTAGAAAGTAGCCGAGAACTGTGAGTCCGTGATGATAGTTAGTGCGTTTAAAAATAGTTCGTTCCATAAGGGTGATAGGGAGTAGTCGGTAGATCTACTACCCTTGAGTATTCACGATTTTGATGTGATATTGGGTATGGATTTGCAATCCGGTTATTAAGCCATGGTAGATTGTTTAAAAAAAAAAAGGAAAGTTACTTTCCGGTTCTTAAGCGATGCGGAGTTTGTATTTCTGGGGGATAGAGCCATTACCCCCAATCAGTTTGGTTTCAGTCTTAAAGGCTAGGGAATTATGAAAGAAGGGATGCCTGGGATATTTTGTGCACGTGATTGACACCAGGCAGAATGAAGTTCAGGTGGCAAATGTTCTAGTGGTCAAGGATTTCTCTGATGTGTTTCCAGAAAAATTGCTAGGGTTACTAATGGATAGGGAGATGGAATTCACTATTGCGTTACTTCCAGGAACTATTTCGATATCGATTCCACCCTATCATGTGGTGCCTACTGAGTTGAAGGAATTGAAAATTTAGTGCAAGATCGGTTAAACTGAGGTTTTATTAGACTTAGTGTTTCTCTCCATGGAGCTCCGGTGTTGTTTGTGGGAAAGAAGGATGGCACGCTGAGGAGGTGTATTGCTTATTGGCAGTTGAATAAGGTGACAGTTCGTAATAATACCCGTTTCCTAGAATTGATGATATATTGATCTATTCCCAAAGTAGAGAAGAGCATGCAGAGCATCTCTAGATTGTGTTGCAGACATTGCGGGAGAAGCGGTTGTATGCGAAATTCAGTAAAAGCGAATTTTGGTTAGATCGTGTGGTATTTTGGGGGCATGTTATCTCATGAGATGATATTCAGGTGGACCTGAAGAAAGTTGAAGATGTTGTCCAATGGGAAAGGCCATAAAATGTGACTGAAGTCCAAAACTTTTTAGGATTGGCGGGTTACTATCGACGGTTTGTGTAGGAATTTTCTGTTATAGCTGCCCCGTTGACTCGATTGACCCGTAAGGAATCTAAATTTGAGTGGACTGAAAAATGTGAACAAAGTTTCCAAGAGCTGAAAGGAAGATTGATATCGGCGCCAATGTCGTCCCTCCCGTCAGAAGGAGGTAGTTTCGTGATTTATAACGACGCGTCACACCAAGGGCTGGGATGTGTACTGATGCAGCATGGTCACGTAATCGCATATGAATCCTGGCAATTGAAAAACCACGAGCGTAATTACCCGACGCATGATTTGGAGCTGGCAACGATTGTGTTCGCCCTGAAGATTTGGAGGCACTATCTATATGGCGAAACTTTTGAAATATACACCGACCACCAGAGTTTGAAGTATTTATTTACTCAAAAGGAGCTAAATCTGAGGCAGAGGCGTTGGATAGAATTGATCAAAAACTATGATTGCACCATCTACTATCATCTAGGAAAGGCTAATGTTGTAGCGGATGCGTTGGGTCTGAAATCCGCGGGTTCGGTCGTACACATTAAAGTTATTCATACTAATCTGTATACCGAGTTGATATCGTTGCGAGTTCAGTTATTGGTTGGTCAGACGACAGCGTTGCTTACGACTTTGACTTTGAGGCCAACGTTGATTGACCGTATTATTGAAGCATAGAAGTCAGACGTTCAATTGGAGAGGATTCAGGATGAAGTGAAAAATGGTCACAGAACTGATTATCATGTCAGGGATAGTGATGAAGCCTTGATGATTGGAAGTAAACTGTGTGTGCCTGATGACGTCAATTTGAAAAGAGATATCTTGGAGGAAGCGCATAGCTCAGCATACGCGATGTATCCTGGCAGTACCAAAATGTATCGCGATTTGCGAGAACATTATTAGTAGATCGGAATGAAATGAAAAATCGCAGAATTCATTTCCAGGTGTTTTGTTTGTCAACAAGTTAAGATTGAGCATCAACGTCCAAGTGGGTTGTTGCAGCCTTTACCTATTCCAGAATGGAAGTGGGAGTATATCACGATGGATTTCGTTTCGGGATTACCCCGTACTCAAAAAGGGGTATAATTCCATTTGGGTGATTGTTGATAGGCTTACCAAGTCTGCACATTTTCTGGCCGTAAAGACAACATACTCTCTTGATAAGTATGCCCAACTATATATTAATGGGATTATTAAGTTGCATGGTGCACTGGTTTCCATAGTGTCGGATAGAGATCCAAGATTTACTTTGAGATTTTGGCAGAGTCTCCAAACTGCTTTGGGAACCAAACTGAAATTTAGCACCACTTTCCATCCTCAAACGGACGAATAATCAGAGCGTATGATTCAGACCTTAGAGGATATGCTGAGGGGATGTGTTTTCGAATTTCCAGATAGTTGGGATGATCATTTGATGCTGATGGAATTTGCCTAATAGCTATTATTCGACGATCGAGATGGCACCATATGAAACATTGTATGGTAGAAAATATAGGACTCCAGTCCAATAGACTGAACCGAAGTGAGAAAAAAGAAATTGCTGATGTCGGATATTGCTCAAATGATAGCAGACAAAGTAAAAGTGATTCAGAAAATATTGAAGATTGCTCAAAGTCGACAAAAGAGTTATGCTAATAAGTGTAGGTAAGAGTTGGAATTTGAAGTGGGCAATTATGTGTTTTGCGTATATCCCCGTAGAAGGGCATAGTGAGGTTCAGGAAGAAAATGAAGTTAAGTTATACCGTCTATTTAGAAAGAGTTAGTACGAAAGTTTACTGACTTGCATTGCCGCCAAAACTGACCAGGTCACACGACATTTTCTACATGTCGATGTTTAGGAATTATGTGTCAGACCCTTTACATGTGTTGACTTCTCAACCAATCGAGTTGGAAGAAGATTTGACATACGTTGAGGAGCCAGTCTAGATCTTGAGTCGTAAAGACCAGGTGTTGCGGACGAAAACGATCCCATTACTAAAAGTGTTGTGGCGCAGTCATACTGTGGAGGAAGCGACGTGGGAGCGAGAGGACGAGATGAGGAAAAGATACCTGCACTTGTTCGATTAAGGTAATAAAATTTTGGAACAAAATTTCTTTAGGAGAGAAAGGTTGTAAGACCCGGATTTTAGCACGTACGTCATTCTAGTTGCATTTTAGAGCAATTGGGAAAATATGAGGTAACATTGTGTTAATTCATATCCAAATTAAAAGTTTATGGGTCAAATTGCAAATTTAGAAACATTTATTCTAAACTTGAAATGCAAATTGTCACCTAATTTACAAAAATTAAATTTTGAAGGGGTGAAATTACAATGTAAGAAAATCCTAAAGGTTGAATTGGACTAAAATAAAGAGTTAAAGAAATTAAGGGGAGAAAGGGGTAATTAAAACAAACGATTTTTATATATAAACATATATACATGCATATTCATGCGTGTGGGTGCCGTGAAGAAAGCCGGAGAGTGAAAGAGCAAAAAATCAACGTGGCAAGACAATCCACCATTCTCATGTATATATATATATATATATATATATATATATATATATATATATATATATATATATATATATATATATATATATATATATATATGTTCCTAAATGTAGTGATCATCAAACCTCAAAGAAAAATTTGGAAACAGAGAAAAGAGAGAGAAGATCAAAGGGGGGGTCGTCGGACTGTTCGTGATCGCCGGTGGGAGTGGTTCTGTTCTAATCGGCTAGGGATTATGGGAATGTGTGGGTGTGTGTGCGTGTTATTCGTCTTCGATGGTCGTCGGTGATTAGTGCCATAGCAGCCAGTATGTGTGTGTCGTTGCTCAGCTACTGCCTATGTGTGTGTGCATTCAAACAGGTGTGTATGTGTATGTTCTCTGATAAATTTGTTGTGTGTAAGTGTGTGGGAGCTTTGTTGACAGTGTATGAGGGTATGGGCTATTGTGTATGTGTGTGTTGGTCGTTGAGATGGGATGGTGAAAGAGCCGCCGAAGTTAGTGAAGAAAGGGAGAGAATGACGGCTAGTCTGATCACAAGTAGAAGCAGAACGAGAAAAGTGGTCGTTCGCCTAGGCGGTGAAGTATCGGAACGCAAAACAGAAAGGAAAGAGAGTGTGCTTGCCTAGGCAGTGAGGCATTCGCCTCGGCGGTGAAGGATTAATGCGCCAAAACAGAATAAAAAGAGGGAAGCTTGCCTTGGTGGTGGGTCCTTCGCCTCGACGATGAACCAGAAACAGAAAAACTGTAGAACGTCGACAATTCGTAAAAGGGTAAAACTTTGACCGATTTCTAATTTTGTTAAATTTAACTACTTGCATCAAAATGTCGTAACTGCGATAATAAATTTGAGAATGTTAAGATGAATAAATTATGTACCGTAATTATTAACGGAGCAAAAATTAACCAAATAATAATTTTTCATAATAAAATGTGAGGAATGAGAAATTAGTGAAATTTAGGGCCTGTATTGCCTGATTAGGTTATGTTGAATAGATTATTAATTTAGGCCCTATCACTATTAGGTTCGGAGGCACCGGAGTCTCGCTAGAGTGTGGTCAGTAGCAATTTTCAGAACGGATGTCGAGATGAATGTATTGTCTTCTACATAAATTATAAATTGTATTTTCGTATATATTACGAAAAATGTGTTTATTTAAAATTGGAAGAATTGGCAACTTATATGGATCAAGCGGTTTTGGGTGTTTGTGAAAAAATATTTTATGGATTACGTTGGTTTTAAAAGGGTGGAAAATGATTTGTTTAATCTAGTTGGTTTCTAAAAGGGTGGAAAAATGATTGTGGACTGAGTCGTTTGTTTCTGAGGTGGAAATTGATGTTTGGTTCGATTATGCCATAGTATTTCTTCCCAAAAGGGATGTAGATTACCTGCTATGCAAAGTTTGGCAGATCATTGATTACCTGCTAGGCAAAGTTCGACAGAGCGTCGATTACCTGCTAGGCAAAGTCCGACAGAGCGTTGATTACCTGCTAGGCATAGTCCGGCAGAGCGTTGTTTATCTGCTAGGCATAGTCTGCAAAGCGTTGATTACCTGCTAGGCAAAATCCAATAGAACGTTGATTACCTGCTAGGCATAGTCTGGCAGAGCGTTGTTTATCTGCTAGGCATAGTCCTGCAGAGCGTTGATTATCTGCTAGGAAAAATCCGGTAGAGCGTTATTGTGACATGTTAGTAAGGCAAATCCTACGGGGGGTACGGTACCGTTGCAACTCCCGATCGTGAGGTTAAAACGATCTTATGGTTAGTCGGAGGGTGATGTGGTGTTTTGTCGTATACGGTGAACCGGTTGGATAAATTTATATATATTACTTTATACTGGATTGGTGTGTCCATATATATATTGGTGTATCTATTATTTTGGTTGTTTTACACTATTTGGTTAGATATAGTATTCTGGTGGATTTTCACTGCTTGGTCGAAATGTTATAAATCTATGAGTTTTTTTCTGTGGTGACAGGAAAACGGAGTTTTCTAGGGGGTATGTGATTTTTGTATTATTATTTGAGATGTGGTATTTAAATTATTATTATACTTGATCCATATACAAAAATATTTTTATTATAAAGACAGTACACCGATAAGAATTTTGATTTCAGGTGTAGCGGCTAGGAGTCGGTCCCCTACTAGCACTAGGTAGAGTCCTGCTATAGCGTTGTTTTGGGAGTAGGCTGTCTGAGGCGAACCCGTGGGAGGTTCAACATTATTATTTCGTTGTTACTATTTTTGTTATATATATATTTAGGGACGGATGTGTCCCAGTTTGAGAGGATGTATATGGTTGCGTGCCTGTATGTGTTTGTATATATATGTCGTGGTTTCTAATTGGTTGGTTGTTCAGGGAAGGTCATGTCGACGTCACGCCGGCCCTGGGGTGACGGGTGTCCGGGGTGGGGTGTGACAGAAAGTGTGCAATCCGTGATGTTGGAGCGAGACTCTTGTGACCAAGTGTCGTATAGACTCTCGAGGAGGACTTCGACATTGACGCGAAGTCACATATTTATTCACTTTACACTTGGGAGATGTAGTGAATGAGATTTTGATACCAAGATTGTCAGATAAGATGAACGCCGTTAATGTAAATTAGATTGAAAGGAACACGTTTAAGTGAAAGAAGTTAATCCCTAGGCAATAATTTTCCATAAACGTCATACCACTATATTAGTATAATTAGATTAATTAACTTAGTATTAGTATATGTTATTATAAAAACTACTTTTTTATCTCTTAGATAAAGTTAGGTTATGATAATCGTGGTACTCAACGACCGTCTACTCCAATCCCTGTGGATACAACAACCCCAACTCTTTCCATTATACTAAAACTTGACCCGTACACTTGCGGTGAAAGTAGCGACGTATTTACGCGCTACCAATTATACTTTGATTATATACCTAAATAGAATTCCATTGTTAGCTAATACTGGTTTATTAATGAAATATTTATTGCTAAGAAATACTTAATAAAATCAGTATTAATCATGATCTTACCTGTCGGCATATCGTATGAATTTTATCTTACATGGTTGATATCATGAAATCATGTTAATCTACTTTTGATACCATATATACGATCATCTGAATATAAATAACATTTTAATCTATTGCATGTGGATATATTTATAGGTACTTAGTGTCTAGCATACAACTAATATATCTTGTTCTGTAAATGATTATTATTCTAAAAAAATAGTTGAAATTTTATGAGATAAATATACTCTTATTCATGTTCATGCCTGCACTAGATTTATGTTGATAAATTATCATTGAGATATGTTTCCTATCCTAGTGAGTTAAAGATTATATGGTTTTTGATTATATCTAAAAGAAAGACATTATTTGGTATCATAAGTAAGGCATGTGGACTTAATTGAAATTATATGATTGCATGCTATATTGTTGAAATATTTTGATTGCCTCAGGTTTATTCTCCGAAGCATAAATTGACTTGGTTGCTATTAAATATGAGGATAGGTTTTTAATAAGAGGGGCAATATTATATCTTGCTTAAATTGAAAAATGAGTCTAAGTGATATATCTCTATCTATTAAGCAAATTGATTCTTATATCCTATTAGTACAAATATACATTGATGATTTTATTTTTAGATCTACTAATGAGGATCTTAGCTAAGAGTTTGCCAAGATAATGCAAGAATATGCATGATGGGAGAGTTGAATTTCTTCCTTGGGTTGCAAATCAAGCAAACCAAAGAAGGGATCTTTATAAACCAATCTAAATACACCAAGGAGTTGCTAAAGAAATATGACTTGGATGGAGCTAAATAGTATAAAACTCCCATGACAACAACTACAAAGATAGACAAAGACGATACAGACAAAAAATGTAAATGAAAAATTGTATCGAGGTATGATTGGTAGCTTGTTTTATTTAACTACTAGTAGACTTGACATCATGTATAGAATTTGTTTATCTGCTAGATTTTAGTCTTGTCCTAAAGAGTCGCATTTAACGGCGGTTAAGCGTATCTTTCAATATTTGAAAGGGATGACTAACCTAGGATTATGGTGTCCCAGATCGAGCGATTTCAAGTTAATAAGTCTCTCCTACACTGATTTTACCGATTGCGAAGTCGAGCAGAAAAGCACAAGTGGGTCATGTCATTTTCCAGGACATGCCTTGGTGTGTTGATCTAGCAAGAAACAAAATTCGATAGCCTTATCCACTACTAAGGTTGAGTACATGGCAGTTGGTAACTGTTGCGCTCGAATTTTATATATTAAGTAATAGTTGAATGATTTTGGAGTATGTATGGAGAAAGTCCCGATCTATTGTGATAATAAAAGTGCTATTTGTCTAAGTAAGAATCCAACACAACACTCACGAACTAAGCACATAGAGATTAGATATCATTTTATTCGTGATCATATTTAGAAAATGGACGTTATTATTGAGTATATTGATACCTCCGACCAGTTTGCTGATATTTTTACTAAACCTTTAGCGGAAGATCAGTTTGTGAAATTTATATGCGGTTTAGGTATGGCTAAGCATAATGATGTCTTCCTAGAGTAGTAGTGATTTTGTGGTTCCCTTTTCCCACTTTTTGAAATGACAAAGGAGGAGAATATATTGATATTTTATTGAATATCTTAAATGAATTGAATTGATTATAGGGGAAGATATAAAGGGGGGAAAACTATCGTTGCGCTTAAAACGAGTTAGTTAATGTTTAGGTTTTGTTCGCCTAGGCATTTTACTGTTATAGGGGGAGAACAATGTTGATATGATTATATTATGCTTTATTGAATATCTATAATTGATCAAAATTTGTGCTTCATTGAATATATTATGAATTTTTGAAATTATCTTCATGATTATACTTTAAGGAGTTAAAAAACCCATCCTCGGATTTAGGGGGAGCATGGTTACATTTTTATTTTGAAGAAAATATCAAAGTTAATTGTCATCATCAAAAGGGGGGAGATTGTTGATCCCAAGATTTTGATGGACAATTAAGTGTTGATATTTTGGGGGGAACTAAAAAGTTTATTGAGTGTTTCAGTGTAAAAGTTCCATTGTTGATGTTATCATGAAGTAATTGCTAGGGATGCTAAGAGACAGATAAAGAAACGGACATTAAGAAATTAAAGATTCTAAAAAATCTAGGTGAAAACAACTCAAGTCATTTTTTACTTTTAATATATCTCGATTAGGATCACACACGACACAAAAATTATTTATATTTATGTGTATTTTCATTAGGGTCTTAATTAGTTCACATATTTGCTCTACTGTGAAATTGAAAAAGAGAAATTGACCTAAGAAAGATTAGTATTTAAAATTAATTAATAGTGTTAATTGAGTTAATTGAGAAAAGAAATCGGTTAAAGGTTTGAAAACATTGAAGATTGGAGTCGAAATATAATTGAGAAGGAGTGATCCAGCACTGATCAGTCAACTAACCAAGAGAGATCAGTCAACCAATGGCTGAGAAGTGAACTCTCTGAATCGATCGGTCAACTGACCGTTGATGATCGGCCAATCGACCAGGGCCAAAAAATGTCATGGGGTGTATCCCGAATCAATCGGTCAACCGACCTATGGGGGATTGGTCAACCGACCAACATATGAAAATGGACTAGGCTACAACCTAAAATGATCGTTCAATCGATGGTGGATTGGTCAGTCAACCGATTGGGCAATTTCAGTGTTTGAGGGTTTTCGGGATCTAATCCAAAACTAGCCATTATTAGCCTCTTTTTTTTTTGCTGATATCTTGGAGATATTATGGGGATTTGAACATATTATAGATATATCATTCACCCTATAGATATGGTACACTTATTTTAAGTGTTTCTCAATTTAGTCTATTTAATACTTCCTATCCTTTTGATTTGAGAATGTGAAATAAATTGGGGACTAAATTGAATGATTTAAAATTCATATTTAAGTGAATTGAACCATGATTGAGTAATATTGATATATGGGGTTTATATGAGCATTTAAATATCATATCTTGTAGGAACTAGCCGTTAGAGGTCATCACTTCTATCAATAACAATCAGTTCCTGAGTTGTCTAAGAGTTATTATTTCGATATTATACTGAGAGATTATCGTTAGATTATTCTGGTATTGAATTTCTTGAGTTAAAGCGCTATTTGATTTGGCGTCACTGATCTAAGCTGTCTAGCGATACAATTTGCATTCTTTCGATGTTTTCCTAGTGAGATTGTTCTAAGCTTTCATTCTTTATTGTGATTATACATTATTCTGCTTGCTTGGATTTTAGATCTTGTGAAATCGTTTTTGAACTTTAAAGTGAATAAAAATTATTCTAAAACGATTTTTTGTGGTAATCTAATTACATGCTTGATACTGTGCTACCCGTTTATTTTATAATCAGATATTAATTTTATCACTAGTAAATTTGGGACATTAATTAAGTTTAAATTAATTTCAGGTGGTAGAAGCTTTGAGTGGGACAAAAATTATCGATTTTTGTAATTGGTGAGTTTTGTACGGATTAGATATTGTTGGGAATATCTAATAAGGGGTAGCTGGGTTTTAATCTCTTCTGGTAAAGAGATTGAGGTTTAATATTTACCTAGTGTATGAAAAGGTTAGGTTACTCTTTGCCCTTGAAAAGAGTTTAGGCGTGATTCTTCTTGATTAGAATTAATTGTGAGTGAATTGTAAAGATTTCATCCTTACCTAGGAAAATGATCCTTGGAGTGTTTTGGTGAGGTTTGATTCTTAGCCTAAGGTATAAAAGAATTAGGGTTGATCCTTAGTCTGCAAAAGGTTAGTCTTGAGTCTGGTAAAAAGATAAGGTTATTCCTGTGCCTGGAAAAAGGATTCGGTGGTGATTCCTTCTGAATATAATTAGGTTAGTTTTTAGCCTGGAAAAAGCTGGAGGTTCTTCCTTAGCCTATGAAAATGAAATTGTAAAGGTTAATCCTGAGCTTGTAAAAGAATAATTTTGCAAAGGTTTGGTTCCTACCTATTTAAAGGAATCTAGTGGTTTAGTGGGTGTGAATCTCCGTGGTGATCGAAGAACTAGATTAGCCAAGAGTAGCTTAGTGAACCAGGATATATCGTGGTGTTCTACTTTGTTGCTTTATTTATTTATTTTTGTTTGGGTGTGAACCTAGAATTAATTACACTAATCCACTTCTATATAAAGATAATAATTAATTTAGGGTTGAATTGATTATTTGAATCTTTTAAGTGTTGAAAGGAAGCAATTTGCTTTAATTTTTATAACTACCCAATTCACCCCCTATTGGATAGATCACTGGGCCAACAAAGCATTCTTCCCATCAGACCAATCAATTTCACCTTGATTAACATAAAGCATAATCCTCACCCCTATTCAAAGAATCAGATGGGAGCAATTTGTTACAATCCGAAAAGCCCAATATACTGACTGTGTCAAAAACTTTTATGCTAACCTCAAGAAAACCAATACAAAACTCACTTGATTTATTCATGGAAATGTATTGAAGTGTTCATTGGTCTTCTAGAAAACATACTCAAAATTAATAGTAGTGATTTCTATCTGATAGAAAACAACATTTGGCTAAATCATCATGCCAACTTTGACTACACCTAAACCCTTGGCACATTGTACAGGGGAAAAGCCTATATGGTTAGTAGTATTTCCATATAGAATCGACTCTACCTAGCTATCATCAGTCACACGATCATTCCTAGAGGAGGTATCCATGTAGTCCTCAATCAGTTAATCTTTCGCATCTTATCCAAGAAACCACAGAGCACCAACTAGGGTATCAGGGTAGAATTCTCCTGTATGGAAATTTTCTCAGTCTTTTATTTCAATACTTAAAATTCCCCACATCCCTTATGAACGCCACCATAATCGTCACCTCCCTAGACGAAACCTCATTCGCACTATCCAGAAATGTGTTACCATATCGTTAATAGTGAATGGATAAAGTAAGAAAAAAAATGGAAAATGGTCATCTTTTCAATTAAGTTAAGGGAAAGAGAATTTGACTAAGGAAGAAGAAAAAGAAGAAGAATAAGGAATCCAATGATAAAGAAGATCTTCAATCGTACATGGCTCAAAGGTTTGATGAAACGGATGTTGGAACGCTCGGAATAGACAACCACATTGGCAGGTTTGAAGAGCAAATGGATGGATTCTCTCATGACTTTTAGGAACTAAAGGGTCAAGTCACGTTTCATGGTCAACACACGACTATAGTTTATATAACATGCAATTATCCATCAGAGAGTTGTCTGCATACCTGCATTCATATCTCTCATTCCATCTAAGTTTGGCTTGTATTATTGGGTCCAGAATGGAAAAATCTTTTATTGGTTTGTAATATTGTTGACTTGTGATTTATACTCTATGAGATGTGTACTATTTTATGATGTTTTATTCCTTTGGACATATGCTCAGTTCTCTTTATCTATATATATCTTTGTTGTACTATTTGAGCATGTGGCGTATCTTCTCTCATGTTTATCATGTGATTAGCATTGGCTATCCTTAATTTTAAAATGTTTAATGGACACATCGATCACCTCCTACTTTTTGAGATAACAAAGGGGGAGAGTATAGTGATTTGATGTTTTTTGTCATGAATTCTTATGCATTTTTTCTTAAGTACTTGCTTTTATTGTCTTACCATTATTACTGTACTTAAATTATTCTTTGTCATTCTCATTCCCATTACAAGCTTAATTGCTAATGAAACATTATTTCCACAGTAAGGAGGAGTCTTGGTGTTATGAAATTCGGAAAGATATTAAATATTTTGTCATCATCGAAAAAGGGAAGATTGTTGACCCAAGGGTGTGAATCCTTAAATGAGGATTTTGATAATAATATATATTTGTGGCTTTGGTATTTTATGTTGTTGTTGAGTGTTTTTAGAGAGGTACAAACTATATTGAAGACACCACAAGGAATGATAAAGAGGATAATCCATGAAGATGATAAAAGATGCTCAAAGGAAGAATTGATGCATTCAATGCAGATAAACTCAAGAATAAAGAGTAAAAAAAGAAAAAGATACAAGATATAGAAGACTCATAGGTATGGCAGGGATAAAATAAACCATATTGTATATTCAATAGTAATATTCTATTCCCTATCGTCTTAATAGACATTAACTTATCTCAGACACACAAAACACATATCACTTGCATACTATGTGTCATCTTGAATTATGTGATATACATGTATTTTATTGCTTTTAGAATGTGAAAATTTGAGTGGAAATGACAAAATAGAAAAAGAAATTGAAATAAATTAATAATCAGGCTTAAAATTGAAAATAAGCTAGGACCGGTCAGCCAAACTAAATAGCCAGTTAAGTGATCCCACTAGTAGCCTAATATGAAAACAAAAAGGCTTAATCAGTTAATAGAATCCAAGATCCAATCAACCTATTACACAAGCAGGTTAGAACCTTATGGAAAATTATCAATTGGTCAACCGATGATCACCTATTGGTCAACCGATGATCTAGTAGGTTAAAAACCAATATGTTCAAAACAATTGGTCAACTGATTCTTAAAGCTAGACCAATTACACCAGTTGGTTGTCCAAAACACCAAATCATAAATATCAGTCAACTGATTTCCTCGATCAGACAATTAATTTACAGGACTGTTTCGATACACTGAGAAAAAAACCTAAATTTAATCTTGAATTGAACATGATATTTTTTCAAACGTGTTTAGAACTTGAATTAAACATTTTATCTTTAATTTGAATTATGAGACAAGATTAAGGGGTCAAATCTCATATCTAAGAGTTACCATTTTCTGCCCTAACTTGTAGCGTTTTTCATTACTACTTGTCTCCCAATGCTATATTCTCAAATTAGGATGAATTTGAATGTTGTAATACTTGTATATAATCTGATTGATTGTGTCTAATGTTTACTACATTAAATTACAACGACTTCATGCCAAATATCTCAAATTGATGCACTATATAAGAGGAACTATACTACTCTATTTTGAACAAGAAACACAAGAGATAACATGCAAAATTTATCTTCTCTCTCTCACTTTGTATATTCTTAGAGATCTATTATTGTTTGAATAGCACTCCTTGTGCATAATCGAGTGAACACTACATTATAAAAGAAATTGAGGTTGTGTGAGATTCACCTAGTGAACTTTTATAAGAGATAAATTATTCTTTCAATTAGTGAACTCCTTGAGGAATTGAACTAAGAAATAAGTTCACAATGGAATCCTTCATTATGTATATCTCTGGTCACATTGGTGAGTTCGTTCTAAGTTGCATTATATTTGAATTGATATTATTTGCTTTTGTGTGTATAACTTGCATATATCTAGAATTGTTTTGACTTGTACATCTTGCATCTAGATAATATTGATTGAAATAGTGATAAACAATTTGGATATTCATACTTGTTCTTTCCAAGGGATTGAATTTATTACTTGTGAAATTCAACGCTTTGTGTAAATTCAAAGAGTTTTCTAAGATCAATCTAAAAAAAAAAAATTCAACATAATCACAAAATCCATTGGAATTATTACATTGGACATGGCAATAACTCATACCACCAGTGAGATTAAGTTACTCATCGAGATCTCTTAAATCCCCTATGTACAATTCCAATAAGAGGTAAGCTAATTAATTGAACGCTTTCACTAAGCTTTCTTATAGATTTATATTATGTTGAAAATTGTCATAGCTTATACTTGAGAAAGAATTATACTCTACTCTTGTACTATATTGAGTTAATTGATTATTTCATACATTACCTGACCTTCATTATATACATCTATTTTTACGTGATTACTTGTGTACGTGTTTAATTATCATATCATTGTACACGCACTTCTAGTAACACCTAGCAAGAGTCAATATATTGTATAATGAGATTGTAGGTGATTGATAAAACCTCCGAGGGTTAGATTTGTTAAAATATAAACAATATAGAACTTCATACAGTGAGGGTAAGAATTGTAAATTAGACTGGGGTGTTTGTCAAAGCGAGAAAATTGTAGATAGGCATAAATGTAGCTTGTCTAGTAAGAGAGTCGAAAGACATAAAAATAGGTTGTCTTGTGAGAAAGTTGTAGAAAAACATAAACGAACCTTATTCTGTGAGGGTGTAACAGTTTGGTCTTCACCGGGTAAGAAGATCCGAATTATAATGGACTGAAAATTCCCGAAGGAGCTCAAGAGAATAAATGCAGGTAAAGAGACACCTTACCGAAGTACTGATGTACCCCAAATTTTGGAAACCGATGAAGAAGAGAATATGAAGAAGAGTAAAACAAGGTTTCATTTCTCCCTCTCAAAATCCTAAAAAATCCATTCATTTTTAACTCAAATTGTTTTTACAAATCATTTTTATTTTAAAATTGCCTAACTTTTGACCCAAAAGCAATTGGTCTAAACCTGAGTTTCTTTCAAGTTTGGGGGTCACTTATGCTCGGAGAAGATGTTAGGCACCCCAATACATCCATCCAAAGATGGAACCTCAGTCTAAATAGATCTGTACATTTAAACAAAGTCCAAGTAACTTCCTTCAGTTTTGGTTAACACAATATTCCTATTTTCTAATTTTTTATTTTTTTATTTTTTTTGTCTTTTTATTCATTTTTATGTAAGGAAATAAGAAAACTTTACTTATTTAAAGCAACAACAGATAAAAAAGAATAAATAAAAGTATTTTACTTATTTTCAATGTTGACCAAACCTGTAAAGGTTGTATACGTATCCCGGTTTTCACGGGAATCAGATCGAAACGTAGTTTTCCATGAGATAGTTTATTTTAAACAGACGACCGAACCCGCATAGGGTTGCCTACGTATCTCAGAATTTTTGAGAATCAGGTTGAAACATAGCTCACTCATGACAATATGATTTTTGTTTTTTTTATTTTTCATTTTTTTTCTTTTGTTTAAGATAAGATGAGAACATAAATGACACCAATGGTAAGTGGATATACACTTTTTATTTTGTCAAGAACACTCCAACCGAACTTAATTGCTAAGTTTAGTGTTAAGATTTACTTTATTACTCTAAAAGATAAGAAAATATGTAATATACATTCTAGTCCTACTCATAACTAAGGAGACATAAACATTTCTGAAGAATGTGCATATTTATCCCCGAAGGAATAGAGGTGCTCCATTTATCCCAAATTTTAGCCACAAGGATCTCGATAGAGTAATATATATATAAAGTGTTAGTCCTCCTCGTAACTAAGAAAGGCAAAAATGTTTTTGTTAGAAGGTGCACACTTATCCCTTAAGGAATAGAGGTCCTCATTTTATTCTGAAGTTTAGCCACAAGGGGTCTAGACATGATAGCATATATACGGTGCCAGTCCACAAGCTTGAGACTTAGTGCCAGGCTATGATTTACGCTAGTGCGGAAAACGTAAATGTTAGTTGTTAGTGGTTAGTAGCTACTAGTCCTTCATCAGAAGTTTGTTTTAGATTTATTGAAGTTCGGTTTCATGATTTCTTGACAGAGTGATAGGTGTAAATTACCTACGTATTTTCAATCCGAATTTGTTAGTTTTCGAGTACGTTTATAGTTATTTTTATATGTTTTTATACTTTTTGTATAAATCAGGTGTGTGGAGCAAAAAGATAGGAAACTGGAGCAAAAATGATTAGATCGAACCAAAGGCGAGTCGAAGTTACGGTAGATAAACAAGTAAGGAGGCAAAAATATGAAGGAAGCCCACCGCCTAGGCGTCCAGACCTCCGCCTTGGCAGTGAAGATACTGAGAATGAAAAAAGGCTACTAACAGCCCACCGCTTAGGCAGGAAATTCCTCCGCCTAGATGGAAACCCCAGTAGAAACATTTCCAAGTCCACCGCCTACTTCTTCGCCTAAGCGGTCACCAAACCTGCAAAGCCGGTACAGGTGCTGTATCTTCAAGGCTATTTTTGATTATGATTAAATCCGATTTTGGAAATACTCAAAATATGGAAGTTGTATATCTTTTTCTTAACTTTCCATAGGTTTTTTAATTACCTCAATCGGAGTTCAGATAAAGAACAACCAAAACAAAATTTCAAACCTGCAGTAACTTCGCCTAGGCGAAATTCCGGTAGAAAGTTAACCGACTTAACTTCGCCTAGGCGAAAATCCTGCAGCACAACCTTGATATTTATGAGATATTTTGAGATCTTTTAGATTTTTTTGTTAATCCCTCTCTCCTCCTCTCTTCCTTCTCTTCAGCCCTTAAGGCCTTAGGCCATATTTTAGGAGTAAGATTAGGGATTTTTGAGGGAGATCTCTCAACCCGAGGTGGAGGATCAACAAGGAAGCGATCGATCGACGTTTCTAGCGGTAAATCTTCAGATATCGGCTAAGTCGCTCGTTTCCTCTCTTTCTTTTCTTTATTTTTGTAGTTATTGAGCATGTTTAGCTCATTTTACATTGTATAAATGGTTAGGGCCATGAGTTAAACATGGATTGTAATAGGGATTAACGTATTATTTATGAAAATGTAGTTTTGGTTGAATTTGTGTTTCGTTTATGGTTGTTCCTTATAATTTCAATTGTGTTGCCATGTTTTCTATGATTATATGCTAGTTTAGATATATTAAGAATACGGGATTTGACACTCGGGAGAGGTAACCCCGGATTCGGACAAGGGTTAACACAACACGACAATCTAATGACCCGAGAGGGTGTTAGAAAGTATGCAATCGATGATGTTGGGGCGAGACTCACGTGACCTAGAGTCATTAATATGTTGAGGGGGACTTCAGCGTTGACATGAAGTCACATATTCCCCAGTCTTACACTCGGAAGAGGTGGCAAGGCAGTTTACGAACAGAGATTGTCGGATACGCCGAACGCCATTAATGTTAACTAAAACAAAATCGAACGCATTTAAGTAAATAAAGTTAATCTCTAGGAAATCTACTCCCCTAAACAATCTCAAATTAGTATTTATAGTATAGTTAACTTAATTAGTATTTTAGTTTTGTATTAGTATTAAATTAAATTCCATTTTTAGCGCCTAAATAAAATTAGGTTATGACAATCGCGATACTCGATAGTAATCTCAACCAATCCCTGTGGATACGATACCCAACCGAAAGGTCCACTATACTAAAACTTGATCTATACGCTTATGGTGAAAGTGGCAGCGCAACATTTAGCACCTACCAAGTTTTTGGCACCATTATCAGGGATTGTTTTGATGTTATTGTCGAAAAACGCGGTAACGGCTCTGGACTTAAGTTTTAGATAGGAGAAGCAATTGTTTCATATTGCCAGGAATAGAGATGTCGTTCATTGTCAATATTGTGTGTAAATGACCTAATTTTATTTTAGGCATTCCTTTATATATAATTTTTGTTTGTAGTTTTGTTTTTGTTTACAATGCAGGGTACTTGGCGATGTTAGATCGATGGGTATTGATGCATCCCTTTCGACGAGATTCCAAGCCGTTTATTGTGCTTGGCCAAGCACATAAGCTGGTGAGGCATTTCGTTGAAAGATCAAGTTATCCAAAGAAAAACCTCACCAATCTTGAGAGCATTCTAAATGTCGGCCCGGGGACATTAAACCACGCGCTTCTTGGGAGGAAACCCAAGCAATTATTTTTTATCCATCCCATCTGACTTGATTCGGAGGCGAGATCCTCTCGCCTCCCAGGTAAGTGTTCTAAACACCCTTTGTCAGCATGCTTTAAATTGCATATGTTGAGATTGATGATTGGGATCGCTGAGGACACTGTCCATTTTGAGTTTGAAAGTGATGTGTAGTAGTAGTATATTAGTTTATGTGTTATTGTTTTTCGTATTGCATGTGTGTTTAGGTTAGAATGTGTTTATGTTTTTGTGTTGTTGTTTATATGTTGAGTTTTGCATTCATCTTGGCCGTTAGTCGATGATGAAAATTACCCCTGGTTGTTTTCGAAGTCAAGGGTAATACCGATACATGTGTGATTATGTGTGCTTGACTATGCTTTTCGGTAAAAATTATTGTAGATCCTAATTCGCATGGGCATATGGACTCAATGTATAGTTATTCAATTGATTTGAGGACGATTATCGATTAACCAAATTCATGACACATTAAGGATTCTAGAACTTGATTGAGGGGAAGCTTGAGGCGAAATCCTAGGCGAGGTAGTTCAGGAGACATGATTTAGGCATTCTCTTTGACGCTTGAGCCTTTGAAGCCTACCTTATTACATGTTTATCCCTCGTCACCCTGTCGAAACCTAAATGCAAATTCAATTCAGAACACATAGACCAATACCACAACCAATTGAATTCCTTCCAGTCCTTTATCGCTAAACCAAAGGCACAATTTGAGTGAATCAAGTTAGCCATTGCAAAGGCTTCTTGATGTGAGCGGTTGGGTTTAGGGTGAACTTCCAATTGGTTCAATATTTGAGTACTTACTTGTCATTTTTCATTTGTATTTCACACACCCCTTCAATTGTAACAATCAAATAAGTTTGAGGGTGTGTTAAAAAAAATAAAAAAAATCATCAAATGTAAATACGGTTTTTATTTCCATTTCTTTAGACAAGTGAGTACTTCGGTCTTAAGTGCATGTTCGGGATTGTCTCCAATCTTTCTATGGGGATTAGAGAGTGAATGTGCCAAGCGTTGAGCCTTGGGTAACGTTAAGTTAATAACGTTAACCCGTTTTGTATTCCAAATCACCCTTGGCCAAATTAACCTTAACCGAACCAAGCCCTAATGATCTTCATGAACTACTAAACCTACATTAGTGAAGAGTGGACCCCAATCAAGCCTATGGAATTCCTAGTCCTTTACGGTCTAAGTCATGAATTTCGTTGGTGGATAATCCAATCCGATCGTTGTATAGTTATATTATTGAGTCTTGCACTAACACGTTTAAAGGATCTAGAATAGAGTTCATCATTATTGCATGCCGAAATTCTAGAACATTACATGCTGTGTGTTACCGCCTGAACTCGATATAACTTGCGGTTGTTGAGGGAAAAATAAATAGGCCGTTAGAAGAATTTAAAAAAAACTCGCATGTTGTTATGTTTAGATTATTTTTAGGTTGTTTGTTATTTATTTCAGTTTGTGTATTTTTCATTTTAGTGTGTGTGTTTGGCTCGAGGACTAGCCAAATTTTGAGTTTGGGGGTATTGATAGGTGTGAAAAATCTATCTATTTTCAATCCAAATTTGTTAGTTTTCGAATATGTTTATAGTTATTTTTATTATGTTTTAATTAGTTTTCATACTTTTTGTATAACTCAAGTGTGTGAGGTAAAAAGATAGGAAACTGGAGCTAAAACGATGAGATCGAACCAAAGCGGTTCGAAATTACAATGGATAAACTAGCTCGGAGGCTAAAAGATGAAACAGGCCCACCGCTTAGGCGTCCAAACCACCACCTAAGCGGTGAAAATGCAGAGAAGAGAAAAATGTTACTGACGGATGACCGCCTTGGCGAAGATTCTATTGCCTAGGCGGAAATCCAGCAGAGGACGCAAATGGGCTACTGACAGTCACTCGCTTAGGCAGAAATTCTACCGCCTAGGCAGAAATCCAATAGAATGTTCTCCAAGTCTACCACCTACTTCACCGCCTAGGCGATCAAACCAAACCGACCCAACTCCGCCTAGGTGCAATTTCCACTGCCTAGGCCGATTTGCCCTGCACAGTCTTGAGATATTTTTAGATATTTTTGAGATATTTTTGCTATAAATACCCCCTCTCCTCCCCATTGTCCGGTACTCACTCTGGCCCCCATGGCTTTTTGATCCCCTTAGGCTATATCTAAGGGTATATTTAGGAGTTTTAGGTGTGGATCCCACATCCCGAAGTGGAGAAGACGATGAATCGATCGTTGAGCGTTTTTAGCGGTTTATCTTCGGACGGGGCTAAGTTCTTCGATTGTTTTTCCTTATTTATTTATCTTAGGAGTATGTGAGCATGTTTAGCTCGTTATTTTCTTGTATATGCAGCTATGGCCCCGAGTTAAATATGGATTATAGTAGGGATTAACATATAATTTATAAATACATTGTTTGGATGATTTCGGTGTTTCGTTTGTGATTGTTCTTCGTAGTTTGATTGTATTTATTGTATTTCTTTTTTATTATTATTGAATTGATAATTGGAGAATACGGAGTTTTGACAAAACCCCGGATTCAAATTTACGTAAACAAACGCCACAATTCTATAACCCGGTCGGGGTTTGAATCGTGTACAATCGATAACGTGGGGCTAGACACACGCTACCTAGGGTCGTTAAGACGTTGAGTGGGACCTCTTCATTGAATCAAAGTTGTGTTATATCCCTCGTCTTACACTCAGTAGAGGTGGCGAGGGAGTTTTAGAACGGAGATTGTCGATAGGGTAAATATAATGCGACGATCCAATAACCCGGGAGGGAGTTGGATTGTGTGCAATCAATGATGCTGGGCTAGACTCACGTGACCTAGGGTCGTTAAGACATTGAGGGGGACTTCTTCGTTGGATTGAAGTCATGTATTCTCCCGTCTTACACTCGAAAGAGGTGGCGGTGGAGTTTACGTACTGCGGTTGTCAAATAGGTCGAACAACGTAAACGTAAGTAAATCGGAATCGAACACGTATTTGTAAACACGTTAATACCTATGCAATTCTTCACCCTAAAACATATTAGCATATTAGTGTAGTTAATTTAGGATATATTAGTATTAGTTTAATTAATTAAAGACATTTGTTTTTCGCCTAACACGACAAACGCGGTATTCGATAGTAACGATAACAATCCCTGTGGATACGATAACCCGATCTTAACGACCACACTATACTAAAACTTAGATCTTGTATACTTGCGAGTGTAAGTAGCGGCGTGTCATTCCACACGCAACCACAGAGCCAAAGATGCTATGCACAAATCATAATGTTCTTGATGTTCTTGATATGAACTATGATATTTACATTATGTACATGATCTAAGCCTCTAAGAACTACCCAAATATACTATATACAAGTAATATAAAGGTATTGAAACAAAACCAAAGAAGAGTTTGAAAGGACTTACCAAACTTAGGGGAGTGGTCTTTCCCTAAGTGTTTTTTGTTTTCTTCTCATGCTTTGATCTTATTGGTTCTTCCTGGTTGTTCCTCAACAACTTCTTGAGATCTTATTATAAGAATATAAAGGACAACTCTTTGGAGCCTTTTTAACAAGATTTAAGTGTATTTATGGAGTGTATTTCTTAGGAGATCCCAAAACCCGAGAGAGAATTCTGAGCCTAAACAGAGAAGGGACGTATCCAAGCTTTTTTTGAATGAAAATAGGCTGGTATTTATAGGCACAGGGCACCCTGCGTATTGGGGAATACGCATGCTTCCCCAGCCTGCTGCTCATGGTGTGTTTAGGCTAGCTATGATCTTTTAATGTCATTTAATGCTAGGGTTAGAGCCATGTGATGAAGATTTACCTAGATTTCCTAGGTAATCATTAGATTTGGTAATGTTTATCAAACCTTGTAAATATCTTGGCCATTAATGCCTCATTTAAGGCTTTCACATGGGCTATTTCATGCCCATTTAATGTTCGATTTGATGTATTTTAGATTGATTTTCTTGGAAAGTACTAGTTACTCATGGTAATTAAGTAACTTGATTTGGAAAATATTTTCTCTATTAAATGTTATTTAATGCATACATTGAATGTAGTCTTTTATGGTCATTCAAGTCATTTAATGCCAATGCTTAACAATTATTTTTAGGGTATTTAAGGCATTGATGGGATGGAAACCGGTTTGGTTAGCTTTGTAATCGCTAGTTACTTTCAAGTCACTAGATTGTATTTAAGATATTTTGGTAAAAATATCTTCTCCATTTAATGCCATTAAATGTATACATTGAATATAGTCATTAATGGTAATTCAATACATTAAATTCCATGAATTAACCATGACTTGATGGGTTTTAAATGTCTTGATGTGATGGAAACCAAACCGGTTTGGTTGGTTTCGAACTATGTCTTTAGGCATTAGTTACTTTAAGTAACTAAGTTGTCATGGTGAATTTTTTGGATTAATCAAGGCTTTGGCTTGATTTTTTGAGATTATTACTTTAAACAAGAAAATTAAAGAAGTATTTTTGGTGTCAATTAGATTAAACCGGTGATAGTAAAAGTTTCAAGGCTCAAAACGAGAAACAAAGGTAATTAGTGAAATTTCCTTAAGTTAAAAGGGTGGTAACTAATTTCATCAAATTGAAAGTGATTTTCTTGAAAAATCAACCTTTGATATTGTCATTTTAGTTCCCATTAACTTTAGAAATTTCAAGATTGACCCGAAACCTTTACTTAACCAAATTTAATCAAATTGACAATTTTTATGTTTTCTTATATTTTTTGGATTTTTTTGTAGTATCCAATATAATCTAAGGTGGAAATTCATTCTCTTTAAATCTCAGTTTAGAATTTATCTGAATTGCAATTTAGATCCAATACTTAAATAGGCGAGACAAAATGTGGTATGTCATTATCTCTTACTCTCTCTCTTGCGTGTTCCTGTTTATACTTGCTTTGCTATTCAGCTACAATTGTTTGACACTTTGATTACATTGAATATTTGTTAAGTAAAAGAATAAAAAATCAAAAGAAACTAAAATTTAGTTAAGTTATTTGTAATACCCAATTCACCCCCTCTTGGATATACTAGAACCAACACTATTAATCATTACTAAAAAATATTAAAATATAATCTTAATTATAAATTCAAATCTATAAGAATCAATATAGTCTTAAATTGTACAACTTGCAAATGTTGCACATTTGGTGTGAGAATTAGTATAGTCTTAAGTTGTGATAGCAATTTGGCAGAGTTTCTGTTAGTATGAAAGATTAGATATACCTATTGTGTAGTTCCCCATGTATTTATAGGTGTGTGGTGTCTTGGTGAGCTAGTATCATAGAATCTAGAATGATCCCCCTCAATTATCCTAAAAAATAACAGGATTGAGAGGTTAGTGCCTTAGAATAGGTTATGCGCCAACTTTTCCTCATTTAATGGAGATGAGGGTAAATCCCGAGTAGTGGGTGTGATTCTAGGTTGATGAGTAAGGCCCGGGCTCTTCTCGCCCCAAGTGTAAATCAACCCTCGATTTCTTGTTGGGATATAGGTCAAGGGTTTGAGGACCTTGTGTATATACCCATAATGTCTTCAGATAGCTCTGTCTAATCGTTCATTTCTAACATAACCTCCACCATATATATGAACTTACATTATTTTTAAATTCGCTAGTCTCTAGTCCAGGTTTCAAGTTTTAGCCTCAAGTAACTCGGAGCTCGGGTTTAGGCTTAGGCTTCGGACAATACTTTTTCAAAAATTCCAAAGCCCAAGCCCCCCAACAATCTTATATATTCCGCCTCGTTAAGCCTAACTTAAGAACAGGAGCTGGATAAGCTCTAGTAGCTTCAAATAAGCCATGAGACCCATACTTTTTGGAGAGGCCTACATAATGTTGGGTCGTCAAAGTAGGGCCATCGCATAAACCTCTACTATCTATATAAATTGTGATGATATTTTTAAATGCCTTCTTGTTAAAAGTTGAGATTGATTTGAGGGACGAATGTAATTGGACTATAGAAGTTTTTTCGAGAAAGTATTTGCACAAACATTTCACACCCCCACTACTAATATGACTAAATTAAATTATATTGTATACTCCTTAAATTATATATTTATATTTAATTAATTAGTTATTTTTTATTTATTTTTTGTTATTTTCATCTTATTCTAAATTAAAAAATATATATAAGTCCTTTAGTAACAAAGAATCCCTAACATAGTCTACCAAAGAA